>CM032445.1:3232349-3772349 GCA_019049465.1 Dryas iulia moderata
AGCCCAGGCTTGATAAGCTTCGCGCTTACCAGAGGCAGCTTGTCTGCAGGACTTACCAAACCAAGGCCGTGACTTGCCACCGATAGGCACCACAGAGCTTGGAATATAGAGATCCATACCCTGTAGAACCACATCGGCGACAGCGGCGGCACAGACACTAGGATCATCAGAAGAGAAGCACACCGCCCCCCAGGGATAAGATGAGTAAAATGTACGCATCCCATCCCAATCTGCTGACTTGTAGTGCCAGACACGACGAGTTGCGGGTGTTCTGCAACTGCTGCGTTTAATTGGCACCACACTCCGTACCAGGCAGTGATCTGAGGACCCTAAAGGGGCCTCGACTGATACCTGGTACTGTTCCGGATTTGAAGTCAGCAGAAGGCCCAATAAAGAAGCACTGTGGCTGTCCACGTCCGGGATTCGTGTAGGTGAATCAACCAATTGGGACAGTCCATTTGCCGAAGCAAAGTCAAATGCAGCCCTCCCCGCGTGGTCGGTGGTCCGTGACCCAAGCCAGTCGGCATTGTGGGCGTTAAAATCACCGAGTATCACGACCTCAGCGGAGGGGGTCTGTGAGAGCATATCATCAATGGCCGATTGCATATGCTCCATGAGTCGATCCGTTTCCGCATTACCACTGTGGGACCTGTATAGGCACGCGTAGATTCGGACACGGTCGTCCGAATCAATACGAAGCCAGATGGTTGACAGGTCCCTACCTTCAAAATGGACAAGACGACGGAAACTTATGTCCTCCCTAACGAAAACAGCGACCCCGGCATGAGGTATAAAATTATGTTCTATTTTGTAGCCGGGGTATGTGAGATAGGCTGTATCGCTTGGTCGGGCGATTTGAGTCTCTGTCAAGAATAACAAGGCCGGCCGTGCCGTCTCAAGATGGTGGTGGACAGCATTTAGGTTGGAATGTAGGCCCCTGATATTACAAAAATCCACGTTAAGCGTGGTAGGGGTTGCCGTGGAGCGTACGCCTCGTTTGCCTTGTCTAATGCGCGGAACTGTGCCCTCCCCAGAATTCGACGGGCGGCCTGAGTTTGGAGACTCAGGGAGGGATTCTCCAGCATCTTTGATGCTGGTACCCTCCTGGGGTAGTTTCTCTTTCAGGACCGCTGTCATATTTGGGGGGGGGGGGGGGGGGGGGGGTATTGGGCTCCGGTGCCCGGCATCACCTAATGCGAAACGCAGTGGCATAGAGCCACTACTTCACGCCGGTTTCAGATGCCGAGGGTGGTGGTGGTCCGGTCGAGTCGGCCCATACGAGTGCCATCACTGGCAACTTGACTCAACAACACGTATGTTAGTCGCCTCTTACGACACCTCCAATACCAGGGTGATCCTATTCTAAGCCGGGATCACACGGCAGTAATTATGTGGGGAAATCACATAAAAATTATGTCAGAAATCACATAAAAATATATACGTATTTGTATGTGGGGAAATCACATAAAAATCACAATTAGCTGAAAATTAATTAGTTGTTAATGTTTACACTGTAATTAACAAGGAATTAATTCTCATTTACCATATTTATATTCTAAAAATTTATTTTGAAATAAAATTATTTACTTACATATCTGATTATTTTCAGGTAGTTTTTCTCTAGATGTTGACGCACTACAAGAAAAACAAAAAATATATATTTAAAAAAAAAACATACAAAAATATTGAAGCTAGTCGTGGCTTGTGGGCACAAAGTGTGACTGTAAAGTGACTGGTTGTGGGTTCGATTCCCATTCGAGGAGTGAAAATATTACTAATACATCACAAGCAAAGAGAAACTAGTGTTAAGACACTCTATTCCCCACGCACCGACGATTTCTGGAAGCATTACGTATTAAGTGACAGAACTTGACGCCGCGCTTAACCTCGACACCAGAGCGAAGAAAATGGAAATATTAAATATTTCCACACCTCGAGTGGGAATCGAACCCACGACCAGTCGCTTTACAGTCAGAGCTTACTTACGTTATTATATTAATTCTCCCTTTAGTTCTTCTCAGTGACATTCGACTCGGCATTATGGGCCCAGACTGTCTCGTTCTAGAACTCTGATTTTGTATCGGCAATGAAACTGAAAGAAAAAAATAAAAAGATGTTTTTTTTTCGCGATTATTACACATTTTGATATATATAATATCAAAAATATTATTTCCTTTAATTTAATTAATCCGATTAATAAAACAATTTCTATATAAAAAAAAAAAAAAAAACTTAAAATACTTAGGAAATTGAAGACATTTAGAAAAGGTATAATTTTTTTTTTTGCTAACAACATAAATAAGTTGTAATAAAGCGTATAAGAATTTCGACTCCGCTGGTAGTACGCATGGCTCAGTGGCGCCTGGACGGTTTCCAAGAGGCGCGGGTTCGAAGCCTGCTGCGTTCAAATTTTCACACGTTTTCTAAATGTCTTTTTCAATTCACTAAGTGTATAGAAAAAACTTTAAAATATTAAAAAGTTAGATCTTTTGTTTTCGCTATTATTACACATTTTAAAATGAAACTATTTTTAATCGAATTAATCGTGTATATTTTTGGTATTCAATGGCCTACCTGTGACCACGGACTACTGTAAAGTGTTCGAAACGTCGGTTCTAAAAATGTATTTTCGAATACCAAAAATATACGCGAATAATCCAGTTAAAAATCTATACTATTATATAAAGAGGTAAAGTTTGTATGTAAGGGGTAATGTGAGGAAATACTGAACCGATCATGAAAATACTTTCACAATTATAAAGCTACACTATTCAGGCGTGCTATAGGATATGTTTTATTATGATTGAACACAAGAAGATTTTTTAAATACTAATCTGTTCAAAATATATAAAAAAATCAAATATTATATATATAATATAATAATTAAAATACCTTTAATAATCTCCTCCAGTCCCTCCATATCGGGCGACGCGTGCGCACAACTGTCACACACGTGCACGTGGGACTTGCCACACGCGAGATGCGAACCCGCACTACCGCACAACACACACAGCTGTATGTCCCATTGCCTGTAAATGTTTTAAAAAAAATAATAAATATCTTTTCTTTCTTAGTTTACACATATATATTTATTATTATATAATATATTGTATTAATTTCGAGATATCGTCATTTTGAAATTAAGATTATAATAAAAAAATGATATAAAATAAAAATATGACTTGTAAAGCGACCGGTTGTGGGTTCGATTCCCACTTTCTTCGCTCTGATGCCGAGGTAAAGCGCGGCGTTAAGTTCCGCCACTTAACACGCAATGCCTCCGAATTTGTCGGTGCGTGGGGAACGGAGTGTCTTAACACTAGGTTCCCTCTGCCTACCCGAATGTGTGCGGGATACAGCGTGAAGCAAAAAAAATAAAAATATAATAAAATGGTCTGAATGTCAAGACTGAACAGTGGACTTCTGGATTATAAATTGCTGCAAGCTGAGTCATAACAACATTGTTAATTATTGCAAAATTGACATTCATATGATAGTTTAGCCATTTTTTAGTCTTTTTTTTAGTTAGTTTTTTTTTTATATTAAATATATAAAATATGTATACGGCGGCCTATGTTTATTGCTAGAAGCAAATAAATACATATATGTATGCTTAAACGTGAACTATGTAATTGTTTCATTATATTGCAACCCTCGTTGGTGGATTTTAAAAAATTAAAGTAGCTTATGTTTAACCTTGGATTATCAACTATATTTATGCCAAAATTCATTACAATCGGTCAAGCGGTGTATATTTTTTCAAATCAGCTTTCATTTGAATAAAATTGAATTTACTCAAATTTCCCCTCTTTCATCCCTTTAAGAGATTATTTTTTGAAAAATTAAGTAGTCTATGTTAGTCCCAGTCATTTTTACTACATTCATTATAAATTTCATACAAATCGCGTGAAAGCGTGACAGACAAACACACAGACATTCGCATTTATAATATAAGTATGAATGTATTGACTAGAAATACATACATAATATATGTATGCATAAACGTTAACTATGTAATTGTTTCATTATATTGCAACCCTCGGTAGTGGATTTTTGAAAAATAAAGTAGCCCATGTTTTACCTTGGATTATCAACTATATTTATGCCAAAATTCATTACAATCGGTCAAGCGGCTTAGATTTTTCATCTCCTATTTCAACCATTTAAGTGTTGATTTTTGAAAAACCACTACCGGATACTAGTAATATAAAAATCCTAACTTACCCCGACTCAGCATCGAACTCCCTACCATTGGGACATTTACATTCTTCCATACAACAGACAGACGGACGCTCATATATATCAGCATACGCATTCTGTTCTAGTTCCCAAGCTGCATCTCTGGGAAAAAATAATTATCAAAATTAGACATTATTCTGCATATTATTTTTTTTTATGTAACATTTATTCAATATGGCCAATCGTAGCTTGTGAGCACAAAGTGTGACTGTAAAGCGACTGGTTGTGGGTTCGATTCCCACTCGAGGAGTGGAAATATTTATTATTTCCATTTCCTTCGCTCTGGTGTCGAGGTAAAGCGCGGCGTTAAGATCCGCCACTTAACACGCAATGCCTCCAGAATTCGGCGGAAAGTGGGGAACGGAGTGTCTTAACACTAGGTTCCCTCTGCCTACCCGAATGTGTGCGGGATACAGCGTGAAGCTATAAAAAAAAATTAAAACCATTGTATACCAATCACAGATTAGTTAGCAGGTTCAAATTCCACTTAGTGATATAATTATTAATTACTTTTAACTTCTAGTCTCTAGTGAACAATATAACACGCTATATCGGAAAAAACGGAGTGACTGAACACTACGTTTTCTAAATAAAAATAATAAATAGAAACACTAACCTGTCCGGAACATAATAACCTTGTTCTAAAACAGCCTTATGAAAGTATTCCTTATCGTTACATAGAGGGCATTTCAGATAATGTACGCCAGCGTTTAACGCCATTCGCTGTAAAAAAAAAATTAAAAAAAATAAATAAAGAATAGTGCCTGACTGTAAACGCATGGTTGTGGGTTCGATTACTTTGGGGTAATGATAATGAAATGATTTTTTTTTATTTTACGCTCTGGTTATCTAACACAAAGCGCGGCGTTAAGTTCTGCTTCTCACCAATAATGTTTCTAGAATAAAATGTATGGACCAGTTGTGGCGCAGAGGCACAAGGTGCGACCCTAAAGCGACTGGTTGTGGGTTCAATTCCCACTCGAGGAGTGAAAATATTTAATATTTCCATTTTCTTCGCTCTGGTGTCGAGGCAAAGCGCGGCGTTAAGTTCCGCCACTTAAAACGTAATGCCTCCAGAATTCTTCGGTGCGTGGTGAACGGAGTGCCATAACACTAGGTTCCCTCTGCCTACCCGAATGTGTGCGGGATACAGCGTGAAGCTAAAGGTTTATCTTAATAGGTTTATCTTAATTTTGCATAAAAAGCCCTGTATTATTTTCTTTACTGAGGTCAGTTGTGTCTGGTGGGTACAGAGGGTGATTGTAAACGCGACTGGTTGTTGGTTCGATTCCCACTCGAGGCAAAACGCGGCGTTGAGTGATTTATATGTTTTATTCGAAGTAAGAGCGGTAATATATATATTTTTAATTTGTATTTAAATAACTACACTAATAATATAATAATGTTGTAATTTAAAATATGGCGGATTCACATAATATTATACTCAAACTAGCGGCCCGCTCGAACTATATGGCTGTTTCGTTATATTGCAACCCTCGGGGGTAGATTTAAAAAAATAAAAGTAGCCTATGTTTAACCTTGGATTATCAACTATATTTATGCCAAAATTCATTACAATCGGTCAAGCGGTGTAGATTTTTCATATAAACTTTCATCCCCTATTTCAACCCTTTAGCGGTTGATTTTTGAAAAAATAAGTAGCCTATGTTAGACCCAGTCACTTTTACTACTTTCATTCTAAATTTCATCCAAATCGGACCGGTAGATTAGCCGTGAAAGCGTGACAGACAAACACACAGACATTCGCATTTATAATATAAGTATGGATACTAACTTCAATACAGTTCCTGTGGAACCAAGCGTCTCTGGCACAACATGGCGGCCAAAATGTGTTTAATGTTGGAAAACCATCGACTTTTTCATAACAAATTACACAAACTGTATCCATTTCATCTGAAAAATAAGTAATATTTTTAAAGAGTTATTCCCACACTTAAGTAACTTGAAAAGGACATATACAAAACCAACAACATATAGGTGCCAGTCGTGGCGCAGTGACACGAGCGTGTGACTGTAAACGACTGGTTGTGGGTTCGATTCCCACTCGAGCTAAAAAAAATTGAAATATAACAAAAACACAATATGAAAAAAAATACATAGAAAACGTATAAAATTTGAACGCAGCGGGATTCGAACCCGAGCCTCATGGAAACCGTCCAAGCGCTCTGACCGCTAAGCCATGCGTTCTACTAACAGCAGAACGTTTTTTAGCAATTTTCTAAATTTCTTTTTTATGTATATAAGTATTTTGTTTTATACTAACTATGCCTACAAATTCGTCTGCGTTTTAACAAAAATATTATGTCATTTTAAAATGAAAGTTGCTCCTTATATTATATCAGTTATCTGCCAAGTTCAATCAAAATCAGTCCAGCCGTTCCAGAAATTAGTCGGAACTGACAGACAGAAAAATTGTAATAAATGTTATTTCGGTATATGTACCGTATATGCATTTATTAAAACGTGGTTATATTAATATTATGACAAACAGACAGTATGATTTTATTTATTTATATAGATTGTTTTCGGCTGGCTAAACACGCTTAACTATAAATAAACTGAAATGGTTCTAAAAGCAGTTATATGTCACTAGCAGCCCGCTCACGGCTTCGCCGCGTGATCTACATAACTGATTTGTTATATAGCAACCCTCGGGGGTGGGATTTTGAAAAATAAAGTAGCCTATGTTTAAGCTTAGAGTATCAACTAAATGCCAAAATTCATTATAATCGGTCAAGCGGTTTAGATTTTTCATATAAACTTTCATCTCCTATTTCAACCCTTTAGATTTTTGAAAAAATAAGTAGCCTATGTTAGACCAAGTAACTTTTACTACTTTCATTCTAAATTTCATTTAAATCGGACCGGTAGATGTCGCCGTGAAAGCGTGACAGACAAACACACAGACATTCGCATTTATAATATAAGTATGGATTTTTATAAGCCTGTTGTCTGTTATTTGTTCTATATCTAATATCTGTCTGGGCTTTAAGATATATTTCATTAGCGGCCCACTCGCAGTTTCCTTCCTTAACCTGAACGACATAGCTGTTTCGTTATATTGCAACCATCGGGGGGTGGATTTTTGAAAAATAACTTAGCCTATGTTTGACCCTGGGTTTTTCTACTTTCATCCAAATCAGACCGGTAGTTTAGTCGTGAAGGCGTGACAGACAAACAGACAGACTTTCGCGTTTATAACATAAGTATGGATTTATAAATGTAGACACACAAACACATAGACTTTTAAATAAAAAAGAAACTCTGAAGGATTGAATTAAGGAATAAAAAAATAAATGAGATTTAAATTTCTTGATCAATTTCGGTGTTTTTTTGTTCTATGTCTAGACAATAATCTAGACAATAAAACATTTCCTATATATAAATGTAGACACACACATACACTCTTAAATTAAATTAATTAATAATCTCTTAAGTTATTGATATAAATTTGCGTGTTAAGTGGCGGAACTTAATTCCGCGCTTTGCCTCGACACCAGAGCGAGGAAAATGATAACAGTAAATACTCCAATCCTCAATTGGGAATCGAACTAACAACCAGTCACTTTCAATCACACTTTGTGCCCACAAGCCACTCCTGACCTCAAACTATATTTATTTAAAAAAAAAATTACATACCAGAATGTTCTTTAATATCTGTATTAGATTTATTTTGTTTTATTTTATTAGCTTTTCTTCGTCTCAATACAGCTTTATTCATTATAGTGTTAGGTATCTTCTGTTTGGGCGCGTGGTCTCTGCAGAACGTTCTGGAAGTAATAAACATATATTAAAGTGTGGCCAGTCGTGGCCCAGTGGCACAAGAGTGTGACTGTAAACGACTGGTTGTGGGTTCGATTCCCACTCGAGGAGCGGAAATTATATTTCCATTTTCTTCGCTCTGGTGCCGAGGTAAAGCGCGGCGTTAAGTTCCGCCACTTAACACGCAAGCCTCCGAATTCGGCGGAAAGTGGGGAACGGAGTGTCTTAACAATAGGTTCCCTCTGCCTATCCTGCTGTGTGCGGGATACAGCGTGAAGCTATATTTTAAAGTGTTATTCCACACTTAGGAAAATTGAAAAATACATTTAAAGTAAACGTATAAAAATTTGAACGCAGCGGGATTCGAACCCGCGAATCCCGCGGGTTTAAAAGTATTTAATAAATAGCATTCTCTCTTGCCAAATGATTGTTCGTAACATAATCTTTGTGTAGCAGAAATTTGTAAAAATCTCTCTACAGAGATGCTAACAACAAAAATAAGTTGTAATAAAGCGTATAAGAATTTCGACGCAGCGGATAGTAGAACGCATGGCTCAGTGGTGAGAGCGCCTGAACGGTATTCAGGAGGCGCGGGTTCGAATCCCGCTGCGTTCAAATTTTTATACGTTTTCTTTAAATGTCTTTTTCAAATGTTGTTTTTATTTTCAAGCTGTATCCCTTGCGGGGTAGTCAGAGAGAACGGAGGAACGCTACGGTCCCTGCATACTTCTCTCGCCTCGCCCACTGTCATCAACCTCTTCATACACGCCCTCCGGGGGGTCCTCATGCTTTTTACGTGACCTTCCTCCAGTATCGTCGATACTGTGTTTTCGAAGGTCAACCGAGGTCTCCCCCTGCCCTTACCACTTATAAATCGGGGGCATATCGGGGTAGTCAGAGAGGACCTAGTGTCAAAACACTCCTTCAACGCCCGAAATCGAGATATGCGTGTTTAGTGGCGGAACTCAATGCCGCGCTTTGCCTTAAGTATCAGAACAGAGAGAATGTATATATACTCGTAATCATACTCGCTAATGGGAATCGAACCCACAACCATTGCGTTTACAATTCTTCTATTGCGACACGACGGTTTCATTAAATAATATTAAAAAAAAAAAGAATAATAACCCTTAACGGTCGAGATTTGTTTGTAATTCTAAAACGTTATACCAAAAATATACGCAAATAATCCGGCTAAAAGTTTTAAGAAACTCTATGGACTCTCTTATTGTATATTTTAAAAACCATAGTTTTAAGTACTGATTTTGTGAAAAAAAGCAATTTATATATAAAAAAAAGATTTCTTTTAAAAAAAGGTACAGACCTCATTTTTATAGTGAGATATAATATTTTTTTTTTAGCTTCACGCTGTATCCCGCACACATTCGGGTAGGCAGAGGGAACCTAGTGTTAAGACACTCCGTTCCCCACTTTCCGCCGAATTCGGAGGCTTTGCGTGTTAAGTGGCGGAACTTAACGCCGCGCTTTACCGCGACACCAGAGCGAAGAAAATGGAAATATAATTACCACCCCTCGAGTGGGGATCGAACCCACAACCAGTCGTTTACAGTCACACGCCTGTGCCACTGCGCCACGACGGGCCACAAATTTAAGAATAACAAAAAAAAACGGTTACAAATAGTTTTATATCATAATTAGTAATAATCGCAAAAATAAAAAGACCTTATTATGCCTTTAATCATGTCAGAGAGACATAGAATAGAATACAAAAAAAATTAAAGAACATACTTATAAAAGACATATAGAAAACATATAAAAATTGAACACAGCGGGATTCGAATCCGTGCCTCTTGGTAACGTCCAAGTGCTCTGACCGCCAAGCCATGCATTCTACTACCAGAGAAGTTGAAAAAAAAAACATACTTATAGTTCCCGTAGAATAAAGAAACAGCATTCTTCTCTCTACCGCAGGGCAAATGGAACTGTTTCCTGCATTGAGCCACACTACAACCTAGTGTAGCTCCGCCTTTACTACAGTAGGAACATTTCTGAAAATATCATTATATACTTTATTTTCATCCCCTATTTCAACCTCAAAAGGGTTGATTTTCGAAAAAATAGGTAATCTATGTTTGACCTTGTATCATGAAATATCTTAGAAAAAATATGGAAATTGGTCAAGAAGTATAGATATTGTACACAAATTTTCATCCCCTATTTAAAATTTTTAGGGGTTGATCTTCCAAAAAAGTACTCTATGTTTGACGTGAGCATCATCAACTATTTTCATTCTGAATTTAGATTCAATTTGGTCTACATAAGCTATATTTTATACTAAACCCCTTGAGAGTTGAAATAGAGGACGAAAATTTGTCGAAAAATCATAATGTCAGTAACTATTCTCAGGATAATTGATGAAGCTAGGTCTAATATCAAAATAAACTCTTAAGGGGATGAAATAAGTGAATAAATTTGCTATAACTCATGTGGATGAAGCCACAAGAAGACACTTCTACTACTAGTGTATCAACATACAACACAAAAAGGATAAGTAATATATAAAAAACTTACATGCTTTTTGCTTCGGTCAATTTCAGCTATGATATCTGGATACAAAAAGCCAAAGAGACCCTCTTCATCTTTACCATTTTGTACAAGGCAACATGATAATAACTGAAAGGAAATAATTAAAAATATAGGTATATAAAGCCACAGTTGCAGTGGGAAATATCTAACAATGTTATGTTGCGTTTAAGCAGAGGTTTGGTTCTTATTATTTTTATACATATTTCAAAATGTAAATCAGTGAAACTTTTTCTATATTATGAAGGTTTCTTATTACTATTAATATTTTAATATAATGTTGTATCTATTAATTTTTTGTTATTTCTTAAGATTAATGTCTAAATATTGAAAAAAAAATTATACATAAACTCGCTGAAATCCAGGTGCATTAGTTGTGACGAGTAAATTGTTTACATTGTATTTAATATTAATACTAATAATTGATTCATATTTTTCTTTAAATCAACTTGTCTTTATTTATTAGTTATTTAATATTGTAATATTGCATTGTTTGATTTATGTTATATATTTTATAAATTAAATTAAAATAAATAAACAAACAAGTCATACAAGAAGAAATAAAAGATAATAAAAAAGTACTTACAGCACAAAAATAATGGCAATGTATATCGCCAATGCTATATAATTTACCATAAGTAGTTTCATCATCTACTATACGGTTACAAAACGCACAAGGAGTTTGTTTATCAGATAACTTGGCAAGATATTTTCTTCTTCCGAGCAATGTTTTGGACGCCATAACTTAAGAATTATTTGTGTATTAAATAGGTTTAAAAGTATAAAACGAAGATTTCTTCCACAAATAACATTTTGAAAACGTTTATTTGTAAATAAATATATCCAAATAACATAAAACGCTCTACAAATTAATTCCTGAATAAAATGTCATAATAAGTTATAACGTCAATAAATGGCGGGAACTTTCTTCGCAAATTTCGTCTAAAAATATCATTTATATTATATTAGTAAATTCTGTATCTAAAGTGAAACAAATCAAAAATTCAGCATTTTAAGTTTTATTTAAAATTGTTTATTTCGTGTAATTTCTTTGTTTTCCAATTTATCGTAACCGTATAGAAAAGTTTAATCTATGGTTGTAAAATTGATAAAAATAGTAACTGACAGTCAACATTGCATTATTCATATCACAAGAAAGACGAGGCAGCGTGGTTTGAGACAATTTGATAAAAAAGAACAAAACATTTATAAAAAGCCAAGTTTTATCCAAATATCAAGAAAAACAAGTCTCAAGGTCCTTCTTATCAACAAGGAAGTGAAGGTTCATTGTCTATGGTAAAAATCATTTTTCATTAAAAATTATGAGCAATTAGTGTCAAGCAACACTAAATTTAAAACGTCAAAAAAATCAAAAAAAAAAAAAAATAAACGCCGCAAGGCGACTTGTAGTTTTAATTTAGTTTATAAATTTATTTGTGTTTCATTATTGTTGATAGTGTTCATAGAAATACCAGGTTTTACTTTGTCTAGTCTTAGTATTTTAGTTCGCGGACCAACAGAGGGCCGTGACGTTAGCTAATGTGCCATAAAATGTTGATGGATGCCCCTTTGTTGTTGAAATAGTGAATTTTGGTGCTTCTCTCCTGTGTTATGGAAGAAAATCGTGAAAAAACATCGAATGTTTCAAACATTATACGCTCTGAACGTGATAAACGAAAGAATTGTATTAGTTTTACGATATCCCGCCATAATACTTGAGTGTGTTTTTTAATCATTTCGTAACATAATTTTAGCTATAACGTCTCCGAAGATGGAACTATTGCTCAATATAAACGAGAAAAATACCAGTTTTGGTGCAACAAATACTACTTTTTAAGAATCTTATAAGATTCTTGCTAGATATACAAAATATGTCCACATTACAAAACAGTCAATCAGTCTGGAAGATTCCAAGCGAAAATCTAGACTCAAAGTATGAAAAATGTCGAAATATAACAGAGGAGATCTATAAGAGGATAAATATAACATTTCAAATCAAAAAATTAGAGACAACCACTCAGAGTGATGTTTCAGACCACAGGTATTTATTATCTATAAAATAATTAAATAAATAATAATGCATTGCTTTAAAGATTTTGCTTAAATACTTGTATATGAATGAGTTAAATCTATCCATATTGTTCATAACTTGTCTATATAATAGCTTTATATAAAAATATATTCTATATCTGAAGTTATAGCTATAATGATTAAAGGATATAGTATCAACAGTAGTTAGTTATCTATGTATAAATAAAAGACTTGAAAACGGCTGGACCGTTTCTATTTTCTTTGTGTTTGGTCTTCATCCTAAATAAAGTAATAAGTATTAAAATAAAAAAAAATTGTATGCTATAAAACACAACTGATAGCTTGCTCAATGTTATCTTTAATTTATTTTCGCTAAATATTTCAATGCAAAATATTTCAGTAGTCCATATTAATATAATAAAGAGGTAAAGTTTTGTAAGTTTGTTTGTGAGGGCTAATCTTCAGAAATACTGAACCCTTCAGAAATAAAACATCTTTAATAATAAAAAATATATAGTATTCAGGAGTGCTATAGGCTATATTTCATTATTCATCACATCACAACCTATTTTCTATGATAACAAAAATAACTTTTAATAAGTGTATAAGAAAATTCAGATCAGTGATCCAATCCTAGTATATATATCAAAGAAGGCATTTGTGGAAAGAGGGGCTTTGACAGTGGAGGAGCTTGGATATATATATATATATATATATAGATATATATATACATATATATATATATATATATATATATATATATATATATATATTTATATATATATATATCTATATATATATATCTATATATATATATATATATATATATATATATATATATATTATATTTATATATATATGTATATCTTTGAATTCAGAGGGATTCGAACCCATACTTCCCAGGTCTGTATG
The DNA here is from genome assembly GCA_019049465.1 of Dryas iulia moderata. Lineage (NCBI taxonomy): Eukaryota > Metazoa > Arthropoda > Insecta > Lepidoptera > Nymphalidae > Dryas > Dryas iulia. The sequence continues at coordinate 3,245,859 of CM032445.1, forward strand.
TATGTATGTATGCTTAGATCTTCAAAACTATGCAACAGATTTCGATGTGGTTTCTTTTAGTAAATAAAATGATTCAAAAGGAAGGTTTCTTTTAGTAAATAGAATGATTCAAAAGGAAGGTATATGTATAATACATGCATAATATAGTAGAGAAAACACAGATAATTTTCGAGGTTTCTAATGTGATGTCTATTTCACTATGTGCCTATAGTGAAATAGTTGTTTAGTTCACGCAGGCGAAGCCGCGAGCGAGCCACTAGTTTATACATATAGTGCCACTCAATAAAGTAATTATTATTATTAATTATTCCTTCCAGTGAAAACATAGACAGTAACGAGCTAAGCAATGAAACAGATCTATTTGCCTGCGACAAGAGCTCTTTATCCAGTAGTACTGAGCTAGAAGCCCTGGAGCGAGGCAGCGCTGCCTGCGAGAAGTACATCAATAACAACAATAACAACAATAATGAAGATACTAAGAAAAAACAAATGCCAATATATAAGAGGCCTCGGAAAAGGTAAGTCCTTTTTAGTTAACTATTTGCTGAGGGAACCTAGTGTTAAGACACTCCGTTCCCCACGCACCGCCGAATTCGGAGGCATTGCGTGTTAAGTGGCGGAACTTAACGCCGCGCTTTACCTCTGATACCAGAGCGAAGGAAATGGAAATATTAAATATTTCCACTCCTCGAGTGGGAATCGGACCCACAACCAGTCGTTTACAGTCACACGTTCGTGCCACTGCGACACGACTGGCCCCAAATAATTAAAATAAAAAAATGTATTTAATTCCTATTTTCAAAATAATTTACACAAAAAATGCATTTAATCCTATTTCTACCACAGATTCAGAAAACGCGTGAAGAAACAGCATCACGCCAAACGCGAATCGGACGGGTCTAGTGACGAGGCACTACCTCTCAGCAAGGTGGTGGACTTGGATAGCATGAGAGAGAACCGAGTCACTCCCTCTCCTCTGCACGCTGTTATGGGAGTGCCCAATGTTGTTATCACGCCTATTGGTAAGTATTTTTTTTTTTTTAGCTTCACGCTGTATCCCGCACACATTCAGGTTAATATTTAATTGTTAATTGCAATTAAATTTTGACCAAAACTGTTTTTAACTACTCCGCTATGAGGCAAAAAGCGTTAAGTTGTATTTGTTATTAAATTCTTTTTTAGCTTCACGCTGTATCCCGCACACACCAGGGTAGTCAGAGGGAACCTAGTGTTAAGACACTCCGTTCCCCACGCACCGACGAATTGTCGAGGCATTGCTTGTTATGTGGCGGAACTCTACGCCGCGCTTTGCTTCGACACCAGAGCGAATAAAATGGAAATATTTCCACTACTCGAATAGGAATCGAACCCACAACCAGTTTACAGTCACACTTTATGCTCACAAGCCACGACTGATTCTTAATTAATTATGTGTAATTTTTGTGTGCATATGTGTTTTTATCATGTGTTTTTATCATGCGTTAGTAAGTGAATGTTTTTCTTTAAATATATAGGTATTAAAAATAAACGCAGCGGGATTCGAACCCGCACCTCTTGGACTCCGACCTCTCTGAAACGCTCTGACCGCTAACACATGCGTTCTATTCACGTCGAAATTCTTATATATTTATATCCACGTTGAAATTCTTATAAGTTTTTTAAAAATATCTTTTTAAAAATATCTAAGTGTGTGAATAACACTTTAAAGTGTAAAAAGTAATGTGTAAATTATATCTAAGTTATACTCATTTCCCCCTCCTGGTAATACAAAGTTTAATGGTTCGAAAATTACGACAAGAATTGGAGAAAGGAGTGTCTTGACACTAGGTTCTCTCTGACTATTAAATGAAAAGTGGCCAGTCGTGGCCCAGTGGCACAAGCGTGTGACTGTAGACGACTGGTTGTGGGTTCGATTTCGACTCGAGGAGTGGAAATTATATTTCCATTTTCTTCGCTCTGGTGTCGAGGTAAAGCGCGGCGTTAAGTTCCGCCACTTAACACGCAAGCCTCCGAATTCGGCGGAAAGTGGGGAACGGAGTGTCTTAACACTAGGTTTCCTCTGCCTACCCCTTTGCTGTGTGCGGGATACAGCGTGAAGTTATTAAAAATAATAATAATATATAATCGAGAATCGAACCAACGACCATCCCGTTTACAGTCAGACGGTGTCCGGATAATCGAACAATAGCATATAAATACTTGACTATAGTTCCATTTGATTTTTAAATTATTTTGTTAGCTTGTAAGTTATAAATTGTAATTGTAGTATTTAAGGTGTTTCTATGTGTGTGTGTGAGTAAATAAAAAAAATAACGCGGCGTTGAGTTCCGCCACTTAACAAGTATTGACTCCAAGTTTCGATGGTGTGTGGGGAACGGAGTGTCTTAACACTAGGTTCCCTCTACCTGCCTAATCCATACTTATATTATAAATCTGTATTAAAGTCTGTTTGTTTTACTGTCACGCTTGCGCAGCTAATCTACTGGTCCGATTTGAATGAAACTTAGAATGAAAGTAGTAAATAATCCAGGCACAAACACAGGCTACTTATTTTTTCAAAAATTAACCTCTAAAGGGTTGAAATAGGGGATGAAAGTTTATATGAAAAATCTAAACTGCTTGACTGATTGTAATAAAATTTGGCTTAAATATAGTTGATAATCCAAGGTTAAACATAGGCTACTTTATTTTTCAAAAATCCACCACCGAGGGTTGCAATATAACGAAACAGTTATGCTAGTATGTATATATCTTATATTCTCTCTTATATACTCAGCAGAACTGCCTTCCGAGTCGTTGCTAGCTTTATGTACATTTGACGATTCAAAACGTGCTTACAAAAGTCTATTTGAATAAAGATATTTTGAATTTGAATATTATATAATACTAGCGGCCCGCTCGCGGCTTCGCCGCGTTAACTATTTCGTTATATTGCAAACCTCGGGGGCGCATTTTAAAAAATAAAGTAGCCTATGTTTAAGCTTAGATTATCAACTATATTTATGCCAAAATTCATTACAATCGGTCAAGCGGTTTAGATTTTTCATATAAACTTTCATCCCCTATTTCAACCCTTTAGAGGTTGATTTTTAAAAAAATAAGTAGCCTATGTTAGACCCAGTCACTTTTACTACTTTCATTCTAAATTTCATCTAAATCGGACCAGTAGATCAGCCGTGAAAGCGTGACAGACAAACACACAGACTTTCGCATTTATAATATAAGTATGGATATTATTTCAGATTTAAAAAAGTTCAAAATTCCACTACCAGAGAAGAAAAAGGAAATCGAACCTAAAACCACTGATGAAGTTAACGTGAATACAGAAAAGAAAATAATAAAAAAAAATGACAATCAAAACGACGGAGATGGCGGAGAAAAGTGGAATTGTAACATTTGTAGTATGAGTTTTAGAGGAAAAAGAGGGCTAAGGTAACATTTTTTTTATTTAATTTAATTTTATTTTGTCAGCTTCACGCTGTATCCCGCACACAGCATGGTAGGCAGAGGGAACCTAGTGTTAAGACACTCCGTTCCCCACGCACCGACGAATTCGGAGGCATTGCGTGTTAAGTGGCGGAACTTAACGCTGCTCTTACCTCGGCACCAGAGCGAAGAAAATGGAAATATTAAATATTTCCACTCCTCGAGTGGGAATCGAATCCAGAACCAGTCGTTTACAGTCACACGCTTGTGCCACTGCGCCACGACTAGCCACATTTAATTTAATTAATATTATAAATGTAATAATTTGAAAGGTTGTTTGTTATTCTTTCGTGTAAAAATAATATAGCATACTAGTGTCCCGCTCGCGGCTTCGCCTGCGTGAACTACACAACTATTTCACTATAGGCACATAGACATCACATTAGAAACCTCTAAAATTATCAGTGTTTCTCTACTATATTATGCATGTATTATACATATAAACCTTCTTTTGAATCATTCTATCTATTAAAAGAAACCGCATCAAAATCCGTTGCGTAGTTTCTAAGATGTAAGCATACATACATACAGACAGACGCGGGAAGTGTTCCGATTACTTTTTGCTTTATATTATGTAAAGATACATCGTAGTGAAAAATAGGCTACAATTTATAAAGATATTTTGGACAATTCATAAAAGTTTTTTCTATTTGTTTATTATACCTATACTAATATAATAAAGAGGTAAAGTTTGTGTTTAAGGGGTAATCTCCGGAAATACTGAACTGATTATGAAAATTCTTTCACAATTATGTACTATACGATATGTTTTATTAACAGAAAGTACACGGATTCCTAAAGGGGCTCGAATAGGGGATAAAAGTTGCATATCATGTGGCGAAGCAGCGAGCGGGTGGCTAATACTCTAAACAATTGTAAATGTAATAATATTTATCCATAATAATATTATAAATATCAAAGTCTGTCTGTCTGTCTGTCTGTCTGTTACGCTTTCACGGGCTACCTGCCCGATTTTTCAGGAAATGCTTTAAATTATTAATTATAATCAATTGATAACTTTTTACGACGAAGATGGCGGATAAAAGTGGAATTGTAATATCGTGGCCAGTCGTGGCCCAGTGGCACAAGCGTGTGACTGTAAACGACTGGTTGTGGGTTCGATTCCCACTCGACGAGTGGAAATAGTTAATATTTCCGTTTTCTTCGCTCTGGTGTCGAGGTAAAGCGCGGCGTTAAGTTCCGTCACTTAACACGCAAAGCCTCCGAATGCGGCGGAAAGTGGGGAACGGAGTGTCTTAACACTAGGTTCCCTCTGCCTACCCTGCTGTGTGCGGGATACAGCGTGAAGCTAAAAAAAAAACTTTTTAATTTTTACTAAATTCAGTAGAACTTAACACAGTGCTTTGTCTTATTAGAGCAGAATATGAAACAATTATGTTCCCCGCTCATTCCCCGCTCGTGTGTATCGAACCCACAACCATCCCGTTTACAGTCATTTTTTTTAATTTAGTTTTTTTCTCATTCCAGACGTCACATGGCTCTCTCTCACATAATGAGCCCTGAAGAAGAGAAGAGAATGAATCAAACAGAACAGAAGTGAATTGGTAATATTTCCCTTTTTTTTTAATCTGTATATTTTATTTTTGATTATCTGTGGTCAAAAGTTAACTTTAAAAAAAATGTTTTCGTTTCTCTCAATTATGTTATGAAAATTAATTAAATGTGTACTTTTTTTTTTAATTAATTAATGCTGTCACAAAATTTTGTTATAATATTATTAATTTATTTGTTTTGGTTTTTTAATCTGTCACTTTCAAAGTGACGTTGACGTTTTGACGTTTTGATTTCATTTTCATTTTGACAGTTGTTTTTTTTTTTTCAAAATTTTAAATTCAATAGATTATAAAATAAGTAATATTACAATAGATAGTGTAATTTTGAGGTTTTGAAAAATTTTTTGGCGGGAAAATGGTGGTTATTAGATGCGTGAGATTGATAGTTATCGTGGTGTAAAAAAATTGCTTTTTTTTCATTAATTTTAATTTTTAATTTTAATTTAAAAAAAAAAAATTAAAATTAAAAATAAAATTTAAAAAAAAATTTAAATTTAAATTAAATTTAAAAAGTTTCTTTGTAGTAGTTCTTATATATGTTATTTATCAGATTTTTCAAAATGATTTTAAAGGCATTTTTGGCTTAAAATTAAGTACTTTTTAAAAGTCATTTCTTAAACTACTTTTCAATAAAAAAAATTGTATACTTTTAAAATATTTGTTGCAAATTGGTGTATAATTTTTTATTTTTAAATGACTTAATATATTGCTGGCTTTTAATATATAGCTCTAAGCTTGCCTTAAAAGGCGTTTAAATATAATAAAAAAAAATAACCATCACGATAACTTCAATACAGGAGGCAGGGTCGAAATCTGTGATCAGTTTGGCATAATGTGATGTAGGATAGTGTGAAATGTATGCTTTTGCCATAGATTTACCTTAAAATTAAAAAAAAATCGGAAAGAAAAACAGTTTTTTACAAAAAAGGTTTTTTGTACTGAGTTAGAAACATATTTTGTGAATGTAAACAGTTTTTAGTGGTTGGTGAACGTTTTTTCATTGATTACTTGAATTTTTTGGAAGAATACAGTATTTTGGTTAAGTAATTCTCATAAAAATAGCATTTTTTTTGTAAAATTATTGTTCTTTTTCTAAAAATTTTCTTTTTTTTTAAAGAAGTATATTAAAAAATCATCTTTCTTTGTTCAGTGTTGTACGTTAATAACATAATTGCATTATTTTTATATTATTTATTATAAACTGAAATAAAAACAGTTTTTTTATGAAAAAGGTTTCTATGTACTCAATTAGAAACATTTTTTGTGAATGTAAATTGTTTTTACTGATTGATGAATGTTTTTTCTTTAATTATTTCAATTTTATTGGAAAATAACTTGCATTTTTATATTTAAGCTGTTGATTTATTATAATGAAGACATTTTTAATAAATAGATTACGTTTTTTTCTAAAAAAAAACTGATTTTTTGAAGAGGTACATTAATTACAAAAATTATCCTTTGTTGAATATTGTATGTTAATAATAATAGTCTGATTGTTATATTAATTATTAATGTTGTTTATATTTCATATATAATAATTACAATTTTTTTAAAAAATCAGATCCATTTTTAAATATCTATACAAAAAAAAATGATTTTACTGAAAAAGAAACATTTTTTCCGTAACAACTGTTTTTCTTCTCCTTTCTTAAAACTATGGTGGAAGCATAAATAAAGAACGAAGGTTTTTTCAGTACAAAATTTTAAAAAAATTTAGTCTTTTCTAGTATTACGATAACATGTTAGGTAATTTAGATAAATAATCTTCCGAAGATCTGTAAGTTATAGTTAATATAAGTTTTAAAAGATCTAGAATAACACTTTATATGAAAACTAGCGGTCCGCGATATACAATATAGCTGTTCCGTTATATTGCAACCCTCGGGGGTGGATTTTTGAAAAATAAAGTAGCCTATGTTTAACCTTGGATTATCAACTATATTTATGCCAAAATTCATTACAATCGGTCTAGGGGTTTAGATTTTGTCATATAAACTTTCATCCCCTATTTCAACCCGTTAGAGGTTGATTTTTGAATAAATAAGTAGCCTATGCTTGACCTAGTAAATTTTACTACTTTCATTATAAATTTCATCCAAATCGGACCGGTAGATTAGCCGTGAAAGCGTGACAGACAAACATACAGACATTCGCATTTATAATATAAGTATGGATGGGGAACGGAGTGTTTTAACACTAGGTTCTCTCTGCCTTTTGCTATATAGAAACATAAAAAAAAGTTACTTTTTAGTTTTTCTCTTCTTTTCTAAGAAAAAATATGATTTTAGTCAAAAATACATTGGTTTCTTTTTTTTTTTTAATAATTTGTTAATAATTAGTATTATAAAGTGTTATTCTAAACTTTTAATTTCGGGATACGAAACCTTTTTCTTTGAAAAATCCTTTTTTTTTAATTAATTTAAATCGAATACAGATTATAAAATATCATTATTTATAATCTGTAGAGCGTTTCCTACGCGGCGTTTAGTTCCGCCATGCGTAATGTCAATGTCTAAAAAATGGACAGTGTAATGTCTTGACATTATGTTGTTATTAATTCGTATCTCGTTTAGAGTAAGTTAGTTTTAATATTTTAGTAGTCATTATTATGTGCTGGAATATTATATATATGTATATGTCATATTTTTTTTGTTTTTTTTTTAATATTTTTATAAAGATATGTTGATTTAATTGTTTTTTTTTTAATTAAAAAAATGTCTTCTTGTCTGTTGTTAGGGGGTTGAATTTTTCTTAATTTATATGGAATTGATCGTTTTTGTCTCCATTTTTTTTATTAAAGTCAGAAATTTAAAGATTTTTTTAAATATTTTTAATTTTTCTTAAAAACAGTAATTATTGTTAAAAAATTGTTATTCTTTTTGCGTTTTAAATAACATTATTTTTAAAATATATAATAAATTGTATATAAATCTTTTAAATTATGTGGGAATAAATTTACTAGTTCGCCGCTCTGGCTCTGCATGAAAATTTAAGACAATTTAATAAACTTATTTTATAGCAATTTTATTGAACAAAAAATTAAATTGTTGTATCTTTTTTATCTTTGTACCGATTGAAATAAAATAAACACTATATATTAAAAAAGATAACCAAAATATAATAATCAAAACTGAATCAAAATCGGTTAAGCCGTTTCTGAGATTAGCGTATACAAACACACAGACAAACAGAAAGTATATGAAAAAATCATTGTTTTGTGTTCTATTACATATATAAATGCCCCCAAAAATAATGTTTCTCATATATCTAACATGTACAGACAGCGATCAGTTACATTTTTATTATATCTATATATATATATATAGATATTACATTTAAATCAGCATATCTTTATCTAAATGTTTTTTTTTTAAATCTAAGATTCATGCTTTTTTTGTTTTCAATGAGGTGCTATTCGTAATATTATTATATTATATTATATTAATTATTATTATAATTAAAGTAGAAACTCGATTAAACGGATTAATTGTTCGTGAAATCCGGAAAATTGAATATATGAAGATAAGTGGGTTTTGTGCCTATGAAGTAGTTATAAGTGTGACTGTAAACGACTGGTCGTGGGTTCGATTCCCACTCGAGGAGTGGTAATATTTAATGCTTCCATTTCCTTCGCTCTGGTGTCGAAGCAAATCGCGGCGGCGTTAAGTTCCGTCACTTAACACGCAATACCTCCGAATTCGTCGGTGCGTGGGGAACGGAGTGTCTTAACACTAGGTTCCCTCTGTCTACCCGAATGTGTGCGGGATACAGCGTGAAGCTAAAAAAAATGAATATAAGTGGGTTTTGTGCATATGGGGTAGTTAAGTGCTACGTAAGCAGATTTATTACAATTATACACCCCCCCCATCCCCCTTGTCAGCTAAAGTAAGCAAAGCTCTTACCCCCTCCCCCATGCTTAGTAAACATTTTTCAATTAATGTATTGTTTTTATATTATAATTATAATATTATAAGAGTTTCAGATGACGTAATCATCATCTAGACTCCCCTACCCCCCATGTCATACAAAATAAGCAAAGCAAAGACCCCCCCGCCCCCCTATAGTGCTCACGTAATACTTGAACAGCCCCTATATAGTAGGTATATAATGTTTCTTTTTTTTTTTATAGCTTCACGCTGTATCCCGCACACATTCGGGTAGGCAGAGGGAACCTAGTGTTAAGACACTCCGTTCCCCACTTTTATGTTTATTAAAAACTTCAAATACAGTCCACTGCCAGTCTTAGGCAAGGCAAGGGGCCAGTCGTGGCCTGTGGGCATAAAGTGTGACTCTAAAGCGACTGGTTGTGGGTTCGATTCCTACTTGAGGAGTGGAAATATTTAATATTTCCATTTTCTTCGCTCTGGTATCGAGGCAAAGCGCGGTGTTAAGTTCCGCCACTTGGCAATGTCTCTAGAATTCGGCGTTGCGTGGGGAACGGAGTGTCTTAACACTAGGTTCCCTCTGACTACCCGCATATGTGCGGGATACAGCGTGAAGCTAAAAAAAAAAATATTTAATATATAATTGGTCTCTAGTTCGGATAATCGCAAATTTTTACAACTTTGTGCCGAATAATCGAGTTTCTACTGTTTTATGTAAATATTATTTTTTAAAAAAATTAAAATCGTATTGGATAAGAGTCCTCAAGGACGTAATTGTTTGAGTAAATGGTATAAAAAAAAAATCAAAATTTTTCATATTTTTGTATGAAATCGTGTTTTTTCTTAAATTTCAAATCAATTTCTTTGTCTTTCATTTGGAAAATTATTTAAAAAAAAAAAAAATATTTGCGACTAACTGTAAACTGATGGTAGTGGGTTCGATACACACGAGAGGGGAATGATTGTATTTAAATTATTTTCTATTTCCCCGTTATGGTTATGTAAGGCGATGCGCGGCGTTGAGTTCCGCCGCTGAAAACGCAATTTCTTGATTTATAATGGCCCAGTGGCACAAGCGTGTGACTGTAAACGACTGGTTGTGGGTTCGATTCCCACTCGAGGAGTGGAAATATTTAATATTTCCATTTTCTTCGCTCTGGTGCCGAGGTAAAGCGCGGCGTTAAGTTCCGCCACTTAACACGCAATGCCTCCGAATTCGGCGGTGTTTGGAGAACGGAGTGTCTTAACACTAGGTTCTTTCTAAATACGAGAAAATGCGTGAAGTTAAAATAATATATAAGTTAAAAAAAACAAACGTGTATCGCAATGGTTGGTGTTCGATTCTCTTTTGAGGCAATATTTTAATTTTTATATATTATATTCAGTTTTTTGTTTTTTTTTAAGACGAAAAAGTGCATTTTAGATATACTTTGTATGTGTATAATATATATTTTTTAATTTATATAAAAAATGGAGAACGTAGAATTGTAAAAGACATTTAGAGAAAGTTTGAAAATTTGAACGCAGCGGGATTCGAACCCGCGCCTCTTGATTTACTTAACTTTACGTTCGACTATTAGAACGCATGGCTCAGTGAGAGCGCCTGTACGGTTTCAAGAGGCGCGGGTTTGAGTCCCGCTGCGTTCAAATTTTTATACATGTTTCAAATGTCTTTTTTAATTTTCCTAAGTGTGGAATAACACTTTAAAAAAATTTTAACGTAGAATTGCGTATTTACGTTTTTTTTAATATAAATATTTCCTAACTTTCATTTTTAAAAATTTCCAGATTAATTTTTCTACAATTTTCCAAATGAAAAAACGGCCATCTTTGTTTTCAAATTCACGAATTAGTTCCTAAGTCTTTTTTATTTTGACATTTGAGTCATAAAAGTCAGTGAAATGTCAAAAGTGACAGCTCTTTCAATTTTTTTTTTAAATTAAAATGAAAGCTTGAATTGTGTATAGTACCCGGCAACAAATAATGCACATCGATGCTTAGAATGAAACAGTCGGTTAGCTTCGACTTCGTAGAGCGTTGTCTCGGTCGCTTCAAATAATAACAATGAGAAACGTCACATATCAACTGAGTGACAAAGACAGCGCTCTACGAAACCGAAACTGACCGACTGTTTCATTCTAAGCAGCGATGTGCATTATTTGTTGCCGGGTACTATATTTTTATAATGATACATATCATTAATATTGGCTTATTTAAACATGATTGAGAATTAAATTCGCATATTATATATAAGAAGAGGCCGTCCCAGTAAACGGCGTCTGACTGTAACGCAACTGCTGTGGGTTCGATTCCCGCTCGGGGTAATGGTTATATTAAAATTGTCATTTCTCCGCTCTGGTACTTAAACGAAGCGCGGCGTTTAGTTCCGCCACTCAACACGGAGTGTCTTGACACTAGATTCTTTACCAATTTATAAGGATTTTTACGGTAAAATTATTGATTTTTATTGAATTTATTATGATGATCTCTTTAGTGTCATTTTATTCTTTGGTGCAATTTTGAATGTTGCCATATTAATTAAATTATAAATATAAATGAATATTATTATATTTTTTTTTTATTGTCTATAATCTAGATGTATTTTTTTCTCTATTGTTCTAGTTTTTATTGAGTTTTTGTGTTATGATATATTTTTGTGGGTAATGATGGAGGAATGGAGTCAACTTTTTAGATTTTAATAATAAATACATTCAATGTTTGTTTGTGTTTTTATTTTACCTTTTTTTATATGTTATTCTAATTAAATGTATATGTGGGGCGGCGCAGTGTGACTGTAAAGCGACTGGTTGTGGGTTCGACTCCCACTCGAGGTGTGGAAATATTTAATATTTCCATTTTCTTCGCTCTGGTGTCGAGGTAAAGCGCGGCGTTAGGTTCCGCAACTTAACACGCAATGCCTCCGAATTCGGCGGTGCGTGGGGAACGGAGTATCTTAACACTAGGTTCCCTCTGCCTATCCTGCTGTGTGCGGGATACAGCGTGAAGCTATAAAAAAAACTACGGGGCCATCGTACCCGTCACGACTAGAGGGAAAGGAACTCTAAAGCAGTGCCTGGGGCTTGTGACTTAAGTGCAGGCTTAAGGGTACCCTTTGTAATGCATAAACACTCACCTCCACTGCCCGAGCTCCTCTCACCACCTAACTAACACTTAATCACGTTATATTAGACACACAGGGACAGGGCGTCCCGCCTAGTAACTAACACTACCGCAGCTCAACGTCAACTGTCCGACTGGAAGAAGTGTGTCATCTCGCTCCTGGTGAGGAGCAGGGAGATGGCTTCAGGGCGTTGCCCACTGGCCATGGCTTCAACGTCGCCCATCAAAATGGGCGAGTCCTTTGGTGTGGCCTTGACAGGTCACATTTTGCTGGTTCCCGGTGAGGGGATGGGGGAGAGGGGGGAGGTATGAGCTCATGCTGACCGGGCGATCGCCCAGCCGGGTGACACCCACGATTGCTCGAGGGAGGCCCAGCTGAGGCGTTCAGCGGTCGTGTCAGCGCTCAGGAATCTCCGGACATGGTCGTCTAGGAGCTCCACCCGTAGATCACGGTGGAGGGCAGCGTTCCTGACCTAACCATGGGGCTGCGGTTGCTCTCCGTAGACCCAGACTTTGGGAAATCTGTAGCTTCTTCCTGACGACCGTAGAGGTAAGCGCGTACCAGGCCGGCACTGTGTACGTCAGGTGGGGCCTGACGTACGTTTTGATCAGCGCGAGCTGTCCAACTGTCAGTCCAACGACTGTTTTTATGTACCCTCTTTTACTAACAAGTTTCTGCCATTACGAATTAGTTATACCGGACACCTGATAAGTTACGTCATAGATAAGATTTTAGAACTATAATAGATGGCGCTACGCCTTGCGCCGACATGTATAAAAAAGTCTAGGGTACAAAAAGACATTTAGAAAATATATAAAAATTTGAACGCAGCCATGCCATGCGTTCCTGTACATGGCTCAGTGGTGAGAGCGCCTGAACGGTATTCAGGAGGCGCGGGTTCGAATCCCGCTGCGTTCAAATTTTTATACGTTTTCTTTAAACGTCTTTTTCAATTTTCCTAAGTGTGGAGTAACACTTTAATTTTTTTTAAAAGTTTTGGATACAGTTTATTTTTTACCCGCGACGGAACGGCGACTGTATATGTGTTTGGGGTGAGAGGTTGTTTGTTTGTTTGTTTGTTTGTTTGTTTGTGTGTTTGTGCAAATTACTATGTCAATTATTTCCAAAACTATAAGTCCGATTTTAATACGGTTTTCTATGATAGGTTCAGGTTCAATTGACGTATGTTCTTAGATATATTTTATCGTCCCAACTCACCAGGGGGCGCTGCAGTAAGCATTTTACGTGAAAACGAATGTTTTCAATTATCTCAAAAAATAGTAGTCTGATTTCGATACGATTTTCAGTGATAGATTCAGGTTTAATTGGCGGATGTTCTTAGATATGTTTTATCGTATCAAACCACCAGGTGGCGCTGCAGTAAGCATTTGTTTGTACTTTTTTTGTATTTATTTGTCTAAAACCGAAACCACTGATCCGATTGAAAAAATTTTTCAGAAAAATATTTAGCTTTGCTTGGCGCATATTTTAAGATTTTTCTTTTTTTGATACGGGGAAAACTCAGCAGGGGGCGCTGCAGTAAGCATTTGTTTATGCAAATCAAAAACTACTAGTCCAATTCAGATGAAACTTTCAAGGATAGGTTCAGGCTTAATTGGTGCATCTTTTCATATATATGTTATGGTGACCACTCATCAGGGGGCGCTGTAGTAAGCATTTGCTTGTATTTTTTTGTGTAAAACCAAAATTTTTCTTGTATTTATTTGTCTAAAACCGAAATTACTTATTCGATTGGCTAGAGTTTTCAGAACTAGATTCAACTTTGCTTAATGTATATTTTAAGATTTTTGTTTTTTTATTACGGTGAAAATTCACCAGGGGGCACTGCAGAACATTTGTTTATGCAGAGCAAAAACTACTAGTCCGATTTAGATGAAACTTTCAACGATAGGCTCAGGTTTAAATGGTGCATCTTTTTATATATGAGTTACGGTGACCACTCACCAGGGGGCGCTGCAGTAAGTACATTTGTTTGTGCAAAACTAAAACTACGAGTCCGATTTGAATGCAGTTTTCAATGATAGATTCAAGTTTACTTAGTGCATATTTTCATATATGTGTCATGTATGTTTACTTAATGCATATTTTCATGTATGTGTCAACTCTCTAGGGGGCGCTGCAGTAAGTATCTGCTTCTATTTTTTTGGTGTTAAACCAAAACGGCTAGTACGATTGGAAAGAGTTTTCAGTATTAGATTCCGCATTGCTTAGTGTATGTGTTTTTAAATTTATTTGACAGTGACAAGCCACCAGGGGGCGCCGCAGTGAAATATTGTTTGTGCAAAGCTAAAATGACGAATTCGATTTGGATGCAGTTTCAATGATAAGCTCAAATATAATTAGTGCATGTTCTTGGATATGTTTTATCGTGTTAACTCACCAGGGGGCGCTGCAGTAAACCCGATTAGGCAAAGTTTTTAGTATTAGATTTACCTTTACTTAGTGTATGTTTTTAGGTTTCTCTAACGTTAAGAACTCACCAGGGGGCACTGCATTAAACATTTAATTATGCAAAGCTAAAACTACACTACAAGTCCGATTTGGATGCAGTTATCAAAGATAGGATCAGGCTTAATTAGCGCGTGTTCTCGTATATGTGTCATGGTGACACCTCACCAGGGGGCGCTGCAGTAAGCATTTTTTGTGTGAAACCTATTTAGATGCTGTTTCTGTGATAGGTTCAAGTTTAATTGCTGCGTGTTTTTAGATGCCATATCACAAACTACCACGCGACACTCCAGTATAAATTCGTTTGTTCAAAATCAAAAGTGCCAGTGGGTTTTGTGATTTTCACTGATTTGGTTAGACTTAAGTTTCCTGAAAATGTTACGGTGACAATCTGCCAGGCGATGTAATAAGCATTTGATAACCAGAAAGCATTGGGTTTATAATTTCTTTTGGATTTGCATGAAGATTAATATAAAGTATTTCGATATTATGTAAAAAAAATAAAAAAAAATAGCTTCACGCTATATCCCGCACACAGCAGGGTAGGCAGAGGGAACCTAGTCTTAAGACACTCCGTTCCCCACTTTCCGCCGAATTCGGATATTATGTAATAATAGATAATGTGTAATCTATTCACTTTAAAAAGGTTAAAATAAAAAGCAAAATTAAAAATGTTGAAAAAACCCACGACGGTTTAGTTGTAATTGAAAAAGGATAAAATAACTAGAAATCCCCCGCCTAAAAAAATATATGTTACGAGATGATGGGGACAACTTCGTCGGGGGCTGCCAGTTGCAACTTCTATTTTAAATATAGTCGCTAACAGTATAAATTTCGTTCTTAAAGTTTTTAAAAGGAATACCAGTTATTAAAACTATAAATTCATATTAATATTTTAATTTTTTGCCAAACCTGTTTTAATAGCATGAAAACCTATGAGAAGGTTTGTGCAAACTTAAAGTAATGACAGCCCCCGACGAAGTCGTCCCCATCATCTCGTTACATATATTTTTTTAGGCGGGGGATTTCTAGTTATTTTATCCTTTTTCAATTACAATTAAACCGTCGTGGGTTTTTTCAAAATTTTTAATTTTGCTTTTTCAATTAATAAACACAATTATATTTTTAAACAGTATTTATTATCTACAATTGTCATAATCGTCACATCCCGGAAGTTTGGACGTTTGAGGTCTCGTGTATTTTGATATTTTGGGAGACTTTGTTGAACCTGAAAGTCAAATAATTTTATTTAAAACTAGTGTCCCGCTCGCGGCTTCGCCTGCGTTACCTACACAACTATTTCACTATAGACACATAGACATCACATTAGAAACTTCTAAAATTATCAGTGTTTCTCTACTATATTACGCATGTATTATACATATAAAACTTCCTTTTGAATCATTTTATCTATTTAAAGAAACCACATAAATATTCGTTGTGTAGTTTTGAAGATCTAAGCATACATACATACAGACAGACGAGGGAAGTGACTTTGCTTTAAAGAGGTAATGCAATAAGTTTAGCAAATCATCACATATATGTCACAAATTAGTGTGCAAACCAGAGGACGGAGTGTCATAACTTTAAGCTCTCTGAAGGAGGTGGTGTTAAATAAAAAATATATTATTCATTGTAATAAAACATAAAAGTAATATAATATAAACATCACCCAAAGTGTTGATCAAACCCATAACCATCACATTTACAGACAGTTGTCCCACTGGGCCACGACGGCCTCATTGTTATATTTTTTTTAGCTTCACGCTGTATTCCGCACACATTCGGGTAGGCAGAGGGAACCTAGTGTTAAGACACGCCGTTCCCCACACTGCCGAATTCGGAATCATTGCGTGTTAAGTGGCGGAACTAAACGCCGCGCTTTGCCTCGACACCAGAGCGAAGGAAATGAAAATATAAAATATTTCCACTCCTCGAGTGGGAATCGAACCCAAGACCAGTCGCTTTACAGTCACACGCCACGACTGGTCCCATTGTTATATTCTTGCTGGGATTTGAAGCTGTGACTGAACTCACCGTCAGCGTCAGCTATGTATATACAGGGTGGTCTTATTATCCTAGTTTGCTTCAACAGGGTGGTCGTGCTACTGAAATCGAGTCTCCATCTTTTAAATAATTCCGAAATACCGTGCTTCAGGTTGAGAAATGTGTGTATTTTGTCTAAAATTATTTAAAAAAGTGATTTTATTAAGAAATAATAATATTAGGGTAGATTAGATGTCGAAAAATACATTTAGAAAACGTATAAAAAATTTTGAACGCAGAGGGATTCGAATCCGCACCTCCTGAATACCGTCCAGGCGCTCTCACCACTTAGCTATGCGTTCACATGTCTTTTTCAATTTTCCTAAGTGTGGAATAACACTTTAAAAATGTTTAAAAGTAGATTAGATGTCCTCGTGGGGGGACGGGTTAAGAATACAATTCCCTCCCGCCGCTGGGTAGCGACAAGGTCCTCTCCGACTATCCCGCTACGCGGGAAAAATCGTGATAGTGTTTTTTTTTTTATTTTAACGATCCTTGTATAAGCAAAACATATCAATGTTTGGCCATGTCAAATAGTTTAATATTACGTTTCTTAAAAAAATGTCGATAAAAAATTATATTTGATTCTACCACTGGCAATACTGGTAACGTTACGCGGTATTTATAAAGTGCTCGATTGCAACGATGACAAATACTTAAGATGTAAATTTTTTAATATACATTTTTAGAAAAATTTGAACGCAGCAGGATTCGAACCCCCGCCTTTTGGAAACCGCCCAAAGGCTAACCTCCAAGCTATTCGTTTTACTACTAGATAAAACAATCGTTTGGCGAGGGGGAATGTTATTTATTAAATATTTTTAATGTTTTAAAGCCTCATTAACTTGTTTAAGAAATTGACAAATACATTTTTCGAGTCAGGGCAGGCGCGGGTTCAAATCCCGCTGCGTTCAAAATTTTATACGTTTTCTAAATAAATCTTTTTCAATTTCTTAAGTGGATACTATATTACTTTAAAATGTTAAAAATATATTTTTTTTTTAAAGACCTTTTTTTTTGCTTTACGCTGTATCCCGCATACAGCAGGGTAGGCAGAGGGAACCTAGTGTTAAGACACTCCGTTCCCCACTTTTCGCCGAATTCGGAGGCTTGCGTGTTAAGTGGCGGAACTTAACGCCGCGCTTTACCTTGTCGCCAGAGGGAAGAAAATGGAAATATTAAATCCACTCCTCGAGTGGGAATCGAACTCACAACCAGTCGTTTGAAGTTACACGCTTGTGCCACTGGGCCACGACTTTGAATACCTTTAATAATGATATTCAGTAAGGTGGTTAAAGACTGCACGTCCCACTGGAACAGACGTAACTTCAAATTGCTTATTTGATACAATATGGAGTAAACGTCGTCGCGGCTGTAGGCAGACGTGTTCACTCGCAAAAGTTGGAAAAGCCTGGAAAACATACATTTATAATATTTCTTTCATTCTTTTTTTTTAGCTTCACGCTATATCCCGCACAAAGCAGGGTAGGCAGAGGGAACCTAGTGTTAAGACTTCAATCACACTCTGTTCCTCATTTTCCGCCGGAGGCATTGCGTGTTAAGTGGCGGAACTTAACGCTGCGCTTTGCCTAGACATCAGAGCGAAGAAAATGGAAATATTAAATATTACCACTCTTCGAGTGGTAATGGAGACCACCACCAGTCGTTTTACAGTCACACGTTTGTGCCACTGCGACACGACTGGCCCCAATATGTAATAACAATTATTATGTTTCTCTTTAAATTTCTCGGGTTCACAGGAACCCGGTCCTTTGCAAGGCTTGCGTGGGGACACAGGTCCAGCACGTAGTGGCCCCTCAGAAAATAATAAAATGTTTTACTGTTTATTATTATATAGGCATATATATATATGCATTGATCTAAAGTATTATAAGCTTAGAAAGTGTCACCCTTTTTCCCGCAGAACAGGATAGTTAGAGTGAACCTAGTGTCAAGAAACTCCGTTCCATAATTTGAAAACTTAGCGTGTTAAGTGGCGGAGTTTAACGCCGCGCTTTGTCTTTAGTACCAGGGCGGAGAAATGAAAATAATATACAATCATTCCCTCGAATGGGAATCATACCTACAACGATCCCGTTTACAGTCACGCGGTTCTACTGCGCCACGGCAGACTTGAACAGCAACGTTTTTAAGGTTAGGATAAAAAAAATATTTAAATTGTTTAAAAAAATGAAATTTTGAGCCCCTAGTGAAATGATACTGGTGTATGTATTAAGGTTGAATTTACTTTGTCACTGTTGTAGGGTTTTGTTAAATGAGCGATAGACGTGTGTTCTAACTGCGTTTATTCTTGCGACTAACGTTACAAAAACTATAGCGGGCCGGTGACATGAACGTATATAGGTATACATGTATATATTAAGCTTCTTGATAATTAACTTAAAAATTGACCGAACATACCGCCCACCAAAAGGACATTTGGTCCTTTTTAGATCAACAAAATGCTTATGAATGAATACAATTCTAGTTATATATTGTAAAATAATAATTGCAAGTAAATAAGTTACATTATTGTTACATTGAATCTATAGGTAAAGCACAAAGTTTTGTTACAGATCGTTTTGTTATAGCACTGTTACTCTTCACACTGTACACCCTTGTAAAACCATCTGCACCTGGATGCTTATCAACAATTCTTCCCAGCGACCATTTTCCAGGTGGTAGATTATGTGTTTTAATTAATACTATATCTCCTATGTTTAGTTCCTTCTGTGTTTTTAGCCACTTAGGTCGCTGTTGAAGTCTTGACAGGTACTCGTCTTGCCATCTGTGCCAAAAATCATTAACAAGTTTTTGAGTGTGTTGCCAGCGTGATAAGGCAGACATTTTGATGTTACTCATATCTGGTGAGGGAACGATGATGGGTGCTTCTCCAATCAGAAAATGTCCTGGCGTGAGTACATCTAAGTTGTCAGAATCAGTGTCATCTAGTGGATACAAGGGGCGTGAATTCAGACAAGCTTCTATCTGGCATAACACCGTGGTCATCTCTTCATATGTAAGGTGAGATGTAATAATTCTTTGTAGATGATGTTTAATGGACTTAACGCCTGCTTCCCACAATCCACCAAAGTTTGGGCTATACGCTGGTATGAAATGCATTTGTGTGCCATCTGTTGTTAGTGTTTGTGCTATCTCTTTTTTGTAGTCTAATTTTGCTTCGTTCCAGGCTTCTACAAGTTGTTTGTTAGCACCTACAAAATTCTTGCCGTGATCACTCCATAAATGACTGCATCTGCCTCTTCGAGCAACAAAACGTCTGAAAGCTCCTATGAAAGCTTGCGAGGTAAGATCTCCTACTAATTCAATATGAATCGCTTTTGTGGACATACAAATAAAAATTGCTATGTATGTTTTTATTGTTTTATTTCCTCGACCTTTTGACATTAATGTTTGAAAAGGGCCACAAAAATCTACTCCACTGTGTAAAAATGGTCTGGAAGGAGTAACCCTTTGTTTTGGCAAATCTCCCATGATTTGAGATTTAGCAGTAGCTTTTATTCTAGAACATATGAGACATCTGTGTGTATAACTTTTCACTAATGATTTTGCTTTTATTATCCAGTATTTAGAACGTAGATACGTTAACATCAGTTGTCTTCCACCATGAAGAGTTTTAGTGTGTGCATCAGCGATAATCAAGGGTATAAGTGAATTTTTGCTTCCTATGATAATTGGATGTTTTCTAGAATAAGGTAAGTTTGTATGCCTGAGACGACCGCCCACCCTGAGGATATTTTCACTATCTAAGAATGGGGTGAGTGACTTCAGTGGACTTTTATTTGTAACTTGTTTATTCCTTTTTAGACTTTCTATTTCATCTTTGAATTCTTCTTCTTGTACCTTTTTAATGCAAATGTGTAATATGTCTTCTAGATTTTTAGTTGTAACTTCTTGTTGTTTTTTATAGTTCAGGAATATTTTACAGTAAGTTAATGTTTTTATTAATTCTGTTAAATTATCAAAATTTTCAAATTGTGATGTTAATAATTTTTCTTGTTTTTCAGGTTCTACTGTATTCAGGTAAGTATTAATCTTTTCTACTTTCATTTCCATGTCTGTCAAAATAACGTCTTGTTTACTAATCTTTATTTCCTTTTTAGCCAACCAGCTAGGACCTCTCCACCAGAGATCATTTTTCATCAGCGCCGAGAGAAACATTCCACGAGAGGCTAAATCTGCTGGATTGTCACTCGACTGTACATGGTACCAATGTTTATTGTTAATATTTTCTATGATTTGTACCACTCGATTAGCCACAAATGGCTTCCATCGATTGGGTTCTCCACAAAGCCACGAGATAACAATTGACGAGTCTGTCCATGCGTACATTTTAGATGTTGATATTTTCATAGCTTGTCCAATTTGTTTCATAAGTTTGCTGAGAAGTAAAGCACCGCAAAGTTCTAAACGTGGTAAGGATATTGTCTTTAGTGGTGCTACCCTTGTTCTTGCAGCGATGAGATTTGTCATTATATTTCCTTCTGTTGTTATGGTTCGAATGTAAACAGCAGCTGCATATGCACGTATTGACGCATCGCAGAATCCATGTATTTGTATATTTTCTATATTATCGTTAGTTGTTCCTAGCCATCTTTTAATTTGTATGTTATTAACATTCTCAAAATCTAATCGTAACTGTTTCCATTCTTCTTCTAAAACGTCACTGATGTTTTCATCCCATTCAACTTTTTCGAGCCATAATTTTTGAATTAATATTTTAGCCATAACTGTACTAGGAGCCAACCATCCTAGTGGATCAAATAACTTTTGTACGTCAGCTAAGATTCCTCGTTTAGTAATAGTTTTTCCCATCGGTGGTAAGTTTAAATTGTATCGAAAATCGTCTTGTTTTAAGTTCCATGTAATACCTAATGCTTTAATTGTTCCGTCAAGATTTAAGTCTAATTTGATATTTGTAGATCTTTTGTTTTCTTCAATGGACTGTATAAAATGCATGTTGTTGGATGACCATTTCTTAAGTTGAAACCCTCCTTTTTGCAAAATATCTGTTATTTGTTGCGCAATCATGATAGCCTCATCCACAGAGTCAGCGCCTGATAGAAGATCATCAATGTAGAAATCTTCCTTAATGATTTGCTTAGCTTGTAAATAGGAACCGCCTTCATCGTCGGCTATTCTTTTCAATGTTTTGACCGCCAAATATGGAGCAGGGGCAGTACCAAAGGTGACTCGCAGAAGGCGATAATCTTCAAGGTTATCGGATTCATTCTGACGCCAAATGATCCGCTGATAATCTGCATCGTCTTTCGTCACTAGTATCTGCCGATACATTTGTTGAACGTCGGCTACAAAACAAACAAGCTTCATTCGCCATCTCATAATCAGGTTTCTTAAATCTTCTTGTAGCTGTGGGCCGACTAGTACTCATCGTTGAGAGATATATTATTGATCCCTTTGCAGGATGCATCGAATACAATGCGCGTACGAGTGGTCTCCTTGTCACGTACTACGGCGTGATGTGGTAAGTACACTGACTTTCTTTCTTTTTCTTTTTCATGAACTCTTTCCATGTGACCTTGCTGTATGTAATCATTTATAACTTTTGTATATTCTATTTTTAGGTCTGGTGATTTTTTAAATTTCCTTTCTAGCTGTAGAAATCTTTTTGTGGCGATATCCTTAGTCTTTCCTTCAGGTGATAGTGGGTTACTTGTGTTGAACGGTAATTTAACAATATATCTTCTTTCTTCATTTCTGGTCGTTGTGCTTTCATATATTTGTTCACATAGCTTTTCTTCTTGTGTTAGGCGTCTTTCAGTATCTACTTCTACCTCCCAAAAAGACTTTAACAGGTCATCAACGTCGATTTGATGGTGCATTACTACGTAAGTATCGTGTTGAGGTGAATGAATTTCTCCAAAAAGTATCCATCCCAGGCTGGTCTTCTGTGCACACGGTGTGCCTGGAGGACCTTTGATATAGTTTTGTTGCAATATTTCAGAATATTCCTTGACTCCTAAGAGTATATCTATATGACCTGGCTGAAAATAGTTTGGATCAGCCAGCTCGAGGCCGTTGAGGTGTGGCCATGGGTGTGTCGCAATTGTTCTGGCGGGCAACTTTGTGGTCAGCTGTTTTGACATGACATAAGCTTGAATAGGTAAGTTGAAATTTGGATCCCATCGCGATTTTAATTGTAGCTGAACCACATGTTTGATTTCTGTTTTTACTGATCCCACCCCAATGACATTGCCTTTCATTGGTTTACGTTCTAACTTAAGTAGTTGTGTCGCCTTCTCGCTAATAAATGTTGCTTGTGAACCTTGGTCTATTAATACTCGTAGTGGAATGTTGTATCCTTGTTCACTTACTGCTTCCACGACTGCAGTCGCTAATAGTGCTACTCCTTGTCTGGTTGTAAAGTGTGACGCAATCATTGTGAGTGCTTGTACATCTTCTTGCTTCTCTTCTATATGTTGTGAAATTTGCGGTTGTGGTTGTGAATTGCTCGTTGATGCCGCAGATTTCTGATTCTTGGTTACATGTAGGAGAGAATGATGACGTCTTTGAAATATTCTACAAGACACAGGTAACTTACAACTAAGTGCTGAATGTCCTGGTACCAGGCAGTTGAAACATAACCGTTTGGCTATTGCGTAATTGTTTCTCTCAGTAGGTTGCATTTTTGCAAATTCTTTGCAGTGACATATGGTATGGTCTTCTTTGCACATAACGCATGATTTGGGGTTCGTTGAAGGGGACGATATGTGAAATGCTCGTTCTCTTATACTTCTGTCTCTGGTACTACTCGAAGGTGCGATAAGTTCTAATGTTCTAAATTTCGATTCAAGAAATCGCCTCAAATCAGACCAAGTAGGTATATCATTACTATTCTCTTTATAAGAGTATTGTTCCCAATCCTTATGAGACTCTGGGTCCAATTTTTGAGTTATCAAAAATATAATTATTGGATCCCAAGAGTCGGTATTAATTTGTTGATTATTAAGACTATTTAGACACTCCATTGTCGTATCTAAAAGAAATTTTATCTGATTTGCTGTTGGAGCAATAACCTTTCTTTGGTTTATTAATCTTTTTATTAATGAATTTACTATTAACCTTTTATTTCCATAGCGATCTCTTAGAGTAGTCCACGCTTGCTCATAATTAATCTCGGTAATTTGAATATGTTTTAATAACGCTTCAGCTTCACCCCCGACACTAGTTTTTAAATAATGCAATTTTTGGACATTGCTTAAAACTGTATTATTGTGCACTAACGAAATAAACAAATCTTGGAAGGCCGGCCACTCTTCATAATTTCCGCAAAAAGTCGGCAATTGAATTTTAGGTAACTTTACTTGCAGGTGTGAAGAATCACTGTGCACAGGTTTCGAAACAGTTCCTTGTTGAGTTAATTCTGTTTTTCTCGATGATATAGTGTATAACATATCTTTTAAATCTGCGCGCATGTTTAAATAAAGATCTTCACAAATAAAAAAATCTTCATTGACAAAGTAAGAAATATCCGATCTCTTTTCACGTGGGGTCAATTTGACTAACTCTTCATGAATGTTTTTAAAAGAACTCCAATATTCATCAATACAGGTTAATCGTGATTCTATATATCCTTTCGTCAAACGCTGTTTTGGACATTTCTTTAAATTAATTTGAGTTTTTTGTAGAAGTCCGGCTTTTTCTTCCAAAATATTCAGTAAAGCGTCTTGAGAAGTCATCTTGTATATATATTGTTACTAATAATTTCGATTTAAAACGATGTTGTTATTCAAATGAATTATATTTTTCTAATAGAAGTGCGTAAACACAGTCATTAGTGAATCCTTATCTCTGGAATGCGATGCCTTTTGTATTCGTTCTCGGTGTCTTAATGAGTTCTCGTTCCGGCTCGATGCGACCATATGGTGTATGTATTAAGGTTGAATTTACTTTGTCACTGTTGTAGGGTTTTGTTAAATGAGCGATAGACGTGTGTTCTAACTGCGTTTATTCTTGCGACTAACGTTACAAAAACTATAGCGGGCCGGTGACATGAACGTATATAGGTATACATGTATATATTAAGCTTCTTGATAATTAACTTAAAAATTGACCGAACACAAATATTTAAAAAAAATACTAAAGTTTTGCCAGTGGTGAAATCGGTGAAAATATCTCAATCAGGAAATTGGTATATAAAAAAAATAAAAAAAATCGCTCCCGCTGAGTTTCTTGCGCCGGTTCTTCTCAGGTGTGAGGTTCTTTAGTGTACCTGTGTCCGATGGTAAATTATTTGACGTTCAAAAAATGAAGCATGTAACTTCTTTTTGAAATGATAGTTTCATTATTAACCGGATTAATAACGTATATTTTTGTTATTCGAAAATACATTTCTAGAAACCCGACGTTTCGAACACTTTACAGTAGTCCGTGGTCACAGGTAGACTATCGAATACCAAAAATATATGCGATTAATCCGGTTAAAATAGTTTCATTTCAAAATGTGTAGTAATCGCGAAAACAAAAAATTATATCATTTGACTTTAGCTAACAACTCAACAATATGTTAAACAAGCGTATATAATTTTAAACATACTTTAATAAAAACATATAACCTAATAGACTAGACTTGTGTTCAAGTAAAAAATTAAAAAAAAAAAAAAACAATTTCTTACCGCATTATAGTGGGATCCTTGGAATTAATTAGATTCATACCACTGGCGTTACGTTTAACGCCAGTCAGCAAAGGCGTCACCATTTCCTGACAATGCACCCATTGGAGGCACTGATTCAGAATATCCTTGTTATACATACGCCTGTAAAATATTTCTATCGGCTTTTTAACGCGCAACTTGTGCTTTTTTTGTTTTATTTTACGATTTTCCCGCAACAGGCTGACTGGTGTATTATCTTTGCCTGATTCCGGTTTGACAGATGGTGTGTCAAATGTGACAGATGACATTTTAACTGTCACCGAGTTGACGTTGGCGCGACTTTTGCGTTCGTTCAGTATTATAGGTGTCAAAGGTAAGTTGTCATTTTCGTAATCAGCATAATATTCGAGCAGGTCTTGTTCGTTATCTGGATACAAGCGGGAGTTATTTCTTAGCGCGCGTATTTCATAATTTAATTGTTGTTTCAACAATTTTATTCTTATTTTTTGGCTTAACGTTGTCGATGTTTTGAATGTCGCTCGCTGAATGAAATGCGCTGTAATGAAGAAGTTTAAACGCATGGACGTATAAGTTGCAAATAGAAGATTTTTTTTAAAGATTTTTTTTATTTTTATCTTTATTTTTTTAGCTGAATAGAGGGAATTTAGTAATATATCACACTCGTCTTCACTTTCTTGCCATTTCAGAGAGTAAAATAATAAAATAGGCTGTACCTATTTTTTAGAAGATTTTTTTAAAGTTTAATTTTCAAAATAACACACCAAAAATATAATGTACTAGTGATTTTGGGTTAAGGGTTAGTTTTTAAGAAAAATAGGTAACCTATGTTTGACCTTGCATTATAAACTCCTAAGAATATTTATCAAAATGGGTTAAGTGGTTTAGATTTTTCATAGAAATTATCAACCCCTATTTCAAACCTTAATTGTTCATATTTCAAAAAAAAAACAAGACTATAAGACTGGGTCTTCAATTATTTTCAAACCGAATGCCATACCAATCAGGTCGGTAGATGAAAGTGTGACAGACAGACAGACATATTTCACATTTAGTATAGATTTTAAAAAAATAATTCTAAAGTGCCCAGTAAGTAAGTAATATAAGGTAAAGATCAAAATATGTGATGTCAGTCAGAGGCAAGTCAGTTCAGCTTGTGGAATTGCCTACAGTACCCATAAGAGTGGATCTGCGTTTGGTCACGCTGTATTCTCATTGCTACCTCTGTTTTTTTTTAGCTTCACGCTGTATCCCGCACACATTGGGGTAGACAGAGGGAATCTAGTGTTAAGACACTCCGTTCCCCACGCACCGCTGAACTCTAGAGGCATTGCGTGATAAATAGCGGAACTTACGCCGTGCTTTGTTTCGACACCAGAGAGAAGAAAATTGAAATATTAAATATTTCCATTTTTCGAGTGGGAATCGAACCCACAACCAGTCGCGTTTACAGTCACACCTTGTGCCCACAAACCACTGCCACTGCTACCATCTGTTATATACCTACATGTAACTAAATTAAACAAAATAAATTTAATAACATACATATATATAGCTTCACGCTATATCCCGCACACAGCAGGGTAGGCAGAGGGAACCTAGTGTTAAGACACTCCGTTCCCCACTTTCCGCCGAATTCGGAGGCTTGCGTGTTAAGTGGCGGTGCTTAACGCCGCGCTTTACCTCGACACCAGAGCGAAGAAAATGGAAATATAATTTCCACTCCTCGAGTAGGAATCGAACCCACAACCAGTCGTTTACAGTCACACTCTTGTGCCACTGGGCCACGACTGGCCACAAAAAAATTAATAACATACCAGCAAAAAATATCACAACTGCCACTCTCATGTTGACTGTCTCTTATCAATGTTTAAAAAGAATGATTAACTTCATCGAAGCAAAACAAAACAAAATTTAATTACATATTTAATAATAGAAATATTTAGAAAACAACCTTTTTTACAGTTGCACGCTTCTTCCCGCAGAGCAGGTTACTCAGAGAAGCCGCCCAGGCCCGCGGACTATTGGGACCAGTGCCCGAGACCTGGGCTAGTGGCGGGAGAGGAGCACCGTCAGGTTTTAGTGGGTAAACGGAGGCGTACCAGCTTGCCAAACCCACACAGAGTCCCACATAACCGCCTCCCGGGATCCCTCCCCGGGCGGGTATCCGTAACGGATTTCCTGACGTTAAAAAAAAAAGGTTAGTCAGAGAGAACCTAGTGTCAAGACACTCTGTTCTTTACTGATTAAATCGGGACGATACGTTTTGATTGGTTAAACTCAACGCCGCGTGTTGTGTGCTTTCAATAGAGCAGGGAAATGATTTAATATAATCATTATGGGGTTTAATTCCGCCACTTATCAAGGAATGTCTTAATTTCCGGTTGGAAAGTGGAAACCGGAATGTCTTATCACTAGGTTCTCCCTGACTACCGTGCTACGGGGTAAAAGGGACGGGGGTCCAAGTGCTACACGACGACGACGTTAGTAAGTAGTGTTGAATGTATTTTTTTTTATTGCATAAAGGAGGCAAACGAGTAGAAGGATCACCAGGATGATGGTAAGTGGTTACCATAACCATGGACATCCACAACGTCAGAGGAGTTATGAATATGTTGCGGGACTTCAGGGTGAAGGAGAGAAGGATGGAGGAAGGATGGGGACGGTGGGAATGGGAAAAGAGCTGGCTTACATGTCATCGAGCCGGTACACATCATTAGATGTTTGGCGGTGCGTCTTTGACGTGTCGGAGAATGAATCTTCTACCACCAAGCTATTATGTACTTGGTTCTTACGAGACTCTACCCAGCGATGGTAATTGTACTCTTAACCTGTGTTATAAACCAATAAAACTCACTGTTTTTAATAAGGAAAATGTAGTCTCTCTACTCCATTTGTCGCCCAATACATGCGACAGATATGTGAAACTAAAAAAATGTTATTTATACATTAAGAGTGGAAAAACATAGTTTCTTTAGAACGGGCATAGGAAAGAATATAAATATAACCTTTTCCCCGCGCGTGTGTATCGAACCCACGACTATTGCGTTTACAGTCAGACGCTGTCACTGCGACACTATGCTTTTAAGCAATTCTTATACTTGAAAAAGACATTTAAAGAAAAAGTATAAAAATTTGAACGCAGCGGGATTCGAACCCGCACCTCCTGAATACCGTCCAGACGCTCTCACCACTGAAAAAAATTTTTATACGTTTTCTTTAAATGTCTTTTTCAATTTTCCTAAGTGTGGAATAACACTTTAAAAATGTTTAAAAGTAATTCTTATACTTTGTAACAGACAGATAAGTAAACGGGTTCCTTACTTATTTCCATGTATTTTGACATATGATATTCCAAATATTCTTTATACAGTAGTAAACATTTGATTAACCGGAATTATTGTAGGCTTCCGGATAATCGTAAATCCGAATAATGGAATTTATGAGGAAATGCGGTTTTTGTACGTATTACAGAGTAATACATAATATTAGATAATTATTAAACAACAAAACTGATTTCTATTTATTAAATAAAATCATTTTTTTTGTTAATTTCACGCTGTGTCCCGCACACAGCAGGGTAGGCAGAGGGAACCTAGTGTTAAGACACTCCGTTCCCCGAGCGACTGGTTGTCGGTTTGATTCCCACTCGAGGAGTGGAAATATTTAATATTACCATTCCCTTCGCTCTGGAGTCGAGGCAAAGCGCGGCGTTAAGTTCCGCCACTTAACACGCGATGCCTCCGAATTTTGCGGTGCGTGGGGAACGGAGTGTCTTAACACTAGGTTCCCTCTGCCTACCCTGCTGCGTGCGGGATACAGCGTGAAGCTAGAATAAAAAACTATTAAAGTTATCAGATATCAGTACTTACATTTTCTTGGGTAATTAGATATTTTATAAAGCAAATAAAAACTAACATTAATTTAATGGCCTCTTAAAGTTGACTGAATTTTAACTGTTTTGGTAATCATGTTGGTTGTTTTGTTGCCAATTCTTTCCTTGCATTTTGTAGGTGAGTAAATAAATATATATTTTTAACAGCAGGGTGGGCAGAGGGAACCTAGTGTTAAGACACTCCGTTCCCCATTTTCCACCGAATTTTGGAGGCATTGCGTGTTAAGTAGCGGAACTTAACGCCGCGCTTTACCTCTGATACCAGAGCGAAGAAATGGAAACATTAAATATTTCCTTTCCTCGAGTGGGAGTGGGAATCGAACCCAGAACCAATCGTGTACAGTCACACGTTCATGCTACTGCGCGACGACTGGACCCTACTATAAATCTATATGAGGTATAATCTAGTAGTAATCTATGTCTATAGTAGTATACATCTATCCATACTTATATACTTATATTATAAGTGGGAAAGTCTGTGTGTTTGTCTGTCATGCTTTCACGGCTAATCTACCGGTCCGATTTGGATGAAATATAAAATGAAAGTAGTAAAAGTGACTGGGTCTAACATTGGCTACTTAGTTTTTCAAAAATAAACTTCTAAAGGGTTGAAATAGGGGATGAAAGTTTATATGAAAAATCCAAACCGCTTGACCAATTGTAATGAATTTTGGCATAATTATTGATAATCTAAGCTTTAACGTTGGCTACTTTATATTTTAAAAATGCGCCCCCGAGTGTTGCAATATAACGAAATAGTTCACGTGGCTAAGCTGCGAGCGGGCCGCTAGTATTAAGTATATACATATACCCTGCTTTGGGGACTGGCTGTGGGTTCGATTTCCACTAGAGGAGTGAAAATATTTAATATTTCCATTTTTCTTTACTCTGGTATCTAGGCATTTTTATTATATGTACCTAATTGACTTTTTTATAGTTGCAGACTGTAAAGTAGCAAAGCCGTTTAACGAAACAAGGTACTTAAAATCTGTATATTTTGTTAAGTCTCTAAATACTAGATTATAGTGTCTGTAACCAGACTATAGATTTCTAAAGGCGCGGGTTCGAATACCGCTGCGGTGAAATATTGTGGTGGTGTTATTATTATTCTTGTGTTTCTTTATTATTCAAAAAAATTGGTTAAAATTAGCGTAAATATGTACAATGATCAGCATTAAGAAAATTTTAATCCTTACCTTTGAAGAACAATAGCATATATAAAACGTTAAGGAAGCCGTAGGAAAGCTAACAGTTATGCTAGCAATAAATAGCGCGTTAAGCTGCGTGGATGGTTTCCAAGAGATGCGGGTTCGAATCCCGCTGCGACGCTGTTTTTTTTTTATTATAAAAGGAGGCAAACGCTCAGAAGGACGACCTGATGGTCAGTGGTTACTCGCCCATAGACATCCACAGCAACGGAGGAGTTGCGGATGCGTTGCCGGCCTTGAGGATGAAGGTGTCTGTATACTCGACGTTTGAAGCCCTATAAATCGTAATTCACTGGGAAAGCCTCAGGAGGGAGGTCATTCCACAATGTGATGTTAGAAACCTTCAAATCGTTCTCCTGTAAATTAGTGTTCTTTCTCTTGTACTGGTGTATGTCGGATATATCGACAGTAGTCTTGCAGACTTTATTTTTTTTATTTTTTGAGCATATCAACAATATTCTTAAAACAATTATTTAACTCCCATTTTTATCATATTAAATTATAGGATCAACTCCCATTAGGTTAGACTGATTATAATTAAGCTATTTTCAATTTTCCTCTGTAATGAAACAAGGCAACATGGCATTGACTTCTGCCACTCAACGTGTGGTGTCTCTTAACCGTCAGATTCGAGTGGGAAGTAGAGAACGGAGTGTCTTGACTGGGTTTCCCTGGAATCTGCCCGAGAGGCAACAGTTTGAAAATAAAAAAAATACAATAAAATAAATAATAAAATTGTCCAGTATCGACGATACTGGAGGAAGGTCACGTGGCGCATGAGGACCCTCCGGAGGGCGTGTATGAAGAGGTGGATGACAGTGGACGAGGCGAAAGAAGAATGTACCGTAGCGTTTGGCGCTCCGTTCTCTCTGACTACCCCGCAAGGGATACAGCGTGAAGCTAAAAAATGCACTACCATGACACAAACTTTTATATGTTCATATAATTTTCATATGTGCATAGATATACATATCTTAATGGCTATCATTTTTTCATAAATCTTCATCATTCTTCTGTCACATTACGTTTACGTTACATTACTTTTCCAGGCCGTCTTCAAAATATGACAACCCAAATTTTATTCGGGATAGATATCATGGTAAGTATTTATTTAATAGCTTCTTTTATTTTCGCAATTATTATATTACACATTTTGAAAGGAAACTGTTATTAACCGGATTAATCGCGTATATTTTTGGTATTCGAAAATATATTTTTGGAAAACCCGAAGTTTTGAACACTTTACAGTAGTCCGTGGTCACAGGTAGACTATCGAATACCAAAAATATATGCGAATAATCCGGTTAAAAAAGTCTTTATTTTTGTATAGATATTTATTAACTTCTAAGAAATGTGTTCTTTTTCCGGTAGATGGTTGTTCTTTAATTAAAGTTTACGAAAATATTAAATATATTTAGGTATATATTCTTTCGGTGTCGCCTTTTTCCCGAATAAGAGGGTAGTCGGAGAGAACCTAGTGTTAAGACACTGCGTTCTCCACGCACCCAAAATAGAAACATTGCATGTTGAGTAATGAATCTCAACGCCACACTGATATTAAGATGAATTCGTCAAGCCCTTCATAAACGTCGTGAGAGTCGTGGGTGAACCGTTACAAGAAGCCTTTCAACCCACCGTGGATGGACTACTGCGATCCGTATCACTGCAACGACTACCACAAGCCAGCTTGTGGCTGGAATAGACGGAAAGACGATGAAAATTCGTCCTTCTGTCGGCACCACCCGAAATCTAAGCATGGAGTGTTAGGTTACGGAACACTACCCCACACTTTATCTTCCTTAAATTATGATCATTTTCCAATGGAAATCGCATCCATAACCAATCGAATTTACACTAAAGCACTGTCCCCACCATTGTATACTTGCTAAAGCCTTTTATAAGTATATTCCACCTAATTTTAAGATGAAACCTTCAAGCCCTTCATGCACGAGTCTTGGGCGAACCGTTATAAGAAGCTTTTCAATCCAGCGTGGATGGACTGCAACGACACTGCAACGACTATAACAGCTAGCTAGATTTTTCGTCATATTTGGTCTGTCCAAATCACAAGGCTTGAACAGACTCTTTGTTTTCGGGCACCGCCTAAAGTCGAATGATTATGTGTTGGATAACGGAACTCAACGCTGCACTTTACCATCATTTTGAAATAGAAACTAAATCTACAACCAATTGCATTGACTACTATATACCTACTACAATTACTAGAAACGCACTGTCCCATTAATATATACTTTCTAAAGCAATTTCTAACCAAAATCACTCAATTTTAAGATGAAATCTTCAAGCCCTTCATGCACGAATCCTGGGTGAACCGTTTCAAGCAGCCCTTCAACCCAGCGTGGATGGACTACTGCGATCCGTACCACTGCAACGACTACCACAAGCTGGCCTGTGGCCTGAACCGAAAGAGGATGAAGTTTAAATGGTTTCAGAGCAACTGTCATATTATTTTGCATAATATGTGCGCTCAGTATCGAGGGGCTTTACGTAAGTTTGACAACTTCACGCTTCGAGAAAGCAGCTTCACGCTTTTTCCCGCATTTCTGTGCGGGATAAAGAGTGAAGTTTGTCTAGTTTGTAGGGGAGATGGAAAGAACAGGTACAAAGTCACTGTTCTCTAAGTTTAACCAGCCATTTTTGGATATTACTTACCATTTTTATACAGCAGGGTATTAATAAGAGAAAACTAAATACCAAGACATGTGAAAAAAGTATTTAGTACTCTGGTTCCGACTGTCGTACAAGCTAGTAGATACTGTAGTGTTGAATGACAGAACTTGAAAAAAAATCATTCCCCAAATGGGAATCGAATCCACACACAACGACGAATTTCCTTTGTCTGTATCGACAAAACGTAGGGTATTTAACAGGTGGAGCGGGTTCGAATCCAGCTGCATTCAAATTCTTATATGTTTTGAAAAAATTACTTTTCTCTTAACACGCAATGCCGCCAGAATTAGGCTGAGCGTGGGGAACGGAGTGCTTTAACACTAGGTTTCTTCTGCCTACCCGAATGTGTGCGGGATACAGCGTGAAGTTAAAAGAAAAATCACTATAGGTATCTTTTTTATACAAGATTTTCTAAAACTTAATATGATGAAAGATGTTAACAACATATATAAGTTCTAATAGCGCGTATAAGAATTTCGACCCCTCTGTTAGTAGAACGCATGTCTTAGCGGACAGAGCACACGGACGCGAGACAAGAGGCGCGGGTTCGAATCCCAACGCGTTCAAATTATTATACGTTTTCCAAATGTTACCAAGTGTGGAATAACACTTTAAAAATGTTAAAAAACTTAATATATCTTATTTTAGCATACGACGTAGTGGCAACCAAATTCTGTTCAGCCTACGTAATATACTCTCGTTCGGACTGTCCGTCTGCGTGCCCTGATATAGAACACCCTGTATGCGCTGTTAGTACTAAAAACAATCGCGTGGTCATATTTCATAATAAATGTTACTTGGAAAAATGGAATTGTGAAGAATTTTTGGAAGGTTTGTATTATTTAAATACTTTTTTTTTTGTAACTTCACGCTGTATCCCGCACACGTTCGGATAGGCAGAGGGAACCTAGTGTTAAGACACTTCGTTCCCCATTTTCTCAAATTCTGGAGGCATAGTGTGTCAAGTGGCGGAACGCCGCGCTTTGCCTCGACACCAGAGCGAAGAAAATGGAAATATTAATATTTTCACTCCTCGAGTGGGAATCGAACTCACAACCAGTCGCGTTTACAGTCACACTTTGTGCTCACAAGTCACGATTGGCCTCAAAATAAATACTTTTTCAAGTTTATAATTATTCTTGTATAGCAGTGTAGGCAGAGAGAACCGTGTGGTAAGACACTCTTTTCTTCGCTTTCTGCCTGAAGTCGATATATTTTTTAACTAGTGGGTCTCTCGCGGCTTCGCCGCGTGAACTATATAGCTGTTTCGTTATATTGCAACCCTCGGGGGTGGGTTTTTGAAAAATAAAGTAACCTATGTTTAACCTTGGATTATCAACTATATCTATGTTAAAATTAATTACAATCGGTCAAGCGTCACATAAACTTCATCCCCTATGTCAACCCTTTAAAAGTGGATATTAGGGCCTATGTTTGACCCTGAGTTTTGTACTATTTGCATTTTAAATTTCATCCAAATCAGCTTGGTAGATTAGCCTTGAAAACGTGACATACAAACAGACGGACTTTGGCATTTATAATATAAGTATGGATTTCAAGTAGCGTAAATCAACGCCCCAATTTGTCATGTTAGAGTAGAGAATAGAATATAATTTAAATATAAAAATTCCCGCAAGTAGGAATCGAACCCACAAATATAAACACAAAAATAATTTATTTTTTAAATTAATGACTTATTTAATATTTTATTATAACATTTTTCAGAATATGAAGCCGTTGACATGAAAATATGTTTATTGAATATATTGAAATTGAAATAAAACTATTGTATTGACTTTTTTTTTTTAGCTTCACGCTATATCCCGCACTCAGCAGAGTAGGCAGAGGGAACCTAGTGTTAAGACACTCCGTTCCCCACTTTCCGCCGAATTCGGAGGCTTGCGTGTTAAGTGGCGGAACTTAAGGCCGCGCTTTACCTCGACACCAGAGCGAAGAAAATGGAAATATTAAATATTTCCACTCCTCGAGTGGGAATCGAACCTACAACCAGTCGTTTACAGTCACACGCTTGTGCCACTGGGCTCCGACTGGCCACACCCCGACTCCGATAAATTGACTTTTTAATGTAAATTATTAGTTCATCAAAAACATTCATCACATTTTGTCTTACTATATTGCAAAAATGAAAAAAGTTCAAATTCTCTTACTTTTAAACATTTTTAAAGTATACTCTATACTCTACTACAATTCTACTTACACACTTAGCAAATTGAAAACGATATTTAGAAAACGTAGCAGAGAGAATTTAGTATTAAGACACTCTGTTCCCCACTTTCCGCCGAATTCGAATTCATTGTGTGTTAAGTAGCGGAACTTAACACCGCGCTTTGCCTCGACACCAGAGCGAAGAAAATGGAAATATTAAATATTTCCACTCCTCGAGTGGGAATCGAACCCACAACCAGTCGTTCACAATCACACGCTTGTGCCACTGCGTCACGACTGCCCCCAATTTATAAGTAAAAAGTGTATTTAGAAAACGTATTAAAATTTGAACGCAACGGGTTTCGAACCTGCGCCTCTTGTCTCCCGTCCAAATCCGCTAAGCCATGCGTGCTGCTACCAACGGAATCGACAGTCTTATATTCGCGATTACAACTTATTTATGTTATTAGCTTACTTAAGCACGCAAGCCTCCGAGTTCAGCGGTGCGCGGGGAACGGAGTGTCTTAACACTAGGTTAACTCTGCCTACCCGAATGTGTGCGGGATACAGCGTGAAGCTTACTTAAGAATAATCTTTGTGTAGCATAAATTTAGTAGTCTCTATAGAGATATTAACAACATATGTTAGCGGTCATAGCGCGGACGGGAGACAAGAGGCGCGGGTTCGAATCCAACGCGTTCAAAATTTGTATACGTTTTCTAAATATCTTTATCAAATTCTCTTCCCTCCTTCCTCTTATTGTGGCCAGTCGTGGCCCAGTGGCACAAGCGTGTGACTGTAAACGACTGGTTGTGGGTTCGATTCCCACTCGAGGAGTAAATCGGAGTAAAGAAATATTTAATACTAGCGACCCGCTCACGGCTTCGCCGCGTGACCTATTTCGTTATATTGCAACCCCCGGGGGACTGTTTTTAAAAAATAAATTAGCCTTTGTTTAAGTTTAAATTATCAACTTTCAATAAAATTCATACCAAATAAATTATTTATACCAAAATTCATTACAATTGGTCAAGCGGTTTAGATATTTCATATAAACTTTCATCCCCTATTTCAACTCTTTAAAAGTTGATTTTTAAAATTAATAAATAGCCCATGTTAGACCCAGTCACTTTTACTACTTTCATTTTAAATTTCATCCAAATCGGACCAGTAGATTAGCCGTGAAAGCGTGACAGACAACACACAGACTTTCGCATTTATAATATAAGTATGGATTTCCATTTTCTTCGCTCTGGTGCCGAGGTAAAGCACGGCGTTAAGTTCCGCCACTTAACACGCAATGCCTCCGAATTCGGCAGAAAGTGGGGAACGGAGTGTCTTAACACTAGGTTCCCTCTGCCTACTCTGCTGTGTGCGGGATACAGCGTGAAGCTATAAAAAAAAAATCTCTTCCCAACTACTTCCTTGAGCGTGTATTGAACCTGCATTTAATCGATATCGTTGTCCACTGTGCCGTCAAAACTTCGTACATAAAGGATTATTAATAAAAACACAATACTTTATACATTTTATTAATAAGAAAGAATACTTACTAACTAACTAACTAATGTCAAAGTGACATAACTAAAAAACTAACTAAAAAAAAAAATCAACGATTTTTTTCAGCTTTTACTAAATAATACTTAATATAATAGTCCTTTAACTAAAAACACTACTTATGTTATTTTTACTAACTTTATAGGAGACAAAAACATTCTTTACTTAAAAAAATACATTTATTTTAAATGTTATTATATATTACTTGATATTTAGACAGTTATATTATTTTTTTTTAGCTTCACGCTTTTTCCCGCATATTCGGGTTAGTCAGAGAGAACCTAGTGTTAAGACATTCCGTATTCCACTCATCGTTCAAAATCGAGACATTCCGTGTTGAGTGGCGGAACTCAACGCCGCGCGTTGTCTAAGTAACCGAGCGAAGACATGAAAATTTAAATATATTTAATCCTCGAGTGGGAATCGAACTCACAACCACGACCCGACGATCTTTTTTTTATATGATACTTATTTTTTGAATGATCTTAAAAGGATCCTTTTTAAGTAATATGACCAGTCGTGGCTTGTGGGTACAAAGTGTGACTGTAAAGCGACTGGTTGTGGGTTCGATTTCTACTCGAGGAGTGAAAATATTTAATATTTCCATTTTTTTCGCTCTGAGGCAAAGCTCAGCGTTAAGTTCCGCCACTTAACACGCAATGCCTTCAAATTCGGCGGTGCGTGGCGAACGGAGTGTCTTAACACTAGATTCCCTCTGCCTACCCGAATGTGTGCGGGGTACAGCGTGAAGCTGAAAAAAAAATTAAGTAATATTCCATATATATTTTTTGAAATATATACTGTATTTTCTCTCTTATAAAGTTAGTATAAATATATCATTTTAACAAGCGATGTTTTTAACTAAGAGACGATATATATAATAATAATTAATAATAATAAAAAAATCTAAAATTACAATTATATTTACATCATAATATACATATAAGTTTGAATTTAGCTTCAAAAGGTGGGGAAAGTCCCGTGTGTTTTTTTTTTTTATAGAATGCAAACGTCACAATGAAAACAGTAAATTGATTTGCAAAAATGAAAACGACCAAAAAGTTTATTTATTATTCTTTAAATTAAAAAAAAATCTTAAAACAACCTTTGTATCTTACAACGATAAGAAATTTCCATTTTTTTATAATAATTCATATTTTTTTTTAATTATTAATAATTAATTATTATAAAAATAGTTTTTATATTAATAATATATACAAATGTTGCCAACATTATTAACCAACAATACAAAAAAAGCACAAAAATAAATAACATCAGATCAGGCTGATTAAAGAGAGTTTAAGTCTAACGACAAAAATATATATATTTAAAAAAAAATACACAACATAATATCTACTAATATATTTCAAGTAACAATACAGAGTTGATAAAAAAATGGCATAATTTATACTTATTATGAATATGTCAAATTATAAAATTAATTGCTTTTTAAATATATGCTTATGTTTTTGAATTATCAAAATCATGTCATAATCAAGTTGAAGTCATGTCATAGTCAAGTCTAAATCATGTCATAGTTGAGTTGAAATCACGTTATAGCCAAGTCAAAATCAAGTTATAGTCAAGTCAAAGTCATGTCATAATCAAGTCAAAGTCATGTCATAATCAAGTCAAAGTCATATCATAGTTAAGTCAATGTGAAATAATTTAATGCTTTAGACTTGAGGCATAAGAAACTCAGCAGGACATTCTTTTTAAACAAATGCTCATATTAACAATAATACATTTAACACTTTAAAGAATTATTTCATACACTTAGAAAATTGACAACGATGTTTTTTTAGAACGTTTAATATTATAAAACGCAGCAGGATTCGAACCCTTACCTCTTGTCTCCCCTCCGCGCACTCTGACCGCTAAACCATGCGTTCTACTACCAGAATAGTCGAAATTCTTATACGCTTTATTATAATTTAACTTTGTTGTAAGCATTTGCTATGTTTCAAGTTTTTAGCAAAAATAATGAATACATTGATACCTTTGAAATATACTGGAGTATTTTGTAAGTACTGTCAGTCATAGTCAGTAAACAAAAAAATAAGAAAGCTATACAATAATCTTTATAAATATGTTTATTTATTTTTTTTTAATTAAGATTTATTTTATTTAAATTTAATAAATCATGCCGTTTTCAACTAAATACTTCTTATAAATCTATTAGTAACAGAATAAAACTGACTTACTAAAGTTAGTAACTTTTGCTATGGTACCAAAAGGTACTAACTAACCCAAAAAATATAAAAAAAATGAACAAAAAATCATTTTTTTACTTTAAAAATAATATATAATGATTAATTATTATTGGTATAATTACTCAATTTATAAAATTAAATCATAAATACATAAATTGTATTTTTTTTAACTAAAAACTTCACTGTTAAGTTAATTTATATATACATATATTGCTATCTCTTTCTTTTATACCAAATAGACAGAGACAGCAATATCGTTAAATGTTAACAGATACTGCATTTAATTTATAATAATATAATTTTTTAATACAAGATAATATATTGAGTGATTATTTAGAAAAAAAATACTAAAGAACACATTAATATATATATTTTTAACTTTTTTATATATAAACATAATAAATGAAAACGCAAAAAGAAATATCACAACGCAAATTAATAAAAAAAAAATATAGAAGAAAAGTCTTAAAATTACTTAAAAATTAAGAAAACTTAAAAAAATAAACTTTAATATTATTCGACTGTCATAACATAATTAGTATATATTTTTACTTTGAATTTGAAATGACTGTAAACAAAAATAGAGTCAAGACACTCCGTTATCCTCTCCTTCTTTAAAAAAAAAAAAAAAAATATACGTAACTCAACGCCGTTACGCTTTACTAGAGAATTATTTACACATAATAATTGTTGAACAAAATTTAATTGCAATTAACAATTACATATTAACTAATTCATTATTTGTATGTGGGGAAATCACAATTAGCTGAAAATTAATTAGTTCTTAATGTTTACACTACAATTAACAAGGAATTAATTCTTATTAATTTTCTTTATACGTTCATAAGAACCTAGTGTTAAGACACTCCGTTCCCCAAACTCCGCAGAATTCTATAGACATTTCGTATTAAGCGGCGGAACTTAACGCCGCGCTTTATCTCTACACCAGAGCGAAGACAATTAAAATAATAAATATTTCCACTCCTCAAGTGTAAATCGAACCCACAACCAGTCGCTTTACAATCTCACATGTGCATCTGCACCATTGTTAGTTAATATTTAATTGTTAATTGCAATTAAATGTGCCTAAATCTGGCATCGAATCCAAAACCATTTCGTACAGTGGGACACTTACCACTGAGCCACAATGGTGTTATATATAATATAGGGTGATTTTATATAAAAATATACCTTTTATTTAAAATGTTTATTTAAATTTTAACGGCATTTCTTTAAAAATTCCAATACTTCAACGGGATAATTCTGCCTGGTTGTAGATTTTACTGCAGAACGGGCATACTCTAGCGGGTTTACTGAACTGCAAATAAAAAAAATATATAATTAAAAAAAAGTAATTTTAGTATAGCAGGGTAGTGAGAGAGAACCTAGTGTTGAGACACTCCGTTCTCCACGCCTGCAATGGAGAGATTGTACATTTATAATTCTAAAGTGTCATCCACACACTTAGGAAATTAAGAAAGACATTTAGTTTAGGCGCGGGTTCGAATCCCGCTGTGTTCAAATTTTTATACGTTTTCTAAATATTTTTTTCAATGGAGAGATTGTGTTCCGTATCGGAATTCAACGCTGCACTTTATATCAAAGAAGAGATATGAATAATTATTTTAAAATATGTAGTATTTTTATTGAATAGGATTCGAACCTATAATCAATAACGTTTACTCAGAAACTGCCCAGACAGCCATGATGGTCTTAATATGACATAATTAAAAAAAAAAAGCAGCCGTTCTCCGCGCACCACCTAAATTGTGTTGAATAGCGGGGTTTAACGCCGTGATTTGTCTTAGGTACTAAATCGACAAAATGAATATAATCATTATACCATCGAGATATTTTTTTTTTTATGGAATAAAGGAGGCAAACGAGCAGAAGGCCCACCTGGTGTTAAGTCGTACCTTCGCCCATAGACATACACTACATTAGAGTTGTAGATGCGTTGCCAGCCTTGGGAATGTAGGACAGAAGGAGGGAGGAAGGATGGGAATGGTGGGAATAGGGAGAGCTGGCTTACATGCCATCGAACCGGAACACATCATCAGATATTTGGCGGTTCGTCTTTGACACGATAGTGGTCGCGAGCCAGTCGGAGAACGAATCTCCTACCACCAAGCTACTGGGATCCCGCCTTTTACGGGACGCTACCCAGCGGCGGAGGGGAATTGTATTCTAAGTTATTTCCGGTACAAAAAAAACGCAGTGTCGAGTTTCGAAGTTTGAGAGAGAAAGTAAAGAACGGAGTGTCTTGCCACTAGGGCCTCTCTTACCACTCCGCTATGAGGGAAAATGTAAAACAAAATTTAACCATGTCTAAAACAATATTAGAAAACGTGTAAAAATTTGAACGCAGCGAGATTCGAACCCGCACCTCTTGAAACCATCCGAATGCTCTGACCGCTAAGCCATGCGTTCTACTACCAGCTGCGTCGTCTTACAATTTCCTAAGTGAATTAATATTTGAAATTCTATATTAATTAGGTAAAATCGAACCTGCTACCAACCTCATATTCTGCACGTGCGCTAATTTCCTCCATTCTTTTCTTTCTATGTGTTGGAAGAGTATCATTACTATGGTTAGATCGCAATTCGCCGAATTAACTGCCAAATGGAGGGGTGTGTCACCACCTTTAATATCCTGAAAAGAGAGGGTAGTTGTAATAAGATATTTTGTATATATATATATATATATATATATATATATATATATATATATATATATATATATATATATATATATATATATTAGTGTCCGACCGAAACTGAATTTTTAGCCGAAACCGAAACCGAAACCGAACCTTCGGTTCTGACTTCAGTTTCGGCCGAAACCGAAACCGAAACCGAAACTGCTGATGACGTCATAAAATTTTAATAATATGTATAAAAAATTACATTTTTTTACGCTTTAAAAATTACACACGCATTTGAATTATTGTGATTACGTTGATTTTATTATATATACGGAAATAATTAAAGGATCATAGAAAAATCTAAATTATTTGAGGTTTTCGAAGTGGCTGTATTTTCTCAAAAATAGGCGCATTGAAATAAAAAAGTAGCATTTTAGAGCTTAAAGTGTCTAATTTTGAGATTTTAAGATGAAAAATATGTTCAAACGACGTGTTTCGCTCTATCCTGATAAATACTAAAAGAGAAAAAAAATCGAAATTTTTTCAGTTCATTTTTTTTATCTAAAAAGTTGGAACATATGTTTTCAACTTGACCACTATATGGATCAGCTAACTTGTTAGTCTAGACCTACGCCAGTTCTCTTTACCTAAGGCTCTTACGGATTTATATAGAGGTTTTTTGAGCTGTAGCCCAGGGACCTGTGGGTTATCAAGGCCCTCGGTCGCCACTTAAGATTGGCAATACTTGGTTAATAGGTATTTTTACACAAAAAGATTTTCACCTTTAACGTAACTGTGCTTTTCAAGCAGCTAATTTATGATAAGATTTACGTTAGAT
This sequence comes from Dryas iulia moderata, assembly GCA_019049465.1. Taxonomy (NCBI): domain Eukaryota; kingdom Metazoa; phylum Arthropoda; class Insecta; order Lepidoptera; family Nymphalidae; genus Dryas; species Dryas iulia. The sequence goes on from CM032445.1 coordinate 3,288,306, forward strand.
ATATATTTATATTAACTTATTGACTATATACTGTGTAACATTTATATAGAAAACGGTTATATTTAAATAATATTAAGGCAAGCCAATATTAAGGTAACTAATCCAGGGTTTGCAAAATATCAATCAATCATAGGTATTCGACCCCTGAAAGGAGCCACACTTACGCGAACAGACACACAGTTTCGTTACAGACTAACAGGGATAGTTCATTTAATCTGTCGTCAGCAGTTCATAGTATTCTCATCATTAATTTATAATATATTCAAACTTACTACGTCTTAAGATTAGGTTCACAAGCTATAAAACACTCAAAAGTATCTAAGCTACGTAAAAATTCTTGAGTACGTCATGAGTTTCGGCATTGCCGAAGGTTCGGCAGGTTTTTTGCCGAAACCGAAACTACGGCCGAAACTACAATTTTTGCCGAAACCGAAACCGAAACCGAACCTTCGGTCGGACACTAATATTTATATATATATATAGATATATATATATATATATATATATATATATATATATAGATAGATATATATATATATATATATATATATATATATATATATATATATATATATATATATATATATATATATATATATATATATATTTTCAGCTTCACGCTGTATCCCGCACACATTCGGGTACGCAGAGGGAACGTAGTGTTAAGACGGTGGCATTGCGTGTTAAGTGATGGAACTTAACGCCGCGCTTTGTCTCTACACCAGAGCGAAGAAAATAGAAGTATAAAATATTAGCACTCCTCGAGTGAGAATCGAACCCAAAACCAGTCGTTTACAGTCACACGCTTGTGCCACTGAGCCATGACTGACCCCATATTATTTTGTTTATATTATTATATGTAAAATATTAAAAAAAATATATTTCAGTTAAATTTTTAAAAATTTACAATTTCTAGTGAAAATCAGAGAGAACCTAACATAGAATATATTTGAAAAGAGATTGAATTTTAACAATAAATGTTTTTATATTAGTAAAAAGAAACATTTTTTTAAAACTTATTTTATAAACATACATTAATAATATAACTATATACATTTGTATTTTAATGTATTATATCAATAACTTGAAAATTTTGGGTTGTGTGTGTGTATGTACTTGTTTGTGTGAAGTCACAATATGTGTGTGTATATGTTTGTGTTTGCGTGTGTGTGTGTATATGTTTGCAAGTTATGAGCAGATAAGTAACTGTGCACATTGTACGTGTACACACACGTACAATGTGTACACTTACTTTCTTTCAGAGTTGTATGTGTCCTATATGAGTAATATGTCTTTAAAACATCCAAGACTTTTCTATATCACAATTTAAAAAAGTTGTGAAAAGACGTTGGTGTGTTAAAGGTTATTACCAAATTCAAGATTTTATAAATGATAACACGCCTTGGGAATGAAATGCTCGCTCCAGGCTATTTCAAAAGTATCACTGTCAACAATAAATCTGTATATAACAATTACTTATAAAAAAAAACAAGTCCCGCTGAGTTTCTTGCGCCGGTTCTTCTCAGGTCTGAGGCATTAAATTTAGTGAACCGGTGGTAAACTATTTGACGTTCAAAAAATGAAGCATGTAACTTCTTATTTTGAATAAAATTATTTGACTTTGTGTGTCTGTGTGTGTGTGACTCTGTGTTTGTATGTGTACTCGCCTCCTTAAACAGGTAAGTATGTGTGTGTGTGTGTGTGTGTGTGTGTATAAAATGACATGTCACGTGTGTGTATGTGTGTGTATGTGTATGGTTGTAAGTTGTGTATACGATGTTAGTGGTATGAGTTGCTGTATACGATGTAAATGTACGTTCACTCATCACAGATCAATATCTGTGTATATATCATTGTGTGTTAGTATGAGTGCCTATGATTGGAAGTTGTGACTTATATGAGTCAAATCCCCATGTGTCCTTGTGTGCTGTGTGTGTGTGGTATGTTTATGAGTGAGATGCCTCTACATGTGTGTGTGTACTCACTTCCTTTCAGAGGTGTGTACGTGAGTGATATATCGCTGTGTGTGTTTGTGATGTGTGTGTTTCTGTCTGTGTATGTAGTATGTTTATGTATAAAATGTCCCTTTATGTATGTGTGTGTGTGCGTGTTGGTGCGTGCACTCACCCCCCTCCACAGGTCGGCGTGCGCGTGTCGCAGCAGCACGTGCAGCGTGTGCGCGCGGGGAGCACGCGCGCTGTGCTCGCCGCAGCACACGTGCAACGCCGTGTGTCCTGCGCACACATTACACACAAATATATTACACATATATAAAAAGAACAATCATTTTCCCTCTCCGTTAACAAGACAAAGGGCGGCGTTTAATTCCACCACTGAACACATCCCAATTTAGAATATTAAATAAAAAACAATATCTCAACACTAAATTCAAATAACGTAAAGCTGAGATCAGTCTCAGTACTACTAGTGAGACTGTAAACGCGACTGGTTGTGGGTTCGATTCCTACGCGCGAAATTGAATGAATATATTTTCCATCTTCTAGACATGTGAAGAATCATAGACAATTAAGCATATTTTTAAAAATCATATAAAATAATGAAAACTGTTAGCATTACTATAATGTAAAGCTGTAGTCAATCGTGGCTTGTGGAATACTAATTGAGACTCTAAACGAGACTGGTTATAGGTTCGATTCCCACTCAACGAATCGAAATATCTCAACACAAAATCCTCTCAACCTACCTCTATATATGGAAAAAAAATTTTTTTTTTTTTTCAACCACTTTGTATTTATATTTTGTTCATGATTTGTTTAACCCATCATATGTAACTAATAAATAAAACATAAAAAATTTCATATAATTTTTGCATATAGTTTTAATTACACTCAACTTAATAGTTCCGTTTTCACATAATACAGTCAGAAATAGTCGATGTAATAGTGTATACGTGTACACAGGCTACAAGTCTGGCTCTCCATAGCCATAGATATACTATTATCATGTCGCATGTCGGTGACCCTCTACCAAAACGCTCAACGCGCCTAAACAAGTTTTCACTTCAAAAAACAAAACTAAAAAAAAAAACAATTAAAACACATAACATTACAAACACGGCGTTAAACTCCGCAACTCACCGTCCACATTGGTGTGGTGCACGTCGAACAGAGGCACGTCGTCGTCCCTCACGAGCTCGCTGAGCACGTCCGCGTGGTCGTCGCCCGCGCGCGCGCACGCCTGTAGGAGAGTATCTCCTAGCGCGTCTACCTGTAGAAATTATACATATATTGAAATGATAAACATATATAAAAATAAAACATATATCGAAAAAACAATAGATAGAAAAAGATATGCAACATATATCGTAAAAATTGTATATCGAAAAATATACATATATCGAAAAAGACAATTAAAAAAAATATTTTTTAAGAACGACTGGCCACAAAAAAAAAATATATTTATTTTTTGGCTGGCCACAAAAAATAAATATATTTATTTTTGTGGCCAGTCGTGGCCCAGTGGCACAAGCGTGTGACTGTAAACGACTGGTTGTGGGTTCGATTCCCACTCGAGGAGTGAAAATTATATTTCCATTTTCTTCGCTCTGGTGTCGAGGTAAAGCGCGGCGTTAAGTTCCGCAACTTAACACGCAAGCCTCCGAATTCGGCAGAAAGTGGGGAACGAAGTGTCTTAACACTAGGTTCCCTCTGCCTATCCAAATGTGTGGTGGATACAGCGTGAAGCTAAAAAAAAAAATTTAAGAACTTTAGTATTTAGTAAATTTAAGAACATATGTACATAGTAAGTATTTTTTTAAAATAAAATACACAGGACAAAACACATCACTTTTAAAATTAAAGAGAAATTAAATTTTAATATTTAATTAAATTTTAATTTTCAAATATAAGTTTTTGTCTGTCTGTCTGTTCCAACTAATCTCTGAAACCGATTTTGATGTAACTTCACTTGTGAGTAGACAGTTAACAAAATAAGATCGATAGAGGTCGAACAGTTAGTATTAAATAAATCAAATATAAAAAACCATTTAGAAAATGTATAAAAATTTGAACGTAGCGGGATTCGAACACGCGCCTCCTGAAAACCGTCCAGGCGCTTTCACCACTGAGCCATGCGTTCTACTACCAGCTGCGTTGAAATTTATTATATTTGAAATTTATACGATTTATTACAACTTATTTAGTTCCAAACTCGCTGCGTTCAAATTTTTATACGTTTTCTAAATATCTTTTTGAAATTTCCTAAGTGTGGAATAACACATTAAAAGTAAATGAAATATACATAAGAAATATATAATATATACATATTTACCTCAGTAAAAACGTATTCGTTTGTCGGTCTGTACGTCTCGCTTCGAGTCACTGTGCGTATACATTGCACTATATAACGAGTTAACAATGGCTTGTGATTGCATCTTAACACTGCCAGCTTTAATATGCTTAGACCTGGAAGAGATGTACAAAATTATGATAATGTGGGACTAAACGCGGCGTTAAGTTACGCTATTTAACATGCAATGTTTCGAGATTAACAATATAATAACTAGCACCCAGAAAACTGATTTGCCATTGAACTTAAAAAACAAAAGGGACTCGTTTCTCGCGAGCAAATGAAAATCATTTAATTAAGTTCAATGGTAAATCAGTTGTTTGATGATAGTTCCTCAAGGACATAATTTTTTCAATTTTTATTAAGAGCCATCTTTTTTTTTTTTTAAGTGGCCAGTCGTGGCCCAGTGGCACAAGCGTGTGACTGTAAACGACTGGTTGTGGGTTCGATTCCCACTCGAGGAGTGGAAATATTTAATATTTCCATTTTCTTCGCTCTGGTGTCGAGGTAAAGCGCGGCGTTAAGTTCCGCCACTTAACACGCAATGCCTCCGAATTCGGCGGTGCGTGGGAACGGAGTGTCTTAACACTAGGTTCTCTCTGCCTACCCTGCTGTGTGCGGGATACAGCGTCAAGCATACTTAAGAATAATTTTTGTGTAGCATAAATTAATAGTCTCTACAGAGATATTAACAACATATGTTAGCGTTAGCGGTCAGAGCGCGGACGGGAGACAATAGACGCGAGTTCGAATCCAACGCGTTCAAAATTAGTATACGTTTTCTAAATATCTTTATCAAATTCTCTTCCCACAGTGGCACAAGCGTGTGACTATAAACGACCGGTTGTGGATTCGATTCCCACTCGAGAAGTGGAAATATTTTATATATCCATTTTCTTCGCTCTGGTGTCGAGGTAAAGCGCGGCGTTAAGTTCCGCCACTTAACACGCAATGCCTCCGAATTCGGCGGAAAGTGGGGAACGGAGTGTCTTAACACTAGGTTCCCTCTGCCTACTCTGCTGTGTGCGGGATACAGCGTGAAGCTATAAAAAAAGAAATCTCTTCCCAACTACTTCCTTGACCGTGTATTGAACCTGCATTTACAGTTAATCGTTGTCCACTGTGCCGTCAAAGCTTCGTACATAAAGGATAATTAATAAAAAGCACAAACTACTTTCTACATTTTATTAATAAGAAAGAAGACTTACTAACTAACTAACCAATGTCAAAGTGACATAACTAAAAAACTAACTAAAAAAAAAAAAATCAACGATTTTTTTCAGCTTTTACTAAATAATACTTAATATAATAGTCCTTTAACTAAAAACACTATTTATGTTATTTTTACTAACTTTATAGGAGACAGAAAAAATTCTTTACTTAAAAAAATACATTTATTTTAAACTAGCGACCCGCTCGCGGCTTCGCCGCGTGATCTATGTGGCTGTTTCGGTATATTGCAACCCTCGGTGGTGGATTTTTGAAAAATAAAGTAGCCTATGTTTAACCTTGGATTATCAACTATATTTATGCCAAAATTCATTACAATCGGTCAAGCGGTGTAGATTTTTCATATAAACTTTAATCCCCTATTTCAACCCTTTAGAGGTTGATTTTTGAAAAACTAAGTAGCCTATGTTAGACCCAGTCATTTTTACTACTTTCATTCTAAATTTCATCCAAATCGGACCAGTAGATTAGCCGTGAAAGCGTGACAGACAAACACACAGACATTCGCATTTATAATATAAGTATGGATGTTATTATATATTACTTGATATTTAGACAGTTATATTATTTTTTTTAGCTTCACGCTTTTTCCCGCATATGCGGGTTAGTAAGAGAGAACCTAGTGCCAAGACACTCCGTATTCCACTCATCGTTCAAAATAAAGACATTGCGTGTTGAGTGGCGGTACTCAACGCCGCGCTGTCTAAGTAACCGAGCGAAGACGCGAAAATTTAAATATATTTAATCCTCGAGTGGGAATCGAACTCACGACCAGGACACGATGATCTTTTTTTTATATTATATTTATTTTTTTAATGTTCTTAAAAGGATCCTTTTTAATTAATATGACCAGTCGTGGCTTGTGGGTACAAAGTGTGACTGTAAAGCGACTGGTTATGTATTCGATTCCCAATGGAGGAGTGGAAATATTTCATGTTACCATTTTCTTCGCTCTAAGGCAAAGCTCAGCGTTAAGTTTTGCCACTTAACACGCAATGCCTCCGAATTCGTCGGTGCGTGGAGAACGGAGTGTCTTAACACTAGGTTCCCTCTGCCTACTCTGCTGTGTGCAGGATACCGCGTGAAGCTAAAAAAAATTAAGTAATATTCCATATATATATTTTAAAATATGTAGTATATTCTCTCTCTTATAAAGTTAGTAAAAATATATAATTTTAACAAGCGATGTTTTTAACTTAGAGACGATATATATAATAATTAATAATAATAATAAAAAAAAAACTAAAATTACAATTATATTTACATCATAATATACATATAAGTTTGAATTTAGCTTCAAAAGGTGGGGAAAGTCCCGTGATTTTTTTTTGAAATAGAATGCAAACGTCACAATGAAAACAGTAAATTGATTTGCAAAAAACGAAAATGACCAAAAAATTTTTTTTACTAAAAAAATAATCTTAAAACAACCTTTGTATCTTACAACGATAATAAATCCATTTTTTTTAAAATAATTCATAATTTTCTTCAATTATTAATAATTAATTATTGAAAAAAAAGTTTTTATATTAATAATATATACAAATGTTGCCAACATTATTAACCAACAAAAAAAAAGCACAATAATAAATAACATCAGATCAGGCTGATTAAAGAGAGTTTAAGTCTAACGACAAGAATATATATATTTAAAAAAAAATACACAACATAATATCGACTAATATATTTCAAGTAACAATACAGAGTTGATAAAAAAATGGCAGAATTTATATTTATTATGAATATGTCAAATTATAAAATTAATTGCTTTTTAAATATATGCTTATGTTTTTGAATTATCAAAATCATGTCATAATCAAGTTGAAGTCATGTCATAGTCAAGTCTAAATCATGTCATGGCTAAGTCAAAATTACATCATAGTCAATTCAAAATCATGTCATAGTTAAGTTGAAATCATGTTATAGCCAAGTCAAAATAAAGTTATAGTCAAGTCAAAGTCATGTCATAATCAAGTCAAAGTCTTGTCATAGTCAAGTCAAAGTCATATCATAGTTAAGTCAATGTGAAATAATTTAATGCTTTAGACTTGAGGCATAAGAAACTCAGCAGGACATTCTTTTTAAACAAATGCTCATATTAACAATAATACATTTTACACTTTAAAGTGTTATTTATATACACTTAGAAAATTGACAACGATGTTTTTAGAAAACGTTTAATATTATAAAACGCAGCGGGATTCGAACCCTTACCTCTTGTCTCCCCTCCGCGCACTCTGACCGCTAAACCATGCGTTCTACTACCAGAATAGTCGAAATTCTTATACGCTTTATTATAATTTAACTTTGTTGTAAGCATTTGCTATGTTTCAAGTTTTTAACAAAAATAATGAATACATTGATACCTTTGAAATATACTGGAGTATTTTGTAAGTACTGTCAGTCAAAGTAGTCAGTAAAGAGAAAATAAGAAAGCTATACAATAATCTTTATAAATATGTTTATTAGTTTTTTTTAATTAAGATTTATTTAAATTAAATTTAATAAATCATGCCATTTTCAACTAAATACTTCTTATAAATCTATTAGTAACAGAATAAAACTGACTTACTAAAGTTAGTAACTTTTGCTATGGTACCAAAAGGTACTAACCCAAAAAATATAAAAAAAAATGAACAAAAAATCCATTTTTTACTTTAAAAATAATATATAATGGTTAATTATTATTGATATAATTACTCAATTTATAAAAAAAAATCATAAATACATAAATTGTATTTTTTTAACTAATAACTTCACTGTTAATTTATATAATACATATATATTGCTATCTCTTTCTTTTATACAAAATAGAAAGAGACGGCAATATCGTTAAATGTTAACAGATGCTGCATTTAAATCATAATTATATAATTTTTTAATACAAGATAACATATTTAGAAAAAAAATACTAAAAAACACATTAATATATATATTTTTAACTTTTTTATATATAAACATAATAAATGAAAACGCAAAAAGAAATATCACAACGCAAATTAATAAAAAAAAAAAATAGAAGAAAACTATTCTATTCTAGAAAAAAAAATCTTAAAATAACTTAAAAATTAAGAAAACTTAAAAAAATAAACTTTAATATTATTCGACTGTCATAACATAATAAGTATATATTTTTACTTTGAATTTGAAATGACTGTGAGGGAAGGGAGGACACCAGGAGACAAGGGAGAGTCAAGACACTTCGTTGTCCTCTCTCCTTTTTTAAAACATAAAAAAAAATTATACGTAACTCAACGCCGTTACGCTTTACTAGAGAATTATTTACAAACATTGTTGAACAAAATTTAATTGCAATTAACAATTACTTATTAACAATTCAATATTTGTATGTGGGGAAATCACAATTAGCTGAAAATTAATTAGTTCTTAATGTTTACACTATAATTAACAAGGAATTAATTCTTATTAATTTTCTTTATACGTTCATAAGAACCTAGTGTTAAGACACTCCGTTCCCCAAACTCCGCAGAATACTATAGACATTTCGTATTAAGAGGCGGAACTTAACGCCGCGCTTTATCTCTACACCAGAGCGAAGAAAATGGAAACATAAAATATTTCCACTCCTCGAGTGTAAATCGAACCCACAACCAGTCGCTTTACAATCTCACATGTGCATCTGCACCATTGTTAATATTTAATTGTTAATTGCAATTAAATGTGCCTAAATCTGGCATCGAATCCAAAACCATTTCGTACAGTGGGATTTTAACCACTAAGCCACGATGGTGTTATATATAATATAGGGTGATTTTATATAAAAATATACCTTTCATTTAAAATGTTTATTTAAATTTTAACGGCATTTCTTTAAAAATTCCAATACTTCAACGGGATAGTTCTGCCTGGTGGTAGATTTTACTGCAGAACGGGCGTACTCTAGCGGGTTTACTGAACTGTAAATAAAAATTATATATATTAAAAATAAACAGATGCAAATTCTTCTACTATTGTAAACAAAAATCCTACAACTAGTTGAAAACTAGAAAACTTAAAAAAAATAAGTACATAATAATAATATATATACGTAATAATAAAAATACATAATCCAGTTTCACGCGGAACCCGCACACATTCGGGTAAGCAGAGGGAACCTAGTATTAAGACACTCCGTTCTCCACGCACCGAGGGATTCGTAGGCATTGCGTGTTAAGCGGCGGAACTTAACGCCGCGCCTTGCCTCGACAACAGAGCGAAGAAAATGGAAATGTTAAATATTTCCACTCCTCGAGTGGGAATCGAACCCAGTCGTTTACAGTCACACGCTTGTGCCACTGCGCCACGACTGGCCCCTTAATAATATAACAAATATAATTATGTTAGGATGAAAAACTCAGTTGCACGGAAGACATTACTGTTAGTATTTTTTTTAGCTTCACGCTGTATCCCGCACACAGAACTCAAAATTATGTGCATAGTTTAAAAGAAAGCAACTTCACGCTTAAAGAAAACGTATAAAATTTTTTGAACGCAGTGGGATTTGAACCCGCGCCTCCTGAATACCGTTCAGGCGCTCTCATCGCTGAGCCATGCGTTCTATTACACGCTGCGTCGCTTATACGCTTTATTACGACGTTATTTTTGTTGTTAGCATCTCTGTAGAGAGATTTTTACAAATTTCTGCTACCTGCTAAGTTCTAATAAAGCGTCTAAGAATTTTCGACGCAGTGAATAGTAGAGTGCATGGCTTTTTTCAATTTTCCTAAGTGTGGAATTACACTTTAGAAATGTTTAAAATAACTTCACGCTTTTTCTCACATATAAGAGTACCTCGTTTTATAAAATACTCAAAAAACTCTCTTATTTCTCTTCTATGCAGAAAGAAATATAGGAACTGAGAAAAAAAAAACATATAAGTATATCTCCAAATAACATTAAGTAAAATCGAACCAGCTACCAACCTCATATTCTGCACGTGCGCTAATTTCCTCCATTCTTTTCTTTCTATGTGTTGGAAGAGTATCATTACTATGGTTAGATCGCAATTGGCTGAATTCACTGCCAAATGGAGAGGTGTGTCACCACCTTTAATATCCTGGAAACGGAGAAAGATATATAAAATATAAATAAAATAAGTTATTTCAACTTTTAAACATTTTTAAAGTGTTATTCCACACTTAGGAAAATTAAAAAAGGCAAAAAGAAAACGTATAAAAATTTGAACGCGGATTCGAACCCGCGCCTCCTGAATACCGTCCAGGCGCTCTCACCACTGAGCCATGCGTTCTACTATCCGCTGCGTCGAAATTCTTCTTTTCTTTAAATGTCAAGTTATTTCAAATATATTTTTTCAAAATTCACAATTTCTAGTAAAAATCAGAGAAACAGATGGGTGAGGTATTTGGTAAGAGATTGAATTTTAAAAATAAATGTTTTTATTAACTTAATAGTTTTTTTTAGACTTAAATTAAAAAAATTAAGTTAAAAATATCAGTTAGTGTTTCAATTACAACAATTACTTTAAAAAAAACAAGTCCCGCTGAGTTTCTTGAGCCGGTTCTTCTCAGGTGTGAGGCATTAACTTTAGTGAACCGGTGGTAAACTATTTGACGTTCAAAACATGAAATAACTAACTTCTTGTTTTGAATAAAATTATTTGACTTTGACTCTATTGTATTATATTTACAACTTGTAAATTATGTGGCTGTGTGTGTGTGTTTTTGTTTGTGTCTTACATCAATATGTGTGCAAATGTGTGTACACTTACACATCTAAAGTGCCAGTGGGCCAGAGTGTACTAGTGTTTAGCGTGTTGTGTGTGTATTACTATGTGTTTGTATGGGTGCTTATATGTGTGTGGAAGTTGTGGGTATATGAGTGAGATGTCTATATGTGTGTGTCTCTCTCTTTTTTTTACATGTGTGTGTGTGTGTGTGTGTGTGTGTGTGTGTGTGTGTGTGTGTGTGTGTGTGTGTGTGTGTGTGTGTGTGTGTGTGTGTGTGTGTGTGTGTGTGTGTGTGTGTGTGTGTGTGTGTGTGTGTGTGTGTGTGTGTGTGTGTGTGTGTGTGTGTGTGCGTGTGTGTGTGTGTGTGTGCGTGTGTGTGTGTGTGCGTGTGTGTGTGTGTGCGTGTGTGTGTGTGTGCGTGTGTGTGTATGTATGAATGTGTGCGTGTTGGTGCGTGCACTCACCCCCCTCCACAGGTCGGCGTGTGCGTGTCGCAGCAGCACGTGCAGCGTGTGCGCGCGGGGAGCACGCGCGCTGTGCTCGCCGCAGCACACGTGCAACGCCGTGTGTCCTGCACACACATATATTACACATATATAAAAAGAACAATTAAATAGCTTCACGCTATATCTCGCACACAGCAGGGTAGGCAGAGGGAACCTAGTGTTAAGACACTCCGTTCCCCACGCACCGCCGAATTCGGAGGCTTGCGTGTTAAGTGGCGGAACTTAACGCCGCGCTTTACCTCGACACCAGAGCGAAGAAAATGGAAATATAATTTCCACTCCTCGAGTGGGAATCGAACCCACAACCAGTCGTTTACAGTCACACTCTTGTGCCACTGGGCCACGACTGGCCACATACAAATATATTACACATATATAAAAAGAAAAATCATTTCCCCTCTCCGTTAACAAGACATAACACGGCGTTTAATTCCACCACTGAACACATCCCAATTTAGAATATTAAATAAAAAACAATATCTCAACACTAAATTCAAATAACGTAAAGCTGAGATCAGTCGTGGCTTGTGGAGTACAAAGTGAGACTGTAACCGCGACTGGTTGTGGGTTCGATTTCTACGCGCGAAATTGAATGAATATATTTTCCATCTTCTAGAGATGTGAAGAATCATAGACAATTAAACATATTTTTAAAAATCATATAAAATAATGAAAACTGTTAGCATTACTATAATGTAAAGCTATAGTCAATCGTGGCTTGTGGGGTACTAAGTGAGACTGTTAACGAGACTGGTTGTAGGTTCGATTCCCACTCAACGAATCGAAATATCTCAACACAAATTCCTCTCAACCTACCTCTATATATATGAAAAAAAAAAACAAAACTAAAAAAAAAACAATTAAAACACATAACATTACAAGCACGGCGTTAAACTCCGCAACTCACCGTCCACATTGGTGTGGTGCACGTCGAACAGAGGCACGTCGTCGTCCCTCACGAGCTCGCTGAGCACGTCCGCGTGGTCGTCGCCCGCGCGTGCGCATGCCTGTAGGAGAGTATCTCCTAGCGCGTCTACCTGTGGAAATTATACATATATTGAAATGACAAACATATATAAAAATAAAACATATATCGAAAAAACAATAGATAGAAAAAGATATGCAACATATATCGTAAAAATTGTATATCGAAAAATATATATACATATATCGAAAAAGATATATATAAAAAATTTTTTTTTTAAGAACGACTGGCTACTAAAAAAATTATATTTTTTTTTGTGGCCAGTCGTGGCCCAGTGGCACAAGCGTGTGATTGTAAACAACTGGTTGTGGGTTCGATTCCCACTCGAGGAATGGAAATTATATTTCCTTTTTCTTTGCTCTCACTACCCGAATGTGTGCGGGATACAGCGTGAAGCTAAAAAAAAATAAATAAATAATATTTTTTAAAAACATTAGTATTTAGTAAATTTATGAACATATGTACATAGTAAATGATTTTTTAAAATAAAATACTTAGGACAAAATAAAATACTTTTAAAATTAAAGAAAAATTGAATTTTTATATTATTTTAATTTTCAAATATAAGTTTTTGTTTGTCTGTCTGTTCCGGCTAATCTCTGAAACCGATTTTGATGTAACTTCACTTGTGAGTAGACAGTTACAAAATAAGATCGATAGAGGTCGAACAGTTAGTATTAAATAAATCAAATATAAAAAACCATTTAGAAAATGTATTAAAATTTCAATGCAGCGGGATTCGAACACACGCCTCCTGAAACCGTCCAGGCGTTTTCACCACTAAGCCATGCGTTCTACTACCAGCTTCGTTGAAATTCTTATACGACTTATTACAACTTATTTAGTTCCAAACTCGCTGCGTTCAAATTTTTATACGTTTTCTAAATATCTTTTTGAAATTTCCTAACTGTGGCATAACACTTTAAAAGTAAATGAAATATATATAAGAAATATATAATATATATACATATTTACCTCAGTAAAAACGTATTCGTTTGTCGGTCTGTACGTCTCGCTTCGAGTCACTGTGCGTATACATTGCACTATATAACGAGTTAACAATGGCTTGTGATTGCATCTTAACACTGCCAGCTTTAATATGCTTAGACCTGGAAGAGATGTACAAAATTATGATAATGTGGGACTAAACGCGGCGTTAAGTTACGCTATTTAACATGCAATGTTTCGAGATTAACAATATAATAACTAGGGGTGCACCCAGACCCTCAATTTGGACTGATTTGCAACTGAACTTAAAAAAAAAATGGACTCGTTTCTCGCGAGCAAATGAAAATCATTTAATTAAGTTCAATGGTAAATCAGTTGTTTGATGATAGTTCCTCAAGGACATAATTTTTTTCAATTTTTTTTAAGAGCCATCTCAATTTTTTTTAAGTGGCCAGTCGTGGCGAAGTGGCACAAGCGTGTGACTGTAAACGACTGGTTGTGGGTTCGATTCTCACTCAAGGAGTGGAAATATTTAATATTTCCATTTTTTTCGCTCTGGTGTCGAGGTAAAGCGCGGCGTTAAGTTCCGCCACTTAACACGCAATGCCTCCGAATTCGGCGGTGCGTGGGGAAAGGAGTGTCTTAACACTAGGTTCCCTCTGTCTACCCGAACGTGTGCGGGATACAGCGTGAAGCTATTTAATTTTTTAATTTTTAGCCATCTCTATATTGGCATTAGTGTACGTGCAAAATATCATATATTTCTGACGTGTAGTTCTCGAGCCTATTCGTAACAAAGAGCGCAAAAAAGACTCCAGTAGAGCGCTACGCTCCACGTAGCAGTAATGCTATGGTCATGGGTTCGATTCCTCCTCAAGGTATTTTTTATTATTATATTAATTTAAATTTTCATTATATTTAGTTAAATTTTCATTATTTTTAGTTAAATTTTCATTATTTTTAGTTAAATTTTCATCATATTTCGTTAAATTTTCATTATATTTTTTTAAATTTTCATTATATTTAGTTAAATTTTCATTATATTTAGTTGAATTTTCATTATATTTAGTTAAATTTTCACCATATTTAGTTAAATTATTATTATATTAATTTAAATTTTCATTATATTTAGTTAAATTTTCATTATATTTTCATTATATTTATTTAAATTTTCATTCTCCACTCCAGTACCAAAGACAAAAACACAACATTGACTCTGCCACTCAACACGCAACATCTCAATTTCATGCGGTCCATGGAAAACGGAGTATCTTAACACTAAGTCATCTCTAACTCTCCGTTAGGCGTGGATGTAAAAGAAGAACCTTACCAAAATCGTCGACGAAGAGAAGGGGTCGCAACGCCAGTATCTTTTCACAGATCAGACTGAATATAGCCATGTTTATGTCTTCATCCTTATCGTTTGACAGATTGTGAAGAGCGTGATGTAGAACTCTGAAAAAAAAAAAAAAAAAAAAATTATTATTTATATTTCCTTTTTAGTTTCACGCTGTATCCCGCACATAGTCACGGGTAGTCAGAGGGAAACTAGTGTTAAGACACTTCATTCCTCATTCTCCGCCGAATTCGGAGGCATTGCGTGTTAACTTACAGTTGCGCTTTGCCTCGACACCAGAGCGAAGAAAATGGGAATATTAAATATTTCCAATCCTCCAGTGGGAATTGTGCCCACAACCAGTCGCTTTACTGTCACACTTTGTGCCTAGCATCCTTTATTCAAATATTATATACTAGCGACTCGCTCGCGGCTTTGTCCGCGTGAATTACACAATTAAAGTTGCTCCGTATCTCCAACAGTCATTTCTCGTTTTTTTTTCATATAAATTTTCATCCCCTATTTTAGTTTCTCAGGGGTTAGTTATTGTAACAATAAGGAGTTTATGTTTGACCTATTATCATAACTATCTAAGAAAATTTATCGAAATTGGTTAAGCAGTTTATTTTTTTTATTTTAGTATGGATATATAATTATTAGGCTTTAAAGTATTCGAACCTGCGACTAACGAGTAAACTCTTTCTTTACGTTACAATGACATCATCAATTACAATGTCATTCGTCATAACTAAATTACTCTCAAGTGTCACTCAATTCCAGAATGAACTAAGATAACAAACATTATGAGTAAGTTGATAACGCTTATCAAGGATTACAAGAAATATGATTCAAATTGGTTAAAGAAATAATTTAAAAAGAAAAAAGTCCCTTTTCTCGTATTACTCTTAACAAGCTCTTTCATTTGATATCCATATTGTTGGAGTACATTGACACTAGTTAGTTCGCCATTTTGGATGTTCCGCCATATTGGGTTTAGTATGACGTCACACAGCTAACCCTGTATTGACATACAAACTGTTCACTCCCTCGGTTTTTTTTTATTTTTTAATTTATACCACTACGGACATAAGGTCTGTACCTTTTTTTAAAAAAAACCTGTTTTTTATATATAAATTCCTTTTTTCATTAACAATATCAGAGCTTAAAACTAAGTTTATAAAATATACCATAAGAGTCCAGTTTTCTTTCAATATTAATCTAATCTCTTAAATATTAAATGTAACTTATATCTATTACATAGTATTAATATGACTTACTATGACTATCTTTTACATATTTCTTAATATTTATTGATATTATATTTCTTTTAATATATTTTATTAATATTACAATTTCTTATTCAATTATCGCTATTATAGAGGATATGATCGCTTCGTTCCCATCTTTAATGGTCATCTTTAAATTATATTCCATAATACCTTTAGTCGTTGCCCCATTTGCATTTCTTATCAGCCTTCACACTCCCTCGGTTAAAAGTATATACTCCAACTAGATTCCAGACAAAGAAACAAACAAGCAAACATAAATTGCAAGTTTTGTGTGTGTGTGTGTGTTTGTGTGTCTGTGTGCGTGTGTGTATGTTAAATTTAATAATCACGCAATGACTCTACAATACTACTTCAGATAAGAAATCATCTAAATCTTAAAATAATAAATATAATGCAAAAACATATTGAAACTGTGACACTATTATGATAACAAAGAAAGATAACATGAAGTGTAAAAAAACTACATTAAACTACATTAAAAAAGATATATGTAATAAAAATGTAACTGATCGCTGTCTGTACATGGATGATATATGAGAAACATTATTATTGTGGGCATTTATCTATGTAATAGAACAAAAACAATGATTTTTAAATTTACTGTCTGTTTGTCTGTGTGTTTGTGAACGCTAACCTCAAAAACGGCTTAGCCGATTTAAATGCAGTTTTGAATATTATATTTTGGTAAACTTCCCTTAATATTTAATGCTTGTTTTATTCAATTAGTTTATAAATAAAAGTTACAATTTAAATCATAAATTTAATCTAAGTTTGTGGGTTAAGTGAGATACAAACAGCCGAAAATAAGAATTGATTATAGTCGTGTGGTTTAGCGGCCAGTCGTGGCGCAGAGGCACAAGCGTGTGACTGTAAACGACTGGTTGTGGGTTCGATTCCCACTCGAGGAGTGGAAATATATAATATTTCCATTTTCTTCGCTCTGGTGTCGAGGTAAAGCGCGGCGTTAATTTCGGCCACTTAATGCCTCCAAATTCGGCGGGAAGTGGCGAACGGAGTATCTTAATTCTAGTTTCCCTCTGCCTACCCTGTTATGTGCGGGATACAGCGTGAAGCTATAAAAAAAGTGTAGTTTACGCAGGCGAAGCAGGTCACCAGCAAGTAATAATTAAATGTTTCTTTATGTGTTAGATTTTAGTATTGTTATTAGATCTTCACTACTGTATTAATAAGGTAAAGTAGTCATTCTACAGTTTTTCTCTTTCAAAATTGCAGTGTTAGACTGTAAAAGTGATGGTAGTGGGTTCTATTCCCTCTCGGAGAAACCGGTATATATTATATTAATTTCTACTTTTTGATAACTAGACAAAGCACGTTGCGGAAGGCTCATGTTAGCTGTTTCGAAGTTGATATTCGGGAAAAATTTCATTTTTCTAAAAATCTACTTCGAATAGTTGAAATGGGGGATGAAAGTTTGTATGAAAAATCTAAGATTTTCGATGAATTTTCTAAGAAAGATAGTTAATTGTGCAAGGTCTAACATTGGCTACCTATTTAAAACCCAACCTTAAGGGTTGGAATAGGCATTGAAAGTTATAGTTCTCGAGCAAAGCCGCGAGCATATCACTAGTTCCATATAAAAAGTTAAAAAATATATATATTATAAAATTCTTTTTTTAGATTACACAAACAAATTTAAACGCACAACATTTTCCTGTGCGATATGAATCTGCACACAGTAGCTTATCTCAGATATGTATCTGACTGAGATAAAAAAATATATATTTATGTTCGGAAAATTTTAAGTTATAAAAAAATGATAGCTATACGTGCAAAAAAACACGCTTCACGCTTTTTCCCGCATATATAGAGAGAGAGCCTAGCGTGAACAATCTCCGTTTTTCACTTTGTCGCCCGAAATGGAGACAATGTTGGTCATACTCAGTGTTAAGTGGCGGAACTGAACGCCGCACCACTGTACTTAAGTACCTTAGCAAAAAAAAAATTAAATAATTCTCCCGAGTAAGAATCGAACTCAGAACCATCACATTACAGTCACACCCAGAGCTACGACGGTGTCAAAATATTTCAAATTTTTTTTTTTTTAGCTTCACGCTGTATCCCGCACACAGCAGGGTAGGCAGAGGAAACCTAGTGTTAAGACACTCCGTTCCCCACTTTCCGCCGAATTCAGAGGCATTGCGTGTTAAGTGGTGGAACTTAACGCCGCTTAATATTTCAAAATATTATGAAATTTAAAAAGATTACACCTGAACGTTATCAGTATTGGTGCAATATAATGCAGTTCTTATCTATTGTATATTATATCTTATATAGAAGATATCTCTGACATCACTTGAAATGTCACAAAGACATTTTAGATATTGGAAAAAATATCCAATCCAAATAAAATTTTCTTCGCTCTGGTGTCGAGGTAAAGCGCGGCGTTAAGTTCCGCCACTTAACACGCAAGCCTCCGAATTCGGCGGAAAGTGGGGAACGGAGTGTCTTAACACTAGGTTCCCTCTGCCTACCCTGCTGTGTGCGGGATACAGCGTGAAGCTAAAAAAAAAAATATCCATACTATTATTATAAATGCGAAAGTCTGTCTGTCTGTTATACTTTCACGTATATCCTACTGGCCTAATTTAAATAGAATTCCGGACGAAAATAGATGAAAATCCAAGTGCAAACAAAGCTATTTTTTTAAAAAAAATCTCTAATTGGCTGAAAATTAGTACGAAAAATATAAACCGCTTAACTTAAGCGAAAACACAGCCGTAGATATTATGAAGCTGCTTTACGTTACGTAGTTCACGCGGGCAAAGCCACGGGAGAATCGTTAGTTTTATATGTATACTAGATGTGCTTGCGACAACGTCCGCGTCGAATTTAACAATAGGAAAACAAAAGTAGCTTATGTTCCAATCTATTATAAAAAAATAGATAGCCAGTGAAAGTTTCGTCAAAATCTGTCCAGTCATTACAGAGACTAGCCGGAACAAATAGAAAGGCAAAAATTGTAAAAATGTTATTTTAGTATATATATTTTTCTCTAGCTTCACGCTGTATCCCGCACACAACAGGGTGAGCAAAGGGAACCTAGTGTTTAGTCACTCCACGAAAGAAGATAGTGGGACTTTCTTGTTTCGTTTTAGTATATCGTACATACATATGCATTTAGTAGAAACCTGTTGCTTTATTTAAAATTGTACTCTGTACAGTGTAATTCAATTTATTTTTATAGATAAGAAACAGCCGTAGCCAGTCTTGGCCCAGTGGAACAAGCGTGTGACTGTAAACGACTGGACGTGGGCTCGATTCCCACTCGAGGAGTGGAAATATTTAATATTTCCATTTTCTTCGTTCTGGTGTCGAGGTAAAGCGCGGCGTTAAGTTCCGCCACTTAACACGCAAGCCTCCGAATTCGGCGGAAAGTGGGGAACGGAGTGTCTTAACACTAGGTTCCCTCTGCCTACCCTGCTGTGTGCGGGATACAGCGTGAAGCTTAAAAAAAAAGAGATAAGAAACAACAACAAAACATATATATAAGAAACAGAAACTATAATAACTCACCCATAAGCAGTTTTGAAGTCCATATTGGCTATAGTGTAGCACAAATTCTTACGATCTTCGATCTTCAGCTTCCTTATATGCTCCTCGAACATCGCTTTGCAAGTCTTTCTGTTCATGTGACAGCATTCCTTCTTGGAGAAGTCGGTTGCGAGTTGCTTTTGCAGATCCTTGAACTGTTTCATTGACATCGAGGACTTCTCTTTATCCTTTTTCTTATCCGTATCTTTATCTGATTCTGCGTTATCCAAAACGCAGCTGGGATACTCATCAATGGTTGGGATATCTTGGTACTTCTCGTAATCACTGTTATACATTGGGGATGAAGTTTGTGGGGACAGCGTGTAATCTGTGGTGGGATAGAAAGACGCCTGAGAATCAGACATTGGGGATGGGACGTTCTCAGAACGGGGAGGGGTAAGGAATATGGATGGCTTCTCCAATTGCCGATCCATGATTGCCCAGTCAATGTCATAATCGAATGTATTAGCTTGGCTTGCAGTCAAGAACTCCTCTACTGGGTTAGGAGTGGGACTTTTGTTCGGAGGGCTGGTGTAAATTGGTGTGCTGACTTTCTCATAGTTATCTTTCATGAAATCTAAGAGAATGTCGTCGGATTTGTCTTGTTCCTTGGTTATAAATTCTTGGGCAATTTGCCAACTGTCGACCTGTTCCTGTTGCGAGTTTAGTGCGAAGTTTGTGACACTCATGTCGACTAACTTCAGGGCGGTCTCGATATCGGTGCATGTTTCCGTTTGTGAATTCGAATTGACTATCACTTGACCGCCTGAGAATGTCTGTCTGTTCACCTGGTTGATCTGAAAGTCCATATATTTTTGGTTAGGTACATCCGAAATTAGTATCTTTTTGAGTGTGGAAAATCATAAGAAATCTTAAAATATAAAAAAAAACAATTTGCCATTATATATTTGCACAAAAAAAAACAATTTGCCATTATAAATATAATGGTGTTGTGGTAGTGACATACTTTTTTATAAGCTTAATGGGAAAGGATTTAATTTTATATATTTATCATTATTGTGTATTAGGGCAATGGATCTGAACAGTCCTCATGTGGACATGAATATAATTTAATACATGCAGTTTACGCTATAAAATACACTAAGAAAGTTAACAAACATTACTTATATCTTTAAACATAACTAAAGAAAACATATTCACGCTTTTTTCCGCTCAGTCAGAAAGAACCATCTTCCACCAGAAAGAACCAAATTTAACACTGCACCTTATCTTAGACACTGGAATGGAAAACTAGAAATAATTTGAATACCAATAATTTCGCTACCGAATCGAATCCACAACCGTTACGTTTACGGTCAAAAGCTTTAACGGTTCTACGACGCCTATTGCAGCTAGGTTCCGACCTTTCAAGTTAGAACGCCCGTACTTATCTTAAAAGTCGCTTGACCGATTAACTTTCTTTTTAAGCTTCACGCTGTATCCCGCACACATTCGGGTAGGCAGAGGGAACCTAGTGTTAAGACACTCCGTCTCCACTATGGAAACGGAGTGTCTTATGGGGCTGTTCCCAAGTGGGGAAGGATACTTTCTTAACTTTCTTTTTAAGCTTCACGCTGTATCCCGCACGTATTCGGTTAGGCAGAGGGAACCTAGTGTTAAGACACTCCGTCTCCACTATGGAAACGGAGTGTCTTATGCAATCTATTAGTGAAAGGAACCCTAAAAGACCGAAGACCAGCAAAAAAACTGGGTCTACCTGATTGAATACAAGATTTGCAATTAGAAAACGGTGTTTTATTTTGTGAGAGCAACTTAATTTGGCGCTCGATTGAAATTTTAACAACTGATGCTATCTTTATAATTACATTGATCTACTTAATGCGATCAAATCAGGTCTTGAAATTTTTTTGTGGCCAATATAGCGCCATATCGGTTGAATTGAACGAAAGGAAAGTTTTTTTCAGCAATCAGAGAGAATCTAAGGTCAAAATGAAACGGAATTCAATGCCGCGCATTGTCTTAGGTTACTAGAGCGGAGAAATAATATTTTTTTTTTGTAGCTTCACGCTGTATCCCGCACACGGCAGGGTAGGCAGAGGGAACCCTGTATCAAGATGCTCCGCATTGCGTGTTAAGTGGCGGAACGTAACGGCGCGCTTTACCTCGACACCAGAGCGAAGAAAATGGAAATATTAAATATTTCCACTCCTCGAGTGGGAATCGAACCCACAACCAGTCGTTTACAGTCACACGCTTGTGCCACTGGGCCACGACTGGCCACTTTATAATTACATTAATCTAGTTAATTTGATCAAATCAGGTGTTGAAATTTTTTTGTGGCCAACATGGCGCCATAGTATAACAACGTCGTATTGTAAACTTTTTGATTGAAATATTTTTTTAGCTTTAGTAATCAGAGAGGACCTAGTGTTAAGACATTCGCACCGTTCGAAACCGAGACATTGCGTGTTGAGTGGCGTAACTAAACGCTACCTTTTGTCTTTAATACCAGAGCCAAAAAAATGATAATTTAATTATATTAATTTCCCTGAATGGGAATTGAACCCATAACCATCTCTTCACAGTCCAAATAAAGCACGAGAGCCTCATAAATAAAACGCCACACGTTACACAATATGGTATTTTCCAAAGACAATCGTGAGACCGGGAAACGGAGTGTCACAACACTATATCTTTCGCCTCGTCCACTGTCATCAACCTCTTCATACACGACCTCCGGGGGGTTCTTATGCTTTTATATAATAATAATATTTATTTTTTTTATTTATTTTTTTGAAGCTGTCAAAGTATTTAGATACATGCAATGGCTTAAAATTCAATATTGTCAATGAAATAATTTTATTTAATTTCCATAGACTGGTGACAAAAACAGTGTTACCCAACACGCTATATCTCTGAAAGGGGTCGACACGACATTTGGTTACGGCACCCAACACGCAATTGAATGAAAAAAATCTAGTCTATTTTTAACATTTTTAAAGTGTTGTTTACACTTAGAAAATTGAAAAAAATTTTTAGAGAGTAAATAAACATGTAAAAATTTGAAAGCAGCGGGATTCGAACCTGCGTCTCTTCGAAACCAGGAAGCGCCCTGACCGCTAAGGCTTAAGAGTTGCTAACAAAACTTACACGTTAACAAAAAAAATAACGCGAGCTTGGATTCCGCTGCGTTCAAATTTTTATACGTTTTAATATCTTTTTTAATTTTTTAAGTGTCTGAAATAACACTTTAAAATGTTACAGTTTTAACACGTTTTTATTAAGTACATTTTTTTACATTTATATTAATTATCTTGGCAAATTCGGCCTGGTCTGACTGTAAACGCGATAAGTTGTGGGTTCGAGTCCCACTTGGAGGATATATATATTTAATTGATATTCATTTCTCCGCTGTAGTATCCATATTAATATTGTTAATGCGAAAGTCTGTCTGTCTGTTAAACTTTCACGACTAAACTACTGGCTTAATTTCGATGAAATACAGAATGAAAAATATCGAGGCTCAAAATAGGACTCAAAATTTATTTTTCACAAAAAAAACCACTAAAGAGTTGAAATTTTCTATTAAAAACTCGAAACTGCTTGACCGATTATAAAGAGTTCTGCCACAAATATAGTTGACAGCCCAGCATTAAATATACGTTAGTTTGTGTTTCAAAAATCCACTTTAAGGGATTGCAATATAAAAAAACAGTTATAGTTGTGTAGTGTTAGATAAGGCGCGGCGTTGAGTTCCGCCACCTAACACGCAATATCTACATATAGATGGAAACTGGAGAACAGAGTGTCTGAACACTATGTTCTCTCTGTGCGGGAAAGAGCGTGAAGATGTATATATTTACCTGTCTAAACACGTTATCAGCATGTTCTTGATATGGATGTATTGATTTTGCGTGTTTCTTTGTATGGATGGGTGCTCTTGGTATAAGGACTGTCTGCCACTTCTTGCCTTTCTTGCCGCTTTCTGCTTTGTCCTAGTAGAAAAAAAACATATAAAATTTGAATAATACATTTTTGGGGCCAGTTGTGGCGCAGTGGCACAAACGTGTAACTGTAAACGACTGGTTGTGGTTTCGATGCCCACGCGAGCAATACTTGATATTTCGATTTTCTTCGGTCTGGTGTCGAGGCAGAGCGCGGTGTTAAGTTCCGCCACTTAACACGCAATGCCTCCAAAATTCGGCGGAAAGTGTGGAACGGAGTGTCTTGACACTAGGCTCCCTCTGCCTACCCGAACGTGTGCGGGATAAAGAGTGTACATAAAAAAAGGAAATATTCTGGAATGAAGAAAGTAGAGTCTACATGTGACCACGGACTACTGTGAATTGCGATCACTTCGTCGCAACACAACGTCGGGTTTTTCAAAAATGTATTTTCGAATACCAAAAATATACGCGATTAATCCGGGTTAAAAATAGTTTAATTTCAAAATATGTAAACAATCACGAAAACGATGATTTTATTAAAACATATTTTTTCGAAGTTTTTCTTCACTTCTATATTCTATATTTACTATAAAAACATTTGATTTGCATTAATACTACAAAATTAAATGTTAAGCATTTTTGGTCAATTTTTATAAAACGCCTACAAGTAAAAATATATTTTTATATATACATTTTTCTTTGCAATGGTATCAAATTATACTTTGGGAAAATGTTTGCATAGACTTTGAAGTTAAAATTCATTTATACATACATATTAAATAGTAATTTAAATCAATTGTCTTTCGTTTGGTCACCATTTAAGATTTAAATAACTTCCAAAATAATCTAAGTTCGAAAGAACGTATTTGAAACTCAAATATAATAAATTCAAACTTTAAAATAATGAATGTGACTAAAGAAATAAACAATTTGTAACTAAAAAAATGAATTTGGAGTTAAAAACATATTTCTTGTGTTGAGACAAAATTACTCACTATTTCTGCAATGAAACGCAAATGAAAAGTGAAAACTTA
This sequence comes from Dryas iulia moderata, assembly GCA_019049465.1. Taxonomy (NCBI): domain Eukaryota; kingdom Metazoa; phylum Arthropoda; class Insecta; order Lepidoptera; family Nymphalidae; genus Dryas; species Dryas iulia. Next base: position 3,313,088 of record CM032445.1, read on the forward strand.
ATTACTGTCGTTAAATATTCCTGATCTAAATTCCAAAACTTAAAACGTACCTGTTCCTCTACATTTAACTTCTTAAATGAACCAACAAGAGCTTTGTCCTTTTCGTCGTCACAATCGTTGGCCATACATTTGTCGACGAAACCGCTGTCCTCTGACGAATGGGAATCATTTCTCTTCTCTCTAACTTCTTCTTTTATAATTTTATATGAAAAATTATCAAATTCCTCATCATCATTATCAGAAACATCTTTATCCAAATCTAACTTTTTGATCTTCTCCAATAGATCAGTTACCGGAGTAACATTTATGTTTTCAATAGTTTTGGGAGTTTCAACTTCTGGCTTTCTTTCTATCTTATCTTTATCTCTAACCTTTCCTTTCTTTTTATCTTTTTGAAAGATAGAATGAATGGAGTTTAGAAGTATTTCTTTTATAGATTTCTTTTCGTCAGCCATTGGTAGGTGTGGTTGGGTGTTCGGTACTTTAGGACTTCCCATGCTTATCAATCAATTACGGAGAAGATCTGATCTTCTTTGCATCTGTAATAATAGAAACAATTAAATTAATGAATAATATTAATTGCGAAAATTTTGTATACGTTAACTATAATATAAACGATAAATATTAAGCAAGCCTTAAAATAAAAATACATTTAACACTACTGAACCGACATTTAAAGAAAACGTATAAAAATTTGAACGCAGCAGGATTCGAGCCTGCGCCTCCTGAACACCATCCAGGCACCCTCACCACTGAGCCATGCGTTCCTAAGTATGGAATGTTTAAAATGTTTAAAAATGTTTAAAAGTCGTAAAATCGTTTGCCCTTTGATAGCTGTTTTGGCACGCGCTGCTTAATCTTTTGTAAGTACACGAAGTCAAAGTCAAATAATTTACCACCAGCGAACAACAAACATTTCCTCAGAATTGAGAAGAACCGGCGCAAGAAGCTCTGCAGGGCTTTTTTATTAATAATTTACAGACTCATTACTGACAATGATACCTATAAAATAAACTGGAGATAAGGTGGTGTATGATCGTTTGTATTTTTTTTTATGGAATAAAGGAGGCAAACGAGCAGAAGGCCCACCTGGTGTCAAGAGGTTAACTTCGACCATAGACATCCACAACATTAGAGTTATGGATGCGTTGCCAGCCTCGGAGATGTAGGACAGAAGGAGGGAGGAAGGATGGGTATGGTGGGAATAGGGAGAGCTGGCTTACAAGCCATCGAACCGGAACACATCATCAGATGTTTGGCGGTTGGCGGTTCATCTTTGATAGGATAGTGGTCGCGAGCCAGTCGGAGAACATTAAGTATTAAATAGAAGTATTTAATACTTTTTAATTTTTAAGACAAAGCGCGGAAAATTGAATTGACTTGAAAACTCAACCTATTTACTAGTGGAGTAGTCAGAGAAAATCTCTCTCTCTCTCTGTCTCTGACTATTCTGCTATGCGGGAAACGTTAAACGTTAAACTGCTTAAAGTTATCTACAGCATAAACCTATCTGTTAGCTATCATGTTCTAATAGTATGACATGATTATAGTCAAATTAGGTATTTTTATGAAAGCTTCACGCTGTATCTCGCACACAGCAGGGTAGGCAGAGGGAACCTAGTATTAAGACCCTCCGTTCCCCACTTTCCGCCGAATTCGGAGGCTTACGTGTTTAGTGGCGGAACTTAACGCCGCGCTTTACCTCGACACCAGAGCGAAGAAAATGGAAATATAATTTCCACTCCTCAAGTTGGTATCGAACCCACATCTAGTTGTTTACAGTCACACATTTGTGCCACTGCGCCACGACGTGGCCAATTTTTTCTTTATTAAAAAAAAAAAGCGCGGCGTTTAGTTCCGTCTTCCAACACGCAATGGACTCTAGATTCTCTTTGGACTGCCCTGTTATGCGATAAAAAGCGTGAAGGTGTATATAAAAAAATATTATTTATATTTTAAACTATTCAAATCTCAACATACAGCACGAGCTTCCAGTTTTTTTTTTAAATAACAGAATATAAGTGTCGATGACTTCCAGTGGACCATGAAATGAGTATACAAGAAAAAGCGCCTATTCAAGCGCCGTCTTAAGATTATTATATTTTTATCTAAATTTTGATGAAAAAATAAAATTACGTACATTTCTTTTGTATGATTTTATAAAAACAACTTTTTTCATAAAATACTCCTTTTATATAATACAAAATTATCTGTCTGTCCGTCACAAAGAGATTTCATAAGTGGCGTGTTATTAAAACCTGCGCCTTCTTTTTAAATATGTTTTTAGGTTTTAATTTTTTTGTTATTCTCAAAGCTTCACGCTTTATTCCGCATAGCAGGGTAAGCAGAGGGAATCTAGTGTTAAGACACTCCGTTCCCCACGCACCGCCGAGCGACGAAAATGGAAATATTAAATATTTCCACTCCTCGAGTGGGAATCGAACCCACAACCAGTCGTTTACAGTCACAAGCTTGTGCCACTGGGCCACGACTGGTTAGATTTAGTTATTTATTATTATTATTCTTTAAGATATTTAATTAATGTTTTATTTTTTGACAATTAACTGTATTAATTTGAATGTTCTGTCTTTTATAATTTCCGTATGTTCATAATTTTTACTTTTTACTTTATTTTATTATTGCATGTTGTGATCGTTTGTAATTGTAAAAATATTTTGTTTATGTTTGTATTTAATTTAATGTGAAAATATTGTAATATTTCTGCCGTTGACGATCCTTAATAAATAAATAAATAAGTTTCGCGACTTAACACGCAATGTTATGTGGAAAATGGAGGACGAAGTGTCTTATTACTAGGTTCCCTCTGCTTACCCTGCTGTGAGCGGGATACAGCGTGAAGCTAAAAAAACTGATCAATTGTTAATTGCAATTCAGTTTTGCAGAACACATGGGGTTGCAATATTTTCTTATATTGGTATATAGAAGACAGGTGAAGATAATAAAAGCGTGTAAAAAAATCAATTTGAGTGTAGACACGATGGTTGTAGGTTTAATTACTACTCTGGGGGAATAATTATATATAAATTTCATTTCTCCTCTCTGGTACTTGAGACAAAGCGCGGCGTTTAACACCACTCAACACGCAATGTCTCAGCAATGTCAAAGCCGAGAACGGAATGTTGTAACACTAGATTCTCTGTAAGTACCCTGCTATAAGGAAAAAAGCGTGAAGTATATATAGTATCAGTGGAAGTTTTTTTATTGTATCGGTAACTATCCGATTTGACATTGTATTCCGAAAATCAGTCCCGGGAGGCAAAAATGACCCATTTTTTTAAATGAAGTGGGGAACGGAGTGTCTTAACACTAGGTTCCCTTTGCCTACCCTGCTGTGTGCGAGATACAGCGTGAAGCTAAAAATAAATAAATGAAAAATAATTGTTTTAATATAATACTCATTATTGTAAAAAAAGGCTTATATTTCAACAATGACTGATGCAAAAAAAAACGAAAGCCAAATCTTTCAATGATTGTAAAAAAAATGATGAATCATTTTCCCCTTTGAATCAAGTAGTACATATGTCACTTAACCTACAAACATTGGCCTTTTTGGGCAAACATTGGCCTTTTTGGCCAATGTTTGTAGGTTCGATTCCTACATCGTAACATTTAGTTACCACGCGTGACTCGCATTCTTACATGCAAAATAATCATCTATAATAGTCATTGACACCTTAAATGCTTTCTAAAAGTATTATTATATAGTCGTTAACAACATTATAAAGTGTTTATCACACACTTAGGAAATTGAAGTAATTTTTAGAACACGTATAAAAATTTGAACGCAGCGAGATTCGAACCCGCGCCTCTTGAAAGCCGTCCAACAAATGCTATGATCGTTGATCCATTAGCCACACGGCTGCCAAGAAAGTTCAATTTTTTATATGTTTTCAAAAACTACATTAACAAAATTTTTCGTACAAATGTCGAATTTCCTTGTGGGACAATGAAAACGGATAGCTTCACTGATTCGGTTAAAAATAGGTAGCCTTTAAAAGCACGTATTTAAAAAAAAAACAGAGTTATGCCTTCCCGTTCAGCAGTGTAGTCAGTGAGAACCTAGTGTCAAGACACTGCTTGAAATCTGAAATCGGGACATGACTTGTTAATTGGCGGAATTTAACGCCGCGCTTTATATTAGTTACCAGAGTGGAGTAATGTAATTACACGTATAATTATAAGCATTACCTCGAGTGGAAATCGAACCCACAACCATCGCATACTTCGTAAACTTGTATTTCGGTATATAATAAAATTCTATAGTACACAAAGATCACAAATTATTTACATATGTCACTTAACTAGACTAGAACATAACTATTAATACATAAGTAATTCATAAAATTGTAAAAAAATATATTTTTTTAGCTTCACACTGTATCCCGCACACATTCGGGTAGACAGAGGGAACCTAGTGTTAAGACACTCCATTCCCCACTTTCCACCTAATTCAGAGGCATTGCGTGTTAAGATAAGGTACTTAAAGCCGCGCTTTACCTCTGACACCAGAGCGAGAGGAATGGAAATATTAAATATTTCCACTCCTCGGGTGTGAATCGAACCCACAACCAGTCGTTTACAGTCACACGTTTGTGCCACTGCGCCAGGACTGGCCTCTATAATAATAAATAATATTTATCATTATTTAGTTCGGGTCCTTATAGTATAATAACCTTGAACCCATCATGGCGCAGTGAGACCCTGTGTGGTTGAAAATGGTATTGGTTGTGGGTTCGATTCCTACTCGGTGGAACGATCATAATTTAAATATTAAATATTTTCATTTCTCCGCTTTGGTTATAAAGACTCAACATATATCTCTGTCGGTCGGATAGCGGAGAACGGAGTATCTTAACACCAGGTTCCCTTTGACTACTCTTCTATAAGTGCAGGTAAAAGTATAAAACTGAATAAAGAATCTGATTATTTCAATTGTAAATATTATACTTATAATATATTTCCCATAAAGCAAAGGTAAAGAAACCTAATACTAGATTAAGATATAGTCAGTCAGTCAGGGTCTGACAGGGTCTGTCAGTATGACTGACACGATGGTCGTGAATTTCATATTATTTTTACTTCCCCCCTTTAGTCAGAAACACGGCGTTAATATCCGCAAGTCCACACAATATCAATTCGGGTAAAACGCGAAAAACAGAATATTTAGACACTAAGGTTCTCTCTGGTACCTTACCATACGGAAAAAGGTGTACAACTGCAAAAAATAATAATGGGTCATGTTTTTTTATAATCTATAACCGGGTTTTATATAACCCATGGAGTTTCCTTCAAGCAGTTTATATGCGGATAAAATTAAATAATTATTACGTAAGTCGACGTAATATTTAACGATTAGATTTTTTATTATAATTTCAGAACAATCTTAGTGACTGATCACTCTCGTATCGACCTCTCTGTTAATCTTTTTTTCTTAGCTTCACGCTGTATCCCGCACACAGCAGGGTAGGCAGAGGGAACCTAGTGCTATGACACTCTATTCCCCAAGCACTGCCGAAATCGTGCAGACATTGCGTTTTAAGTGGTGGAACTTAACGCCGCGCTTTTGTCTCGGTATCAGAGCGAAGAAAATGGAAATGTTATCAATGATGGAAATAGATATATCATTATAATGTCATAAAACTTACTCCTCTAAAGCGCGGCGTTGAGTTCCGCCACTCAACACGCAATGTCACAATTTCAAGCGGAAATTGGAAGGCGGAGTGTCTTGACACTATATCCTCCGCCAGAAATCAAGACATTGTGGGTCATCATCACAACTCAACGCCGCTCCCTGCCTTGCCAAAAAAAAATACAATTCCATGAGCGGAATCGTACCCTTAACCAATGCGTTTAAAAACCCACTGCACTATGACGACGTTGTATCTAATTAATTTAAAATAACCTGTAATTAATGACTTTAACTTACTTTTTAATATAATATAATAGAAAAGAAGATCGAAATCTAACTTTAAATGCGATGGATGTAGGTTCGTTTCCGAATCGAAGGTGTTATTTTTTTCATTATTTGCTGATATAGTTATCAGTCATATCTATATCTATAGTCTATATAGTATATATAGTCATATCTAGTGATAACACACGGCGCTAAGTTACGCCAATCAAAACATCTCGAATTAATCTAATATCTGGAACTCCAGGCGGAAAGTGGAGGACGGAGTGTCTTATGACTTGACACTACTTTCTCTCTGACTAACCTGCTATGCGGGAAAATGCGTGAAGTTGTTTTTTTTAAAAATAGATAATAATCTTTAGAGCATAGCTGTCCGAGCCGTGTAATTCGCTGTTGTATTGCCAAAAATGTTTGCAAGAAAAATATATGAGCTTGTTCTGAGAAAAGCGTTTGCGTAATCATCGGTTATATCTCGCTTTAATGTAGTTTATTTGTGATTACGGTTTTTTTATTATGAAATAAAAAAGGGACGAGGAGAAAGAGAGAGAGAGAGAGAGAGAGAGAGAGAGAGAGAGAGAGAGAGAGAGAGAGAGAGAGAGAGAGAGAGAGAGAGAGAGAGATAGAGAGAGAGAGAGAGAGAGAGAGAGAGAGATAGAGAGAGAGAGAGAGAGAGAGAGAGAGAGAGAGAGAGAGAGAGAGATAGAGAGAGAGAGAGAGAGAGAGAGAGAGAGAGAGATAGAGAGAGAGAGAGAGAGAGAGAGATAGAGATATAGAGAGAGATATAGAGAGATAGAGATATATATAGATAGAGAGTAGATATATAGATAGATATATATATAGATATATATATATATATATATATATATATATATATATATATATATATATATATATATATATATATATACACTGGGGCCAGTAGTGGCGCAGAGGCACAGAGTGGGTCTGTAAAGCGACTGGTTGTGGGTTAGATTCCCACTCGAATAGTGGAAATATTTCATATTTCCATTTTCTTCGCTCTGGTGTCGAGGCAAAGCGCGGCGTTATGTTCCGTCACTTAACACGCAATGCCTCCGTATTCGTCGGTGCGTGAGGAACGCAGTGTCTTAACACTAGGTTCCCTCTGCTACCCGAATGTGTGCGGGATACAGCGTGAATCTTCACGCTTAATATCTAATAAAAAAAAAAACTAAACGCGGTGTTTAATCAGAAGTAATTATAGCGTAACCGCGCAGTGTATGACTTAAAACGAAACTGGTTGTGGGTTCGATTCCAATTTGACAGAATAAATATATTTGTATTATTTTTATTAATTTGCTCGGGGAAATTATTTAAATGGGGAACTGAGTGTCTTAACACTAGGTTTATTTAAATTATTTTTCCAAATGCTGGTACGCTAAAGCACAGTGTTAAGTTCCGCACCTTAATAATGTCTAAATTCAGTACAAAATAAGGTTCTTATCGCCTTCTTTGCTACGTAAGACAAAAAAATACTTAAAAAATCCAAGTAAAAACTTATTTATATGACAAATCACATCAAAATTGGTTCAGGCATATATATCTAAACATACAAAGTACATTAATAATATTGGTAGTATAATATATACTGTATCGGTCTGACCACATCCTGTGTAAAGCTATACAAAACAAAATGGTAAACAGATAACGGTGTACATAATTATAATATATGTTATTAATAAAAATATTAAGACCATCGTGGCTCAGTGGTAGCATCTCAGCATGATAATAATGAGGTCGATTCCTACTAGTCTAACCAACATGCTTTTCACTTTATACAAAAGTGTATATCAAACATATGGTATATGTTTTAGCTTCACGCTGTATCCCCCACATATTCGGGCAGGCAGAGGGAACCTAGTGTTAAGACACTCCGTTCCCCACGCAACGACGAATTCTGGAGGCATTGCATGTTAAGTGGCGGACCCTAATGCCTCGACACTAGAGCGAAGAAAATGGTAATATTAAATATTTCCACTCTTTGAGTGGAAATCGAACCCACAACTAATCACGTTTACAGTCACACTTTATACAAGCCACGACTGGTATCGACTTGGCATCGCGTTTAATATTTATTTCATACATTTTTACTAATTATTTTTTTCTCATACCTCATTATAAAGACACTGGCTGTATGCGTCAAAGTTTTTGCTTCAATTATTAAATACCTAATTCTCTCGGAAATCGAACTCAAAACCTTTGGACGTACCATCCAACGCTCACGTGATAGTAGCGTAAATAACCTATTACTGTTAATTTAAATTCAGGAAAATGTATGTACCTATTGAATATACTCTGATTAACAATGAAATATATGAGCCAAAACCACAATCATTTGGGACGCTATATATAGAAAATGTAGGCCATCGTTGTGCAGTGGCACAGCGACTGTCAGTAAACGATTGGTTGTGTGATCGATTCCTATTTTTTTATTTATATTTTTTTTTTTAGCTTCACGCCGTATCCCGCACACAGCAGGGTAGGCAGAGGGAACCTAGTGTTAAGACACTCCGTTCCCCACTTTCCGCCGAATTCGGAGGCTTGCGTGTTAAGTGGCGGAACTTAACGCCGCGCTTTACCTCGACACCAGAGCGAAGAAAATGGAAATATAATTTCCACTCCTCGAGTGGGAATCGAACCCACAACTAGTCGTTTACAGTCACACTCTTGTGCCACTGGGCCACGACTGGCCACAATAAAATATTACAACAAAAATATATTAAGCTAGCGGTACGCTGGACTGCCTAATTGTTTCGTTATGTTGCAACCCTCGGGGGTGGATTTTTGAAAAATAAAGTAGCCTATGTTTGACCTTCGATTATCAACTATATTTATTCCAAAATTCATTACAATCGGTCAAGCGGTTTAGTTTTTTCATATAAACTTTCATCCCCTATTTCAACCCTTTAGCGGTTAATTTTTGAAAAGATAAGTAGCCTATGTTAGACCCATGGTTATTTACTACTTTCATTCTAAATTTCATCTAAATCGGACCGGTAGATTAGCCGTGAAAGAATGACAGACAAACACACAGACTTTCGCATTTATAATATAAGTATGGAAGGTATGGATACAAAACTAGCTACATATATCTACAGTTTTAATGTATTACATCACTTTTATATTAAATTTTTGGCATAAGTTCAAGATTATTCTAAGAAATCTATATTATGATTACACAGGTAAGAACTGTGTACATTTAAATCCAACGAAATGAAACAACACTGTTATGGCACAGTGGAAATATACCCTTATATTAAACGGTGGTTGTGATTTCAAATATCATTTAGTATAGAAAATAACTTCACGCTGTATCCAGCACACTGCGTAGACAGAGGTAATATAATGTTAAGCCACTCCATTCCCCACGCACCGCCGAATTCTGATGGCATTACATGTTAAGTGGCGGAACCTAACGCCGCGCTTTGCCTCGACACCGGAGTGAAGAAAATGGAAATATTAGACATTTCCACTCCTCGAGTGGGAATCAAACCCACAACCAGTTGCTTTACAGTCACACTTTGTGCCTCTGCGCCACGACTGGCCCCTAGCCAGGGGACATTGGAGACGTATATAATGTCTCCATTATTAGAGTAGCGGAGCTCAACGCTGTTTCGTCCTATTCACCATAGAAAGGAGAAAATGAAAACAATTTAAATACAATCATTTCCCCGAGTGGGAACCGAACCAACAACCAATCGTGTAACTAGTCAGACACTGTACTGCGCCATTAGGTATATGTTTGACCCTGGATTATTTACTACTTTCATTCTAAATATCACCCAAATCGGACCGATAGATTAATCGTGAAAGCGTGACAAACAAACAGACAGATTTTCGCATTTATAATATAAGTAAGTATGGATTACGTGAGTGTTTTAGTGACTCGACTCTATTTATAATGAGTATATAATGATATTTAATTATGCTACTTGTTACAAGTGATAAGCAGTTAGCTGATAACACATTATAGGTATTTTTAATCTGTTATGCATACAATTAAAATAAAAAAAAAAACATTTTTAGAAAATAAACAATTTCTTAAAAGAGATTTAATGTTGTGATTTTTTTTAATTTTGTTATTATTTTCTTATAATTTTCTCTAGTTAATAATGTCTAAATTATAAATAATATAATAATGCAATGCACAAGGAAATAATTTTCAGCTAATTGTAATTTAATTGTAATTTCCCCACAATCATTTTTTTAAATACCATTAAATGGTTAATTGCAATTAAATTTTGCTCAATACTGCCCGTATAGCATAGCCCAAGAGCACCTAGCGTCAAGAAACTCAATTCTCCACTCTCTGCCCGCCTTCAAGACATAACTAAGTGACGGAACTCAACGCTGCGTCTTGTCAGTTAGACCGAGGAATATTTTTACCTAGATATCTAAATCCGTAATACAACTTTCTAGCCGCGCCTGTGAATTACGTTAACATGTTCAGAAGTGAATGTACGCAGATTGCCTATTTATGTATGTATGTATGTTCATTTAATTTGAACAAAAAAGTATTCGACATGCGTGAGTTATTTGTGTACTCCATGTCAGGTAATAAAGGCCAAGTGTCACTGTTTTAAATAGAGTTAAGACACTCCGTTCCCCACTTTTAGTTCGAAATTGGTGCATTAGGTGGTAATTGACGGTGGACGGACGTGTGACTGTAAACGAATGGTTGTGGGTTCGATACACACTCGAGGAAGGAGGAGAGGACTCGTGGAGAAGGAGAAATATTTAATATTTCCATTTCTTTGCTCTGATATCAGAGTATCAGAGGTAAAAAAAATGCGGGGTTAAGTTCCGCCACATAACACGCAACGCCTCCGAATTCGGCGGAAAGTGGGGAACAGATTGTCTTAACACTAGGTTCCCTCTGCCTACCGTGCTGTGTGCGGGATACAGCTTGAAGCTAAAAAAAAAAATATGTTAGTATAGATAGAGAGGAGCTTAGTGGTAAATCCTTCCGTTTCTGCGATACGTATCAGAGCCACTATTGTATGTGTACTATCAGTAAAATGATTCACAATGTTACGCAACAGTTAGTAATGTAAAAACCCTATTAAAATTGGTTCATTATATGATATGATTGAGATGGAACCATCGTGGCTCAGTGGATCAACGTCTTATTGCAAACGGGATTGGTTGTGGGCTCGATTAATATTTTGGAACGATTTTTATTCATATTCTGTCGAGTGGCGAAACTAAACACTGCGCTGTGTCTTACTAAAGTAGAGAAATAAATTATTTATAAAAAACATTTAGAAAAACCTATAAAAATTTGAACGCAGCGGGATTTGTACCCGCGCCTCTTGAATATTATTCAATTTTTATACGTTTTCTAAATGGCTTTTTCAATTTTCCTAAGTGTGGGATAACACTTTAAAAATGTTTAAAAGAAAAAAAAAATACATATATCATTTAGAGTAGGTATCGACCCCACGGCCTGTTGCGTTTACAGTCAGACGCAGTCCCACTGCGCCAAAGGAGGTATGAAAACATAAGAATAATCAATATCGATTGGGTTTCGCCTTTATAAATTTAGCTTCTTGGAATCATTTAATAATTAATCAATGTCAATCGATTATGAGTAAAACGAGTTTCTTGAGATGACTACCATAAAACTGTGTTCCTAAAAAAGTTGAAAAGCAATCGATTCGTGACCATAATCATCGATTTTTGGTTCACTGGAAATCGATTCCAGATGGAATCGAACCGAATTCACCATCCCTATTTTTTTTTTTATGGAGTAAACCCACCCACCTGGTGTTAAGTGGTTACCTTCGCCCATAGACATCCACAACATTAAAGTTATGGATGCGTTGTCAGCCTAGGGGATATGAGACAGAAGGAGGGAGGAAGGATGGGAATGGTGGGAATAGGGAGAGCTGGCTTACGTGCCATCGAACCGGAACACATCATCAGATGTTTGGCGGTTCGTCTTTGACACGGTAGTGGTCGCGAGCCAGTCGGAGAGCGAATCTCCTACCACCAAGCTACTGGGTTACCCGCCTTTTACGGGACGCTATCCAGCGGCTGGGGGAATAGTATTCTTAACCCGTCCCCCCACGGGTAGAATCATTTAATAATAAATAAAAAGTTGCAAAAAAGACAAATTACTAAACGAACACTTATGATATTAAATGTACATTGACGATTGATAGTAAAAAATTAAAAAAAAATTAAATAGCTTCACGCTATATCCCGCACACAGCAGGGTAGGCAGAGGGAACCTAGTGTTAAGACACTCCGTTCCCCATTTTCCGCCGAATTCGGAGGCTTGCGTGTTAAGTGGCGGAACTTAACGCCGCGCTTTACCTCGACACCAGAGCGAAGAAAATGGAAATATAATTTCCACTCCTCGAGTGGGAATCGAACCCACAACCAGTCGTTTACAGTCACACTCTTGTGCCACTGGGCCACGACTGGCCACTGATGATTGAAATGAAATAAAAATTATGCTATCCCGAAATGGCGTCAATATGTGTATATTCTAGTATAACGTACCAAAAGAACAAAAGAACTATCACAGTAATTTATCACTCCATGTTCTCCGAATGGGCACATAAAAAGTATGATTTTTTTACGTTTTTAAAGCAAAAAACACTATATGCTCGCGGGGATTTACGTCAGAATTCAATTTACATATACAAACACTTATGTGGGCTGTATATAAATGAGGTAGACTTTAATATGGAAGATGGTTTGAAAACATCCTGTAGATGGCCCCGAAGTGTGCTACCTTAGTTGTTTTAGAGGTTAGGAATTCGATTTCCGGTTGTTAAAATCATAATCCATACTAATATTATTAATGTAAGTCTGTCTGTCCTTTACGCTTTCTCGGCTTATATACTGGTCCGATTTGGATGAAATTTGGAATGAAAATAGTTTATGATTCAGGGTAAAACATAGCCTATGTATTTTTAACACAGGTAGTGAAATTCTAAAATTAAAAGTGTTTAACTTTAAAATGTTACTTCCTGTGTTAATATTACTACCTAAAGATGTATATTCATTCTTAACTAATCTTTTTCTTCGTTCATATTCAAAGAGGTACATACTTTAAAAGCAGACTGACTGACTCCTTTAAAAGTTTAGAATTTTGTAAAATAAGATGAAATTTTTAAAACAAAATAAAGAACCAAATATATTCAATTTTCCTACAAATAAATTAAAATACGCATTAAATATTATAGAATGAAGGATATAACATAGAGAAGACAGAAATTGGCAAAAATCTTACCTAAACAGGGAATCGAATCTACATCCATCATCATGATCATTCTCAAGACAAAAACCTACTACGCGACATATCAAGACGAATAACTAATTATTATGCGACATTAGGTATGTGCATACTAAATGAGCCAAGTTTTTTATACATAAAAATGCAAAGATATTGTTAGAGGTATGTGTGCATTACAATATACAGCTTCAAAAAACCATTAGAATAATTTAAATAAATATATAGCTTCACGCTATATCCCGCACACAGCAGGGTAGGCAGAGGGAACCTAGTGTTAAGACACTCCGTTCCCCACTTTCCGCCGAATTCGGAGGCATTGCGTGTTAAGTGGCGGAACTTAACGCCGCGCTTTACCTCGACACCAGAGCGAAGAAAATGGAAATATTAAATATTTCCACTCCTCGAGTGGGAATCGAACCCACAACCAGTCGTTTACAGTCACACGCTTGTGCCACTGGGCCACGACTGGCCACTTAGAATAATTTAAAGGTGGAATATAACAAAACAGTAATAATTTTAATATAAAAGTAGTCTAATTTACTCGTTATAATATCACCTAACACCAAAAGTCTCGTTAAAATGAGTTCAGCCGTTCCAAAGATTGGCTAGAACAGTGATTCTCAACCTTTTTTTGTTGCGGCACATATTTAACGATTTCAAAATTTGGCGGCGCACAAAGAAAAAGGTTTTAAATGATATAATTTAATAATATTAACATTATTATATATTTGCAAATTTGGCGGCACACAAAACGGCCGCGGCACAGTGGTTGAGAATCACTGGGCTAGAACATACAGACAAAAAAATATATAAAAATATATTATAACAAGAAAATATATACAAACATATATATGAATTTAGCGTAAAAATCTACAAATATACACTTTAATTTTTTTTATTTATTGCAAGAGTCAAATCAATCGTATTCCACTTTTCGCGCGAATCGAGTCATCGTGTGTCAAGTGGCGTAACTTAACACCGCGCTTTGTCTCAGGTACCAAAGCTGACAGAGGGCAGAGGGAACCTAGTTTAAGACACTCCGTTCCCCACTTTAAGAAATGAAATGATACATAATCATTCCCCTTAAACAGGAATCTTATCCACAACCTTATTTACAATCAAAATCTATACCACTGAGCCACGATGGCGTCATACAAAAACTGTAACAACCGAATAATAAAATGACCTAAAAACGGCGGAGATAAACAGTGATGTCACATACATACATTTACAGCTTACCCTAATTCAAGCAACTCTTTGTTCATCTTTAAATATCTCCTTTATTATTATCCCCGAGACCGCCGTGTCGCAGTGGCACAGCGTCTGACTCTAAGCGAGGTGGTTGTGGGTTCGATACACCGTAGGAAGAATCATATTTAAAATATTTTTTACCTTTATGCTGAAACCTGCACACAGCAGGGCAGAGGGAACCTAGTGTTAAGATACTCCGTTCCACACTTTCCGCCGCATTCTGGAGGCATTGCGTGTTAAGTGGCGGAACTTAACGCCGCGTTTTGCCTCGACTACAAAGCTCCTATTAAACATTTTAACTCCTCGAGTGGGAATCGTACCCACAACCAATCGCTTTACAGTCACACTTTGTGCCATTGCGCTACCACTGGCCCCTTTCATTTCGTTCTCTTGCTCTATTAAAATAAAATTAAGCATTGACTTTCACAACTTAATAAGCAATGTCTATATTTAAAATGGAAAGTAAAGAATGTCTTGACATTGCGTGTTGAGTGGCGGAACTTAACGCCACGTAAGAAAATTTCACTTTTTCTTTTTTATATGTTATGTGATAAGTGAAAGGCTGACTGACATTCGTGAGTTCAAATCTTCGTTAATATCAAGAAGGTCAAGCCTATAGAATGGAACAATACTTTATTTGAAACTAGCTATCTGCACGCGGCTATGCTCGTTTATAATTTTTCCTACTACATATTTATATAAAAATTGTTTTTTTATAAATAATTAAAAGCAAAAAAATCTTTTAAAAACAATCAGAACAAAAAGCTGTTTCATTTGTTAACTATATTGTAGGAGTGCATTAAAAATAACTTAATAACCATCTTGGCTGTTTCGCCATGTTAGAATAAAGTCACACAGGTAATTTTGCATCGTTATCTTTTTTTGTATTGTGATGCTAGTGCATTAAAAATAACTGTTCGCCATCTTGCCTGTCTCGCCATATTAGAATAAAGTCACACAGGTAAGTTTTTTTTTGTAACTCTAGGAAATGCTTCTTACGCAGACCGCCCTTACGCAAGGACAGACGGTACTGTGGGGCTCATCAGATAATACCCAATACTACCCACTTAAACCCAGCGGAAACCCTCCCCACCTACATAAGACGTCGCAGCATCGCCATCTGAGCTAACCGTGTGCACAAAATTTCAATTAAATTGCTTAAGGATATATACTTCAAATACGAGTTATAAGATTCCAAACGAACAAACATACGTACATTGCAAGTTTTTTAATATCTTCACGCTGTATCCCGCACATTGCAAGTTAAATATGAATTCGTAAAATATCTTCATTACTTTAGTAAGCTAAAGCGCGGTGTTAATTTCCGCCACTCAACACGCAAATTCTAGAATTCAGGCAAATCTGTTTCTTAACCCTGCAATGCGGGAAAAAGCGTGAAGAGATTTTCGTTCAACTTTTATCATTTTCCCTTGGGCCCTATATAATCTTATAATCCTTTCTTTCCCTAAGATTTCCTTTCAAGGAAAACCCACGCGATATAATTGATATAATAAAGCATATAATTTAAAATACGTACGTAAATAATTATTGCTTATAAGGAATTTAACAAAAAAATATAGTTCTAGAAAAAAAATAGCCAAAGTCGCTCCTTATTATATAACCAGCGAAGTCTCATCAAAATCGGTACAGTCGTTTCAGAGATAAGCCAGAACAAACAGACACACAGGCCAATATCATGAAAAATGTTATTTAAGTTTAAGTACCGTGTACATATACATATACATTTAGTAAAAAGCAGTTATTTTAATATTACAAACAGACACTCCAAATTTATTTCTTTTAATTTATTATATTATTTTTTGGCTAAGAATGCAAAACGGAATGTTTTTTTGATTGATTGATTGATTCTCTCTGCCTATAATAGACTTTTTAACATTCTAAAGTGTTATTTATCCCGTAGAAGTATTGATGAAGACATTTTAAAAACATGATCAGACCGCTTGGACAGTTTCCAAGAGACGCGGGTTCGAATCCCGCTGCGTTCAAATGTCTTTTTCTATACTACACTTTTTGAAACATAAACTTAAACTTGCCGGTAATCGAACCTACAATAATAACATATTTACCAACTTCCCACGATGGCGTTTGCATCTGATGGAATTAATTAACAGAATTACATAAGGCAAAGCTATAATGGCGCCATTCATTGTGACGCAATATATAATAAGTACTGGGTAAAAAATCACCATTAATTATACCTGTAATATAAAGTGACAAGATTTGAAAGGAAAATTGAAAAGGAAAATCTAAATAAAGTAGATTCCATACATACTAATATTATTAGAGAATATCCCGGGTTCGAATCCAGGCGATGATGTTTTATATTTTAATTATAATTTTGCTATGTTTTTTTATTATATTATCAGTGGTGGCTTGTAGGCACCACTGATAAGTGTGACTGTAAAGCGACTGGTAGTGAGTTCGATTCCCACTCGAGGTGTGGAAATATTTAATATTTCCATTTCCAAGCGTTGATAAGTTCCGCCACTTAACACGTAATGCCCCCGAATTTGGCGGTGCGTGGGGAACGGAGTATCTTAACACTAGGGTTCCTTCTGCCTATCTTGCGAGATACAGCGTGAAGTAGCAGCGTGAAGATACAGAATAAATACTAGTGACTCCATTACGCGGTGTGTAGTGTCTCAGTCACTGACCCGAAGCGAGATTTTTGGTAAAACCAGATATATCCGGTTGTTATAAAAGGCGTGTACTATTTATTATAAATATTAGACGAAATATTCGAACAAACACATAAAAAGACGTCTCTTTCGTGATTTTCGTAAAAAATATAGAGTTTATTGAACTTGACAAAAAGGCGAAGTTAGAAATGACTTAAGTATACACGAGGTATAGTGGTACATTTGTTGTTAATGAATGTTTTTTTTTATTTTTAGCTTCACGCTGTATCCCGCACACAACAGGGTAGGCAGAGGGAACCTAGTGTTAAGACACTCCGTTTCCCACTTTCCGCCGAATTCGGAGGCATTGCGTGTTAAGTGGTGGAACTTAATCCCGCGCTTTGCTTCAACATCAGAGCGAAGAAATTGGAAATATTAAATATTTCCACTCCTCGAGTGGGAATCGAACCAACCAACAGCCGTTTACAGTCACACGCTTGTGCCACTGCGCCACGACTGGAACTGGCCTGGTTAATGAATGTCTTTATACATACATAAGTCTGCTCGTGGCTTCACCGCATGATCTGCGATTTTTAGTTCTATAAGTTCCGCCACTTAACACGCAATGCCTCCGAATTCGACGGTGCGTGGGGAACGGAGTGTCTTAACACTAGATTCCCTCTACCTACCTGCTGTGTGCGGGATACAGCGTGAAACTAAAAATAACAAAAAAACTATTCATTTTAAACGCGCATTCATTCGAAAGTTTACTATAATTACAATAATCATATATCACTAAGTACCGCCATGCACTAAGTACCCTTGAAAATTATTACTTTCACAAATAATTATAGAGGCCACCGTGGTGCAATGGAGCAGAATGACTATAGCAGGCAACTGGATGGGGGTTCGATTCCCACTGATGATGCTATTAAAATATGACCAGTGATATTTTATATATTTGATTCTTTGTTCTGAATAAAAAATAAGAAATAATATAGTATATAGGGGCCAGTCGTGGCGCAGTGGCACGAACGTGTGACTGTAAACGACTGGTTGTGGGTTCGATTCTCACTCGAGGAGTGGAAATATTTAATATTTCCATTTCCTTCGCTCTGATATCAGAGGCAAAACGCGGCGTTAAGTTCCGCCACTTAACACGCAATGTCTCCGAATTCGGCGGAAAGTGGGGAAAGGAGTGTCTTAACCCTAGGTTCCCTCTACCTACTCTGCTGTGTGCGGGATACAGCGTGAAACTTAAAATATATATATTTTTAACAGAAATAGCAAAAACTACCGAATCATTTACTAGGCATATTGAGAAACCATTACAGTTCGCCGGCCAATGGATTAACAAGGTCAGTGCGTACGTCATTCATACTTAGTTCTTTAATACTTAATTCGCAAAATTAACACATTCTTAGGAAATGTATGACAATTATTGCGGTAGTGATTTTTTATTTATTAGTGGTGGAAAACGGAAGGATTTATAAAAAGAATATTAATTAATTTAATATTTTTTTTTTGCTTCACACTGTATCCCGCACACACCAGGTTAGGCAAAGGGAATCTAGTATTTAGACCCTCTGTTGATCACTTTCTGCCGAATTTTCTTATCGCGTGTTAAGTGGCGGAACTTAACGCCGCCACCAGAGTGAAGAAAATGGAAACATTAAATATTTCGAACACACAACCAGTCGCTTTACAGTTACACTTTGTGCATCGGTCCCTTATGTTTAATTTAAAGAATTATTTATGTTAATGCATTGTAGGTATTTTTAATTTCTAATTAAAATCTATAAAAAAGATATATGTATGTAAATGTTTAAAATTGTTTATGCGCAATACAAGAATTGCTTATCCATAATAAACAAATAAGCCGAAATAATCTAGCGTCAAGACACTGTTCATACTGCTCAAAATCGAGACATTGCCTGTTAAATGGTCAACTTCCTACCAAAGCAGAGAAATGAAGTTAATTTAAATACTGTCATTCCCCCCTGTATTGGAATCGAACCCACAACTCTCTAACCCACTATTGTCTCTACACATTCACATAAAATATAATTATATATATATATATATTTTTTTAGCTTCACGCTGTATCCCGCACACAGCAGGGTAAGCAGAGTGCATCTAGTATTAAAACACTCCCCACGCACCGCTGAATTCTAGAGGCATTACGTGTTAAGTGGCGGAACTTAACGCTGCGCTTTGCCTCGACACCAGAGCAAAGGCAATGGAAATATTAAATATTTCCACTTCTTGAGTGGCAATCGAACCCACAACCAGTCGCTTTACAGTCATACGTATGTGCCACTGCGCCACGACGGGCCCCGTAATTATAAATAACATAATTATTATACTATAATTCAATGTATTTATAACAGGAATGTACATAACATAGCGGAGAATCACGCGCAGATCGCGTGCTCTATATATAGACACTATACTAAAGGTCGTTATGTAGGTACATATATAACACTAGCTGTGCCCGCGACTTAGTCCGCGCGGAATTTAAAAAAACAGTTATAACTAGGATCCCTATTTACTTGATATTTTGGACAATTTACATCGGACCTGTAGATTTGACGTGAAAGCATAACAGACATACAGAAAAACTTTCGCATTTACAATATTAATATCAAAGCAAGGATGTTAAAAGCCTGAACTGTACCAGCAAAGCTGAGCAAAGTTTTGAATGTATAAGATAAAAGAATAGATACATTATGATAATAGATACATTAAAACTTTTACCATTATAATAAGTATTTTTTAAGTTAAACTTGAAAATTTCAGGGGCCAGTCGTGGCGCAATGGCACGAACGTGTGAGTGTAAAGCGACTGGTTGGGGGTTCGATTCCCACTCGAGGAGTGGAAATATTTAATATTTCCATATCCTTCGCTCTGGTATCGGAGGTAAAGTGCGGTGTTAAGTTCCGTCACATAACACGCAATGACGGAGTGTCTTAACTGAGAGAGAAGAGAATTTAGAACGTTAATTTCTGTAGAGTGTTAAGGAACACTAAGAAAGTAACTTCACGCTTTTCCCATATAGCAAGCTAGACACTCCACTCTCCACTTTCTGAACGAAACGAGACATTCCAAAGCGGAACTTAACGCCGCGCTTAGTCCAAAATAGACAACAACAATAAAATATATTTATTATTAGTTTTGCGCATTTATTCTTGCAGCAAGCACTAAGTAGTACTTCAAGTATTTTAGTCTAAAAATAGACCTTATACAGTTCACACATACATTGCATTACATTTGTATGTATGTACGTACACGATACATATTATATTGACGTCAGTAAATACCTTTGCTAAGGAAAATGGTGCAATTGGTAAATACCTAACTTATAATAAAAATAAGACTATATTGTCCCAGCGGAGCAGCGTGCGACTGTAAACGATTGGTTGTGGGTTCGATTCCCACTCGAGGAGTGGAACTATTTAATATTTCCGTTTCCTTCACGCAAGGCCACCGAATTCGGCGGAAAGTGGGGAACGTGTTTTAACAGTTAGTTCTCTCTGCCTATCCTGCTGTGTGCGGGACACAGGGTGAAGCTAAAAAAAAATCTATAGTGCTACAGTGGGACAGCGTCTGACTGTCAACGCGATGGTTGTGGGTTCGATAAAAATTAGGAATAATTATAATTAAATTACACATTATTATTTCCCCGCCGGAGAAGACAAAGCGCGGCGTTGAACACCATTACTCAACTGACAATGTCTCGGAAACGGGCGGAAAATGGATTACGGAGTGTGTTGACATTAAGTTCTTTAACACTACCGCTTGCGTGTTTGCGTGCGTGTTTGTGTGTGTGGGTATGCCTCGATAATCTAATAATTATTTATTTATTTAGTCTAATATTCCTTCGTTGCGAAGAAACCCAAAAAAATACTGTAAGCCGATTGCTTGTGGGTTCGATCCCACTCGAGAAGTCGATATATTTCATATTTCCATTTACGCCGCTAAGGTTTCGAGGCAAAACGCGGCGTTAAAATCTGCCACTTAGCACGTAATGCCTCCAGAATTCGGCGGTACGTGGGGTACGGAGTGTCTTAACACTAGGTTCCCTCTACCTCCCGAATGTGTGCGGGATACAGCGTGAAGCTAAAAAACTGAGTATTCTTTCCCTCGGTTTTAATAAACTATTTTCATTTCTATGTAGTATTCTTCATTCTATAGTAGTACTAAACAAAATATCAGGTTTTACCATTCAAATTACAACGTCTTTGAAGTGCTATAAAATATCAATGAACCATGACTTTTACGACTACTTTAAGAGAATCGAAAATAACTTTGAACCATGTTGTTTATTTTCGTTGCTTCCCGCATATTTTGGTAGTCTGAGAGAACCGAGGGTCAAGACACTCCTTTCTCCACTTTCTGCCCGGTAAAGAGACCTTGCATGGTAAGTGGTGGAACTTAACGCCGAGTTTATCTGTACGTAGCCAGAGCGGAGAAATTATTTTTTAGGTCGTGTAATCTAAAAAGTATTTTATATTAATAAATGTATATATGTTAGATTTTATATGTATAAAATTTAGATACATTTATAACCATTTATTTTGTCTTTTTTTTTTAGCTTCACGCTGTATTCCGCACACAGCAGGGTAGGCAGATGAAAACTATTGTTAAGACACTCCGTTCCCCACTTTCCGCCCCACTTTACCTCAACACCAGATCGAAGAAATTGGAAATATAATTTCCCCTCCTCGAGTGAGAATCGAATTCACAACCAGTCGTTTACAGTCACACGCATGTGCCACAGGGCCACGACTGGCCACAAGCCAAAATATTTTTTTTAAAACGTAATCTAAGCATTCAAAGATTCCGTTAAATACAAACAAGTTAACAAACAAGTTAAGCTCCATTCCAAAGGTAGTGAAGAATAGAAGTCATGTAGAATAACACATTTTTAGAAAGCGCAAAACAAACATGGTATATTGGTCAGAGCACTTGGAGGGTTTTCAAGAGGAGCGGGTTCGAATCCCGCTGCGTTCAAATTTGTACACTTATCCTAAAAATATCTATTTCAATGTTCACGTAACACTTTAAAATATTAATAGTCACATGTAGAAGGTAGTTTATCAAAAAATCTGCTTAACAACAAGTACCTACGTATAGCCGTAATCTTATCTCGGCGATTCACCTTTGTTACATTATCATGTTCTTATCATAAACACGAAATTCCATAAGAATGTCTAATCTCTGTACAATTAACGGCGTTAAACGCCTTAAGTTACCACCTACAGTCCAAAATTAAGATTCAACAGAGATAATTCAACGCCGCTCTTTATTTTGCCAGAATAAGAAATTGTAAATATTATAAATATAGTCTTTCCCCGAATGAGACTTGAAGCCATTACCATCGTGTTAACACTCTTACACTATGCGAAACGGTGATAAATGTAAGTGAAATCGGTCATATATTTTTTTAGCTTCACGCTGCTAACACCTAGTGTTAAGAGTCTCCGTTCTCCACTTTCCGCCGAATTTGGAGCCATTGCGTGTTAAGTAGCGGAACTTAACGCCGCGCTTTTGGCTCGACACCAGAACGAAGGAAAAGGAAATACTAAATATATTTTCACCTCGAGTGGGAATCGAACCCACAACCAGTCGTGTTTACAGTCACACATACGTGCTCACTTGTGGGACCCAAGGGAGTCATTATTCTAACCGTTTATATTCCCAAAACTTTACTGTGTAACACACCTTGTTTTTATTATATACCTAAATGTTTAGTCGGAAAGGGAGTGACGCATCCATACTAAGATTATGAATGTGAAAGTCTGTCTGTTAGTCTTGCTTTTAGGGCAAAACCACCGGTCGAAAAACCACCCAGGCTTATACATACGCCAATTTTCTTTTTCAAAATTAACCCATAGAAGGGATAAATATTTGAAGAATTTGAAAATGGGAAGATAGCTTATGTGACGCAAGGTCAATCATAGGCTATCTATTTTAAAAAAAACTAACCCCTAAAGCGTTGAAATATCATCATCAAAGGCACTACAGCCGCGGGTGGGCTTTGCCTGGTCCAGAACACCCCTCCATTCTACCCTATTCCTGGCTTTATCTTTCCAATTCTTTACATCCAGAGTTCTCAGGTCTTGCTCAACTCCATCCAACCATTTGAGTTTTGGTCTGCCTCGATTTCTCCGACCCTAAAGCGCTGAAATAGGGGTAGAAAATTTGTATAAAAATGTACCTAAATGTAGATTACACAACTAAATTTACATTTAACATACAAATTTTCACTGGTTCACGCGAGCAAAGCCGAGAGCAGATCGCTAGTCAGTAGACAAAATAATCCAATTAACCATGACCTTTGCAAGTTTAATCACATTAAATTACAACGATTCAAAGAAAAACGTACATATATAAAGTTCCAGGTACGAAGAGCGATAATGTAATAGCGAGTCCTATTTTTACCTCATTACTCGATTTTCACGCGAACATACTATTCAAAAATGTATTTAATAATTCCATCTTCACGCTTTTTCCCGCATCACAAGATACTTAGAGACAGTTTCACGCAATATAGTTAGAGATAACCTAGTGTTAAGACACTCGGGCCAGTCGTGGCGCAGTGGCACGAACGTGTGACTGTAAACGACTGGTTCTGGGTTAGATACTCACTCGAAGAGTGGAAATATTTTATATTTCCATGTCCTTCGCTCTGGTATCTGAGGCTAAGCGCAACTTAACACGCAATGCCTCTGAATTCGGCGGAAAGTGGAAAACGGAGTGTCTTAACACTAGGTTCCCTCTGCCTACCCTGCTGTGTGCGGGATACAGCGTGAAGCTTACCTAAACGTACTGTTTACATGTGCATTTTACCTATATTTAAGAACAGTCTGATAAGTACTTGTTGAACTACTAGTCATATATCTGTCTTTTATCAAGTAATTTATGAGTAAAATGATAAATAAACAATATAAATTTCCCGGTATTGAAAAGTTTATGTTTATAATATTATAATTGAGAAAGTCTGTCTGTCAGTCTGTTTCGCTATCGAGCCCTGCAGGCCCAATTTAGATGGAATTCAGAACGATAACAACTGAAAAGCCAGGGTCAAAGACATGCTTCTTAAAAAAATCTGAGAAATAACTAATTAAAATTATTAACTGTTAAAATTATTAAATAATTAAAATTATTAATAGGCGACTTAAATTAGTTTGAAAATTGAAACCGCTTGACCATTTTTGATTAATTTTCTCAGGAAAATAGTTTATAGAGCAAGGTCAAACATAGGCTACCTATATAGCTGCTAGATACAAATGAAATTCATAGAAGCAGGGTTAAAAACAACAAAACTAGCATAGCAATAGGGTTGCCAACCGTTGTATAATATATAGTTTTAGTTACTGTATTTCGGAAGTACATATTTTTATTACTTCTTTCAAGACATATAAGGTATACAAAAATATAAAACTACATTACAATGTTTACATTTTGAAACATTATAACTGATAAAATAAGAAAAATCATATATATTCTACTAATTTTGAACGCGCGAAAGTTAATTAAGACCATTTTTTTCGCTTCACGCTGTAACTCACACACAAGAGAGTAGGCAGAGGGAACCTAGTATTAAGACACTCCGTTCCCCATGCACCGCCGAATTCCAATGTATTGCATGTTAAGTGGCGGAACTTAACGCCGCGCTTTGCTTCGACACCAGAGCGAAGAAAATGGAAATAAATATTTCCACTCCTCGAGTGGGAATCGAACCCACAACCAGTCGAACTTTGTGCCACTGCGCCACGACTGGCGCCAGAAAAGAATAAGTAAGCAAACGATATGACAAAATAATATTGCAAGTACTTTATTCTCTTTACCCCATTTTTTTAAATAGTGCATTCTAATGAGCAAACGTTAAGTCCCCTATTTACAGCCCATAGTAAATAGTAAATAGAACTATTAATCACTATTTTATCGCCAAGTCAATTAACACCAGATATCGCAACTAAATTGAACTTTTGACTACGCTGAGATAGATATGACGTTAACATATTATATAAACAAATTTATATAAGGTCATAAGCATTTAAAGAAAAAGACATTTAAACAAAACGTATAAAAATTTGAACGCAACGGGATTCGAACCCGCGCCTTCTGAATACCGTTCAGGCGCTCTCACCACTGAGCAATGCGTTCCACTGTGCCACGAGAGCTCAGTGGTGAGAGCGCCTGAACGGTATTCAGGAGGCGCGGGTTCGAATCCCGCTGCGTTCAAATTTTTATACGTTTTCTTTAAATGTCTTTTTCAATTTTCCTAAGTGTGGAATAACACTTTAAAAATGTTTAAAAGGTCATAAGCAGTTTAGAAATGTTTACCATTCGTTTGTTTACGCACGGTGGTTCTAGGTTCGATTTGGACAAAACATATAACAACTTTAACATCAACCGAATTTACTTGGAGGTAGAACGCTAAAATTTGTTATGTTAGTTTGTATTTCAGTATAGGGAACTAAAAAAGGATTTTCTGAAACTCTTATAGACATCGAAATAGCTGGATTTCCGGAAAACATGGCTTGGAAGTACCATACTAAGTCGACACAAACTAATTGTCATCGTTCTAGCCCCGCCTGATAAGACTGAATGCATGCCGTCCTCCCAGCGTTGGGCAAAATTTAATAGCCATTAACTATTAAATACTAACAATTAATCATTTGTTTGTACGTTAATCACAATTAACAATTAATTCATGTGGCCAGTCGTGGCCCAGTGGCACAAGAGTGTGACTGTAAACGACTGGTTGTGGGTTCGATTCCCACTCGAGGAGTGGAAATTATATTTCCATTTTCTTCGCTCTGGTGTCGAGGTAAAGTGCGGCGTTAAGTTCCGCCACTTAACACGCAATGCCTCCGAATTCGGCGGAAAGTGGGGAACGGAGTGTTTTAACACTAGGTTCCTTCTGCCTACCCTGCTGTGTGCGGGATATAGCGTGAAGCTATTTAATTTTTTTTTTAACAATTAATTCATTGTTGTTGTAGTGTTATAATTAAGAACTGGTCGATTTTCAACTAATTGTAACTTTTATGTGATTTCCCCATAAACATATAATGAATTGTTAATATTTAATTGTTAATTGCAATTAATTTTTGCCCAACACTGCTTCCACCAACCGATACATTATATATCTAAATTACCAGAAAGTTTCACGTTTTTTTCCATGCAGGAAAAAAAACGTTTAAGCCTGAAATCGAGACATAACGTGTTGAGTGACGGAACTCAAGGCCGCACTTTTTCTTTGGAACCAGAGCGAAGAAATAAAAATCTAAAAACAATAATTCCCGCGAATTAGAATCAAACCCCCAACCATTGCGTTACATTCAGACTGTCACACTGCGCCACAACCTCTAATATCGAGGAGTACATGTCCATGGCTTTTATGAAAGTCAGGATCTAACAGCATTGGCCGTGAATATTATTACACTAATCACAGGCACGCCCTATCTGATAAGAGAATAAAAAAATTGAAACTACAAGTTACGATGATTAGATAACAACTAATTACACATACTAAATGTATATAAATATATTACATTTTAGGAATATTTTGTATTAGTGACAAGTCCGTTTTGTTATCTAAGTTTTACGTAATTGATGAAATGCTTACTTAAGCTTTTTCTTTTTTAAGTCTCACGCTGTATCCCGCACACAGCAGGGTAGGCAGAGCGAACCTAGTGTTAAGACACTCCGTTCCGTTTTTTTTTTTAAGTTTTTCAAATAAGCTATTATTATGATCTTTTTAAATTCAATATGTAGAGAGGATAGAGAGTTTGGATAGAAGAGGTAAGCATTAACACGTTCAGTGGCGAAACCTAATGCCGCACTTTATCTCGTCACAAAAGCGGAGAAATGAAAATACTTTAAATATAATCCTTCTCCCCAGTAGGAGAAATTCTTCTCCGTATTTCACCCGTGGGTTGACGGGTTAGGAATACAATTCCCCCCCGGCTGCTGGGTAGCGTCCCGTAAAAGGCGGGTAACAGAGTAGCTTGGTGGTAGGAGATTCGTTCTCCGACTGGCTCGCGAACACTATCGTGTCAAAGACCAACCGCCAAACATCTAATGTTGTGTTCCGGTTCGATGGCATGTAAGCCAGCTCTCCCTATTCCTACCATTCCCATCCTTCCTCCTTTCTTCCCTCCTACATCCCCGATGTTGGCAACGCATCCATAACTCTAATGTTGTGGATGTCTATGGGCGAAGGTAGCCACTTAACACCAAGTGGGCCTTCTGCTCGTTTTCCTCCTTTATTCCATAAAAAAAGGAATCACACTACACGACTATTGTGTATACAGCCGCTCTGCGATAACGAATACACTAACTGAGGAAAATAATAAATTATAATTGTTAAGATGAAGTTTGAAGGAATTAAGATGATAGGGTTGTTAATATATAGCACACAAAAATACTATATTTCAGTACAATGTTTATATTTAAAAAAAAAATAATTTCCTATAATATTCAGAAGAATAAATGTTGGCCATTATCATTCTACGCTCTGTATTTATTTAAGTAAAAATTCTTTCATATTTTTTTCTTTTATAATAAATTTATGTATACTAGCATTTCTATATATATTTATTAAAAATAAAGCACCAGATAAGCTGTAAAATTATCAGTTTCATCATATGCGAGGAAGATAACAACGTGCGAGTTCAAACTTCAGAGTGACTTTGAATAATTAGCATATTTACAGTAACAAAGAAAAAATTCTACTTCTTAACAGAGAACCCAGTGTCGAGACACTCCATTTTACACTTTCTACCTGAAAAGGTGAATTAAATAGAACTCACGTTTGCGAGAGACAGTGGGAATCGAACTCCCAATCAGTCACTTTTACAGTCAGTTTTCACTACGCCACGATGTCCGTAATAAATTACCATAAAACGAACTAAACAATATAATTTGTATTTAAAAAAACGCTCTTTTGTAAATCGTGATTACTTAGCTTCACGCTGTATTCCACACACAGACAGCAGGGTAGGCAGAGGGAACCTAGTGTTAAGACACTTCGTTCCCCACTTCCCGCCGAATTCGGAGGCATTGCGTGTTAAGTGGCGGAACTTAACGCCGCGCTTCGTCTCGACACCAGAGCGAAGAAAATGAAAATATTTAATATTTCCACTCCTCCAGTGGGAATCGAACCCACAACCAGTCGTTTACAATCACACGTTTGTGCCACTACTGGCCCCAAGATTTTAATTATTAATAATTTAATTTTCAAGATAATTTTGATCCAGATCTTATGTCTTAATTAATAATAATCTCTATAAGCATTACGTTCTTTATTAATCCAATAATAATAATTAGATAATATATCATTTCTATCTACTTATTAATATTGGATTAATAATATTAAATTGCATAATTTAATGAAAAATGCACTAGTATTATATTTCAAAATGAGAATAAACCCGCACCTATCTAGTACAGTTTCTTCACAACTTCACCATGATGGTGATTTCTATGATATTATTGAGCTGGGCGAAGCAAAGCTCTTACTGGTCAAAAGTGTTTCGTTGTGGTTTAACTCTTCCTGGGCTATTTGTAGTAGACCTCTGAAATTTGGCACAGTGAGGGATATCGAGCACAGTGTCTTGTGTGCTGTGAAGTTTTTTGGTGACAATTGTAATTGTAGTTTTTGAATAAATGGTAATTAAATGGTCAAAAAGTGCCCATCGACTAAGTTAAGTGTTATGTCAGTGTTAAGTGTTTGCTTTTCAAACTTTTTTTAACATGTAATAACATTAAATATGTACTTCGCTCAGCTCTTCCCGCCATGTAGAGCAAAGAGGCGATTTCTAGTATGTACGTACTTATTATATCCTATTAATATTATAAACGCGAAAGTTTGTAAGGATGTTTGTTACTCATTCACGTAAAAACTACTGGATGGATTTTAATGAAACTTTAGACTAATATAGCTTATACATCAGAATAAAACATACGGCACAATTTATAAAGATATTATGCAAATTTTCCGAAATATTAAGGAAGTAGGCTCCTTTCATGTTACAAATATAAATGCTTCCATAAATTCCGTGTGGACGAAGTAGCGGGCACAGCTAGAATATAATAGTTGTAGATGTAAGTATAACCGCCACTTAACACGCAATGCCTCTGAATTCGGCGGAAAGCGGGGAACGGAGTGTCTTAACACTACGTTCCCTCTGCCTACCCTGCTGTGCGCGGGATAAATCGTGAAGCTAAAAAAATAAAAAATAAAAAATAAAAATGTAAGTATAAAAGTATTCATTTTTTAATACCACCAATCACTCCCTAAAATTCTGTGCGACACCTATTGTAGCTAGGTTGGGTCCCGAAATGGAGATATTGCATTTAAGGAGGCATAAACGTACCTAAATAAAGATTATTATCACAACAATATAATAGTCGTTTACCCTATTAAGTATTCAGTCTCATTGTCTTGAGTGGCTAAGAATAGAGAACTTCTACGTACTACTAATGTAATTAGCTTAAAGATGTAGAAGTATGTATGTAACATATATGTATTATACATCCATACTAATAATATAAATGCGAAAATCTGTCTGTCTGTTACGCTTTCACGGCAAATGTGTCAGTCCGATTTGGGTAGAATTCTGAATTAAATAGTTGAAGATCTAGATAAATAAAATGAAATACTTTATAGCAAAACAGCAAGAAAAGAAAGTATAGACTGCAATATGATTGCAATATGATTTTAAACATTTTTAAAGTCATGTGTTATTCCACACAGGAAAATTAAAAACACATTTAAAAAACGTATAAAAAATTGAACGCAGCGGGATTCGAACCCGCGCCTCCAGGCGCTCTCATCGCTGAGCCATGCGTTCTACTACCAACTGCATCGAAGTTCTAATACGCTTTATTACAACTTGTTTTTGTTGTTAGCATCTCTGTAACACATTGTCACATTCATCCTGATATATGTGCATATAATATAATTAAGAAGTTTGACTTTAGTCCATAAAAAAATAACAAAATTTAGATACTGGTTGCTTACTTCTTTCAGCTTACAGAAATAATAACTAAATTTGATATTCAACAAGTTAGCTGTCAATATAAAAGGAAGGAAAAAATTAAATTTCTCTAGTTGTAGAAGTTTTTCTTGAATATATGTATATTTAAATTAATAATTCAAGTAACATTTAAAAGGAAGTTTTATTACATCTAGTATTTATTGTTGACACTGTAATTGATGACTGAAGTAATTGCGTACGAGAAGTAGGGTTGTCAACTGTAACATATATTTTTTTTAGCTTCGCTTTTTCGCTTATCAGGGTAGGCAGAGGGAACCTAGTGTTAAGACACTCCGTTCCCCACGCACCGTCAAATTCGGAGGCATTGCGTGTTAAGTGGCGGAACTTAACGCCGCGCTTTGCATCTGATACCAGAGCGAAGGAAATGGAAATATTCAATATTTCCACACCTCGAGTGGGAATCGAACCAAGAACCAGTCGTTTACAGTCACACTTTCGTGCCATTGCGCCACGACTGGCCCCTGTACTTTAACATAATTTAAAAAAAAAATTGTGAAAAGACGTTTGCGTGTTAAAGGTTTATTTTACCTAATTAATGAATTTTTGAATGATAACGTATCGAAATAAAATACTCGCTCCAGTCTATTTCAAAGGTATCATTGTCAATATATAATTATAAATGTAACAGTAAATTGATAAATTAAAAAAAAAAGTCCCGCTGAGTTTCTTGCGCCGGTACTTCTCAGGTCTGAGGCATTAACTTTAGTGAACCTGTGTCCGGTGGTAATTTGTATGACGTTCAAAAAATGAAGCATGTAACTTCTTATGTTGAATAAAATTATTTGACTTTGGACTTTAGAGCTTCCCGCACCGCGCCAGAGAGAATTTAGTATAAAGACACTCCGTTCTCCACTTTCCGCCCACAATTCTACGAATTTATAGTATTGTAATGGATTTCGGGATTCTTTACTACACATAAATATACTGTTAACTGTTGTTAGTAAGCGAAAACAATTTATTTTAGTAGCATGTTTTAACTATATAAAAAGAACAAATTTCGCAATTTAAAAACGAGTCTTTTTTTAAATACAAAGGAAATGCATGCCACAGTAGCGAAAAGCTGTAGTGGTTTTTATAAAAAAATAATAAGAATATGAATTAGTTTATTTTTTTATTGGATAAAGGAAATTATATTTTTATTTATTGCAAAAAAATTTTACCTCGACACCAGAGCGAAGAAAATGGAAATATAATTTAGGGGAATCGAACCCACAACCAGTCGTTTACAGTCACACTCTTGTGCCGCTGGGCCACGACTGGCCCACATTTATTTTTATTTTAAAAAAAATTTTGGTAGATACTGTATATTTTTTGTATCTTATTTAAAATCAGACAAGAAACGTTGGCAACCCTAACAAAAAAATAAGACTACTATAGTATAATATATATTCATGTCAATCTAGTGATCATTTTTGCAACATTTTCCGTATATATCAATCAAAATTGTAATGACTAGAAGTCCCGATGACGTGTAATGGACGCACTGCATCAACGTGAGTGTCACTTTATACACAAGTGTATTTCAAATACATTGTGTTTTTTTAGCTTCACGCTGTATCCCGCACACATTCGGGTAGGCAGAGGGAACCTAGTGTTAAAACACTCCGTTGTCCAGTTGATTTTCTAGGAGAATATAAGGCAGGGAGGTAGTGTATTATAATCACTTGTGTATTATACACTTGTGTATTATAATACAAATGTCCACTAACATCAAATTTTGTAACAGGGCCGGATTAAGGAGTTCAAAGTACTCTCGCAAATTTGTATGAAAATCCTTTAATTTTTCCCATTAACTAAGCGGACGGAATCGCTGCTACTATTATTTGCAGTATCACGCTTTTCCCACATACGAGTAGTTTAGACAGAGGTAACCTAGTGTTAAGACACCCAGTTCAGTTGTTAAATGGCGGCACTTAACGCCGCGCTTTGCCTTGACATCAGAAAATTTTAAAATTAAATATTTCCACTCCTCGAGTGGGAATCGAATCCACAACCAGTCGCTTTACAGTCACATTTTGCGCCTCTGCGCTACGACGGGCCACAACAAGAAACTCCGTACTTTCTGCCTAAAATCAAAGGCCATGTTGTGTGGCGGAACTCAACGCCGCGCTTGCCGCCAACAACAGTTATTTTTGTTAGCTTCA
Organism: Dryas iulia moderata; assembly: GCA_019049465.1. Taxonomy (NCBI): domain Eukaryota; kingdom Metazoa; phylum Arthropoda; class Insecta; order Lepidoptera; family Nymphalidae; genus Dryas; species Dryas iulia. Next base: position 3,345,391 of record CM032445.1, read on the forward strand.
CGCTGTATCCCGCACACAGGGCAGGCAGAGGGAACCTAGTGTTAAGACACTCCGTTCCCCACTTTAAACAGCTATTTAATATATAGATGTATTATTTAAAGTTCGTTATACTATCATCAAGAACCTGATGGCCTTGCTAAGACGAGTAAGATTACAAGTTATCTACTTTTTACTTGAAGTTGTAATTATAGCGGGTTTTTTAGATTTTTAATGCAAGCTTTTTTCCTGTAGTCAGAGAGAACCTAGTGTTAAGACACTCCGTCCTCCAATTTTCGGCCGAAATCGAGACATTGCGTGTAAAGAGTCGGAACTCAACGCCGCCCTTGTTTTATGTACCAGGACGAAGAAATCATAATTTAAAGATCATTTCCCCGAGTGGGAATCAAACCCACAACCACCGTGTTTATGTTGGACCCTGTTACATTAATATTTTGTCAGATTTATAATAGTAAAATATTTATATGTCGCCGCAATTATTATTTCAGTCAACTTATTTATTGTTTGACCCTGAATCTTTAACTATTTTCACTCCAAATTTCATCCAAATCGGACCAATACATTTTATTTTTCATCTTCACGCTGTATCCCGCACACAGTAGTGTAGGCAGAGGGAACCTAGTATTAAGATACTCCGTTCTCCACTTTCCGCCGAATTCGAAGGCATTGCGTGTTAAGTGGCGGAACTCAACGCCGAAACCAATAGATTACCCGTGAAAGCGTAACAAACAGACAGACTTTCGCATTTATAATATTACAAGTATAAATTTATTATGGACGTGTATAATAAAATGCGTAAAACCACAAACAAGCATCAAGAGTGCAAGAGAAAGGTACTTTTGGCAATAAACTATCACAATTACCCTAAATAAAGCGTACATTTTAATTTTAAATAAAAAACAAAAAAATATTATTGCTCTACATAACTAATTAAATTCTTGTATAAAATAATAATGGAAAATTTTCAAGACTTTCTATCTCTTGCAAATTATTTCAGCTTCATACTTTTTCCGCATAGGAAAGTAATCAGAGAGAACCTAGTGTTAAGACACTCCGTTCTCCACATTCCGACAAAAACCAAGCGTAGTCTTGAGTGAATAAAGGTGCAAACGAGCAGAAGGCCCACCTGGTGTTAAGTGGTTACCTTCGCCCATAGACATCCATAACATTAGTTATGGATGCGTTGCCAGCCTCGGGGATGTAGGAGGGATCGAGGGAGGAAGGATAGGAATCATGGGAATAGGGAGAGCTGGCTTACATGCCATCGAACCGGAACACATCGTCAGATGTTTGAATACATCTCAACACTGTATTTATCTCACTAGAGCGGAGTAATGATAAAAATTTGTAGTTGCAACCATCGCGTCGGTCAGACGCTGTGCCACTTTGCCATGGCGACTTTAACTTTGACATTTGAAAATATGTACTACTAGCGGCACGCTCGCGGCTTCGTCGCGTGGAATACGGAGCTGTTTCGTTATATTGCAACCATCGGGGGTGGATTTTTGAAAAATGAAGTAGCCTATGTTTATCCTTGGATTATCAACTATATTTATGCCAAAATTCATTACAATTGGTCAAGTGGTGTAGGTTTTTCATATAAAATTTCATCCCTAATTTATTATTATATTGTTTAGATTGATTTTTGAAAAAATAACTAGCCTATGTTTGACCCAGTAATTTTTATCTCTTTCCCGTGGTATTAGCCGTGAAAGCGTGACAGACAAACAGACAGACATTCTCATTTATAATATAAGTAAGTATAGATTATGCATATAATATGTAACTGATCGCTATCTGTAGGAACAAGGAAGATATATGAGAAACATTATTATTGGGGGCTCTCATCAATATAATAGAACCTATTTTCATTTCTTCCCTCTGATAACATAGAAAAAGCGCCGCATTGAGTTCAGGCACTACACACGTAATGTCTCAATATCGGTCGGAAAGTGGAGGACGGAGTGTCTTAACACTAGGTCCTCTCTGACTACCCTGTTACTGCAGGAAAAAGCGTGAAGCAAAGAAAAAGAAATAAGTTCATATATTAAAAAGTTACAATAATTTAAATCATATCATGAGTGGGGAAAAAAACAAAATATTTATATTCATGTAGTTTACGCAGGCAAAGCCACGAACAGTATGCTAGTATAATATATGTTTAATTATTTATTGTCAAACAAAGCCACTCAATTTATGACATCATTGAATGTGTCAATCGAAAAAGTGATTAATTAATGCTTGTGTTTTTACTTAATAACAATGAAAATTTATAATTTTGCCATTAACACGATTTAGAGGCTATTGTGGCACAGTGGGACCATGTGGATGTAAATGCAATGGTTGTGGGTTTGATTCTCACTCAGATAGATAATTTTATTTTAGCTTCGCATTGTATCCTGCATACAGCAGGGTAGGCAGAGGGAACGAAGTGTTAAGACACTCCGTTCCCCACTTTGAAGAAAATGGAAATATTAAATATTTTCCACTCCTCGAGTGTAAATCAAACCCACAACCTGTTGTTTGAAGTCACACATCTGGGCCACTGAGCCATGAGTGACCCCAAGATGATTATATTTAAATTATTTTGTTATGAAAGTGGGGAATAGCGTTGTGACTAACACTAGTGTGTGCACTAAGTTTGAATACCTTGCAAAATACTTATGTTGGATAAGTTATGAAGCTGTCTTTTTTTATTTATAAGATAATATCCAGTTAAACCTAGAACCATTGCTTTTAGTCAGATAGTTTCTTACTATGCGATATATAGTATGTTACTTGTCAATGCTAATATAATAAAGAGGTAAAGTTTGTAAGATAGTTTGTAAGGGTTAATCTTCAGAAATACTGAACCGCTCATGATTTTTTTTCACAATTAGAAAGCTACACTATTCAGGAGTGCTATAGGATATATTTTATTATGATTAAACAGAAAGTTCAGATAATCTAAAAGGGGCTAAAATAGGATACAAAACTAGCACCACGCAGTAAGACCGTGAGCAGGTAATATTTTTATTTAAATTAATTTACTAAAATCTTTGCAATGCAGTGGGCAGCATTTTTATTGCTGAAGAAAATTATTGATTTAATATTAAAAAATGTATCAGCTTATTTATAAAACAATGATTTGTTGAAAGTAATCAGTATTAATTTATCAATAATAAACAATATGTTTATGTAACAATTACTTTTTAAATGATACAAGTGTAAACATACGTAAAGACACAAATGATAACATTTTTTTGTTTAATTGTAAAAATTGTTAATTAATATTATATAATTGTTGAATGCTTATTAAGAATAAAAACTTAATATTAGGCTTTTTAAATAAAGATTACTATAATATATCTTACTATATAACAAATATAAAAAAGTATATTTAAAGGTTTTTTTTCAAATAATGTTTAAATTTATCACTACATAGATAAATATATCTATTTCAAAGAATAATCAACTTTCTACAAAACATGTACATTACTCAGACATAACATCAACAAACAGATAAGCGAAAAGTAATAAATATTCCAAACAAACATAAATATTTCAATATACACGTCTACAAATTAATTAACACAAATTATGTAGACAAGTACAAAAATAAAGGAGGAAAAAGATTAATAATCATTCAGGTCATACCTCAGACGTAGAATCAGCAACTCCAAGTGGAAATGTCTTTTTAAGTGTAATATTTGATAATTTATCACTGCAATCCAATGTGGAGACACTTTTTGTTATATTTTACACTTATTTTATAACTGTTTTTGTTTTTGATAAGTAAAATGCGCACGAGTCGTCCGAAAGACCGTCCCGTTCTCTTCCCTCCTTACGTTATGAGGCACAGATTAAAAATAGCTTGTAGTATATAAAAGGTACGTTTATATCTCGCGATTTATTTTGTTATTTAAATTTGGTTTCACTTTTAATATTAATAATTTATTTGCTATAATAGTTATAATATTTTAATTATTATATTGTATTAATTTAATATTTATTTATAATATTGTTTTTATAATTACGCATTTTAATAAATTCGATCAATTTATGTAGATTTTCAAAATTAAAAAAAAATATATAAAAATATCCACAATTTTAATTTATTTAAAATTTTATATACTAAAATTCACACATATAAAACATTTTAAAAATAATAAAATAAATATTACCAAACTGTACCTATAAACGCTACGTTCAATGTTGCCACCTACTAATTATTATCAAAGAAAGGTTGCCATTTAAAAAAAATATTTCTTAGTAATCTGATGTTTATTTTTTCATGTGCGTCTATATTTCTATAACGTGGTATTTAATGGGCTGACCTGTTTGGCTTTTTCTTGGTTTTATAGTTCAAGTTTATTTGCTTTAAACTTAATTGATACTTCGATAATATTTACAACTTTTTCTTATAAAGCTATCGTGACACAGTTGTAACGTTAATCAGAGTTCTCGGTACAATTTTAATTTAGAAGAATTTATTATAAAAAATCTATTTTGTTATTTTCGCAAGTCTGCAAGATATGTATCACAAAAAATACCAATGTGGAGATGCGATATTAAATAATATAATGAAACAATGATCGCAGGTAGTAGGGTGTAAGGGGGCGCAATTAAAATAATAAAAAGTAGTCTTCATGTTATATCATTTCATATTATAATTATAAAATGTGGTAATATTTGATAATGAAAGCGTAATATATTATAACAAGTACAAAACACTCATAACTCGTAACTTACAGAATATAGGTATATTCATACTTATATCATAAATGCAAAGTCTGTCTGTTTATCTATCACGCATTTACGGCTCACCTGCTGGTCAGATTCGGATGAAATTTAGAATGAAAGTAGTTAATAATCCATGGTCAAACAAAGGCTACTTATTTTGTCAAAAATCAACCTCTTAAGAATTGAAATAGTTGATGATAATTTATATGAAAAATCTACACCGCTTGACCGATAGTAATGAATGTTGGCATAAATATAGTTAATAGGCCAAGGTTTTACATAGGCTACTTTATTTTTCAAAAATGCACACTTTAATAGAAGTAACCAGTCTATGGCAGTGTGGCCAGTCGTGGCCCAGTGGCACAAGCGTGTGACTGTAAACGACTGGTTGTGGGTTCGATTCCCACTCGAGGAGTGGAAATATTTAATATTTCCATTTTCTTCGCTCTGGTGTCGAGGTAAAGCGCGGCGTTAAGTTCCGCCACTTAACACGCAATGCCTCCGAATTCGGCGGAAAGTGGGGAACGGAGTGTCTTAACACTAGGTTCCCTCTGCCTACCTTACTGTGTGCGGGATACAGCGTGAAGCTATAAAAAAATAGAAGTAACTGAACTAGATTACCTAAACGATTTTTGGTGCAAAATAATAAATACACATACATAAGTTGTCAATAATTGTCAATTTCAATCTGTAATTGGGTCTAGTTATTTAGACTAAAACCTAACTGTAGCTAATTATGCAGTTAGTAGTAGGTTCGATATAACTGGTTATACTAATTTGCTTGCACAATTTTAATTAAGTTTGCTGGTTAGTGCCTTTCAAAATTTAAATAAACATATCTTAAATAAATTGGCAATTTTCCTGTATATTTCATTATTTTTTCTTCCTATATATAATACATTTTTTTTTATACTAAGTCTTTTTTTTTTTTTTTTTTTTTTTAGCTTCACGCTGTATCCCTTGCGGGGTAGTCAGAGAGAACGGAGCGCCAAACGCTACGGTCCCTGCATACTTCTTTCTCCTCGTCCACAGTCATCAACCTCTTCATACACGCTCTCCGGGGGGTCCTCATGCTTTTTACGTGACCTTCCTCCAGTATCATCGATACTGTGTATACTAAGTCGGCAAGAGGTAAAGTTTGTAACTTTGTTTGTATGTAAGGGGTAATCTTCGGAAATACTGAACCGATTATGAAAATTCTTTCACAATTAGAAATCTACACTATTCAGGAGTGTAGTAACGAATAGTGTAGCTTTTTAATTATATATTTTTATTAAAACTGAACATAAATGATATTTGATATTGTACCTACACCATAATTATAATTTACAAATAATCTCCAACAGAATCAGGGTTTCTGGAAGAGATCTCTTGTTAGAGATAAGTTATCCTTTGTTCACGTCTTTTGTTTATGTAATTGTCTGTATATTTGTTGGTACATAAATAAATAAATAAATAAATAAATAAAGTCCAGAGAAACCCAAAGAAATGGGAAGAAAAGTGGCAGATCACGCGACGAAGCTTCGAGCGTCTCGCTTGTAATTTATAAAAGTAGGGGAATGAGCGGAAGGACCATTTGATAGTATAGTACCCGGCAATAAATAATGCACATCGATGCTTAGAATGAAACAGTCGGTCAGTTTCGGTTTCGTAGAGCGCTGTCTTTGTCACTCAGTTGGTATGTGACGTTTCTCATTGTTATTATTTTAAGCGACCGAGACAACGCTCTACGAAGTCGAAGCTCACCGACTGTTTCATTCTAAGCATCGATGTGCATTATTTATTGCCGGGTACTATAAGTGGTTACATTCCTCCATGGACATCCACAACATTAGAGGAGTTTTGAATGCGTTGCAAGCTTTAGGTGTCATATTTAAATAATATATCCATAATCGATATTTTTAAATTATTAATGCTATTATAGATAGATATAAGATAATATAATTATTATTAGTGGCCAGTCGTGGCCCAGTCGCACACGCGTGTGACTGTAAACGACTGGTTGTGGGTTCGATTCCCACTCGAGGAGTGGAAATTATATTTCCATTTTCTTCGCTCTTGTGTCGAGGTAAAGCGCGGCGTTAAGTTCCATCACTTAATACGCAAGCATCCGAATTCGGCGGAAAGTGGGGAATGGAGTATCTTAATACTAGGTTCCCACGATACATACACCAAAATAACAATGTTTACAATGTATCTTTGTCTGTCTGCCTGTCTTCCTGTCTGTGTGTTCCGGCTGATCTATTAAATGATTGGAAAATTTTTGACGGGCTTACACTGGCAAATAAAAATTACTACTTTATTACTACTTAATTAATAAGGAATAACATAGGCTACTTTAATATTTGAATTATAATTTAATTGTTATATTTAAATGAGACAAAGTCACAGGCACATTACTAGCGTCAATGCAAATCCGCTCCGCCGTCGGAGGCCAGGGAGTAGGAGAAGGCGGTACGCGCATCTCCAACTCCCCCTACCCTAGAGGAGCTACCGCGGGAGGGTTCTGGTAAAATCCTCCTGCAAAAGTCATCGAGGGTGCGGGTGCGGGTGCTCTGGAAGAAACCCCAGAGCACCCTGAAGGCGACGGTGGGCCACAGAAGGTGGGCCATCCACCGAGGCGTCGTAGTAGAATGCGCGAGCGAACCTGCGACGTCTCAAGACGGTGGAGAGGGTTTCCGCTGGGTTTTAGTGGGTAGTATTGGACTCTCCGGTGAGTCCCACAGTATCATCCGTATGTAAGGCTAGTCTACCTGCTTTGCGTACGGATGATCTGCGTAAACGCATTTCCCAGCGAAAAAAAAAAAAAGACGAAGTCACAGGCACATTTAATACTATTATAAACGCGAAAGTTTGTATGGATGCTTGTTACACTTTCACGTAAAAACTATTGAATAGATTTTAATGAAAGTTTACAATAATATAGCTTATATATTATTTACAATTTATTATTTTAATATAGAATAAAACACAGGCTACAATTTATAAAAATATTTTGTGAATTGTCCAAAAGTCTATCAAGTAAATTCTGCGCGGGCGAAGTCGCGGGCACAGCTAGAGTTAAATATCCAAACAGAAATCGAATCCAGAACCAACCACGATTACATTCAGACGCTGTCCCACTCCGCCACGATGACTTCTAAATGCGTAGTAGGTCTTGTAAAAACTAATCTAGCCGCTAGACTGGCGCCATGTTTGTTAAGCTCAATCTGTGTTCTAGATTAAATATGAGTGCTATTTGATACTAGATATAAAAAAATATCACATGTTCCCGTATAGAACGGAGTGTCTTAACACTAAGCTTTCTCATACCACACCTGCTTGCGGAAAAAGCGTGAACCTGTTAAAAGACCCTATCCAGAACATCTTTGATAACTTTAAAAATCACCAGTTGTTTCTTCAATTTCTTGAAGTACTTAAACAAAGGGTTATAAAATATATCCTGTGAGAATATTGTTTCTATGGATTGTTAAGAAAAAATGTGTTTTATAAATAAAACAATAATATTTTAAAAAAACGAGTACTTGCGCTTCACACACACTCTTTCCCTAATAGCGGGTAGGCAGAGAGAACCTAGAGTTAAGATACTCCGTTCCCCACTTTCCGCCGAATTCGAGGTATTGCGTGTTAAGTGGCGGAATTTAACGCCGCGCTTTACCTCGACACCAGAGCGAAGAAAATGGAAATATTAAATATTTACACTCCTCGAGTGGGAATCGAACCCACAACCAGTCGTTTACAGTCACACGCTTGTGCCACTGGGTCACGACTGGCTTGTCTTTACTTATAATAAAAATGTAACTGACCGCTGTCTGTACTTGGTAGATACATATATCTACATATAATAATGTTTCTCATAAGAAACATTATTATTGGGGGCATTTATCTATGTAATAGAACACAAAACAATGATTTTTAAATTTTTTTTCTGTTTGTCTGTGTATTTGTGCACGCTAATCTCTGAAACGGCTTAACTAATTTAGATGCAGTTTTGACTACTGCATTTTGCTAATATTCCCTTAACATATAATACTCTTAGGTTCTTAATTAAATAAGTTACTAGTTTTCTTTAATTGGCTCCACGATCAATTTATAAAGGCCAAGTCATGAGTAAATCGCTAGTAAAAACAATAAATTACGATACGATAATGTAAAGACAATAGTGAATACATTAAAAAAGGGCTTGCACATTATACGAGATATGCGCAGTGGAACAGTGGATAAGGTAAGAAATAGTTAATGCTTGAAGATATAACAGGTTTATATTCGAGAAATAGTCATTTTTAATTTATTTTATTTACTACTAGCTTTTGCCCGCGGTTTCGTCTTCGTGGAAAAATAAACACATTATAAATCTAAGATTGAAGTATCCTTAGTTATATCTTGTTAGATCAGCTATCTACCAGTGAAAGTCCTGTCACAATCGGTCCAGCCCTTCCAGAGATTAGCCTGAATAAACAGACAGACAGACAAAAATTGCAAAAAATGTTATTTTGGTATATGTAGTGTGAGTGCTTCCACCCAATTTGCAAAGTCTCGATTTCGAACGGAAAGTGTAGGACGGAGTGTCTTGACACTTGTTCCTCTCTGACTACCCGGCTATGCGGGATAAAGCGTGAAGCAGCAGAACTACCCTCCGAGCCGGTGGTAGATTTATGTTCACGACGATTGAAAAGAGCTTGCAAAAGTTTATTTGAATAAAGATATTTTCAATTTGAATTTGAACCTAGACCTTTGAACCTGAGTGGGAACCTGCCATTCGTGGTTTGTGAGCACATAAGGGTAGGTATAAACGCGACTGGTTGTGGGTTCGATTCCCACTCGAGGAGTGGAAATATTGATTATTTCCATTTTCTTTGCTCTTCCGCCATTCAACATGCAATGCCTCCAGTATTCGTCGGTGCGTGGGGAACGGAGTGTCTAAAAACTAGATTCCCTCTGCCTAGCCGAATATGTGCGGGATACAGCGTGAAGATAGAAAACCAATATCTAGACTCACGTATCACAAATTGCATTCGTTTCAAGGTGAAATAATCTTAACATACCCTAGCCCATTAGTATTCAAATCGCAAACGTTATTACAAGGCTATAACAGGTTTTATATGTTGTTGGAGATGCGAATTCCTGTGCTAGTATAGATATTAAGTACATATGACATGCCTAGATAAGGTGATAATGGGTTCTATTCCCGGATAGGACAGTTAATTGTTGATGTATATTTACTATTGTTTTTTTAGCTTCAATGTATCCCGCACACAGCAGGGTAGGCAGAGGGAATCTAGTGTTAAGGCACTCCGTTCCCAATTCCCTCAATTCTACCGAATCTTAGAAGCATTGCGTGTTAAGTGGCGGAACATAACGCCGAGCTTGGCCTATGATACCAGAGCGAAGGAAATGAAAATATGAAATATGAAAATATTCAACTTCGAATGGGAATCGAACCCACAACCACTCGCGTCTACAGTCTACAATTATGTGCCCACTAGCCACGACTGATGTAAAATTACGTTGAGTGTGGAACTCAACGCCGTTTTGTCTAACTAGAACGAACGAAAATAGTTAAACATAATTTCTTGGATCGAATCTGCAACCATCACTAGCTAGATCCTTTCTGACCGCGAGACGCTGGTTTCAAATAATTTACAATTCGGAGGCATTACGTGTTAAATGGCGGAACTAACGCCACGCTTGGCCTCTGATACCAGAGCGAAGGAAAATGGAAATATTAAATATTTCCACTCCTCGAGTGGGAATCGAACCCACAACCAGTCGCTTACAGTCACACGTTCGTGCCACTGCGCCACGACTAGCCTCATTTACAATTTTAAATATAATAATATAATTTGAGTAACATATTTTGAAAGTATAGTAGATACTAGCTGCATACTTATAAGTGTTTTCAACCTTGAAAAAATTCACAAGTACTTTTGTCTCTCAGAGAATACTGGTAATATTAAAGGGGCTCCCCCTTTTATAATACAGCCTTTGCTAGGAAGTTTCCTTTCATATGAAAATCGTTTAAAAGCTATGTTTTCTAAGAACGCCTAAAAATTATAATGATTAAATTTGTAAAATTGCAACCAGGGGCTAATCGTGGCTTGTGGGCACAAAGTGTGACTGTAAACGCGACTGGTTGTGGGTTAGATTTCCGCTTGAGGAATGGAAATTATATTTCCATTTTCTTTGCTCTGGTGTCGAGGTAATGCGAGGTGTTAAGTTCCGCCACTTAACACGCAAGCCTCCGAATTCGGCGGAAAGTGGGGAACGGAGTATCTTAACACTAGGTTGTATCCCGCACACAGCAGGGTAGGCAGAGGGAATCGAACCCACAACCAGTCGTTTACAGTCACACGCTCGTGCCACTGGGCCACGACTGGCCCAAAAATTGACAAATAAAAAAAAGTATAATGTGGCCCATGAGGGGATCAAACCCGCGAACTTCGCGTTATTAGCACGACACTCTAACCAACTGAGCTAATGGGCCGATGTATGATATGACGAAAATATTAAGCAATTATTAACATAGAGTGTCTGGACACTTGGTTCCCTCTGCCTTTTATTTGCGGGATAAAGCGTGAAGTTGAAAAAAAATTAACACGCTTTTATTAGCTTGATCTGCCAGAGACCAGTGGCTTATGGGCACAAAGTGTGACTGTAAAGCGACTGGTTGTGGCTTCGACTCCTACTCGAGGAATGGGAATATTTAATATTTCATTTTCTTCGCTCTGTTCCGAGGCAAAGCGTGGCGTTAAGTTCCGCCACTTAACACGCAATGCCTCTAGGAATCGGCAGATTGCCAGAATGGGGAACGGAGTGTCCTAACACTAGGGAACTCTGTCTACTCTGCTGTGTGCGGGATACAGCGTGAAGATAAAAAAAAAGATATTTTATGGGTAAAATTGTATTTTGTTATAAGTAGCTTTACCACAAGTGATAATTGATGTAATAAGAAGTAACTTAGACTAAGACATTTAGAAAACGTATAAAATTTTTGAGCGCAGCGGGATTCAGGAGGCGCGGGTTCGAATCCCGCTGCGCTTTTTTTTCAATTTTCCTAAGTGTGGAATAACACTTTAAAAATTTTTAAAAGTAACTTAGACTACTTTTATTTTAGACTAGCTGTCCGCTCGCGTGAACTACTTAACTGTTTCGTTATATTGCAACCCTAGGAGGTGGGTTTTTAAAAAATAAAGTAGCCTATGTTTAAGCTTGGATTATCAACTACATATAGCCCAGTCATATTAGGGGTTTCACCTCGGAATGAAAGATAATAAGCTGGAAATTGGTAAAAACCTTTGTTTTGCCATTCTAAATATTGTCTCAAAAGTCACAAACGATATCGTGTCCGCGTCTTAAGATATTGAAGGTCAAAGGTCACAAAAAACGATTTTTCGCGAATATCTCGGTTCCTATTGCTTAAATGATATTTTTACTTATTATAAAAGTTGTAGAGTATAAAATTCTCTACAACTTTTGTCTAAACTTTTTTTTTATACGATCAACCGTTTTTGAGGTAGAGCGCGAAGAGTGCGCAGCGTACAGTCATATATGAGCTAATGCAGGGTCAAGCGTGAGTTACGGTTATCAGTACGTTGTATAAAGTCAATTATTGAAAAAAAATTATAATTATTAAGCAATGCCCATTATTTCTGTACTTATTCTTAATTATTTATATTTAATTATTCAACTATAGTATATTATTAATTCTGGATTATCTATTTTAATTATATTTTAAAATAAAACGACAGTATATAATGGGTTGGGGAAAAAGAAATCCATTATTTTCTCGGTAGGTGGCTTTAGTGATCGATATCTCGAAAAGCATCTATCAAACAATTTCAAGTTTATGCTCGTTGTTAAGATGATCTTTCACACTAAAAACTCGTTCAATTGTTTTCCGCTTGTTCCATTCTGTCGTGAGTTACAGGACGTTAAAAATAGAAGCCAACAAAGAGAAAATTCGGTATATTTTAAAGGTTTTTTTTGACAAAGGTGAAAATGCAAGCCAGGCTGCTGAAATTGTGAATGGCGTTTATGGTGCTGATATGGTAACAGCTAATTACGTGCAATTTTGGTTTCGTCGGTTCCGTTCAGGCAATTTTGATGTTAAAGATGCACCTCGCAAAGGCAGGCCCGTAGTCGAAAATGTCGATAAAATCATCGAAAAAATCGAAGTTAACCGGCATGTTAGTAGTCGCAGCATCGCCAAGGAGCTAAGTAATGACCATAAAACAGTTTTAAACCATTTGCGCAAAGATGGATACAAAAAAGCTCGATGTTTGGGTGCCGCACGAATTAACACCAAAAAAACATAATGGATCGAATTTCCATTTGCGAAGCCTTAATCAAATGGAATGAAATTGACCCATTTCTTAAACGGATGGTGACTGGGGATGAGAAATGGGTCACATACGACAATATCGTGTGTAAACCATCGTGGTCAAAGCGTGATGAAGCAGCTCAAACGGTGGCCAAACCAGGACTAACGGCCAGGAACGTTCTACTGTGTATTTGGTGGGACTTTAAAGGAATCATTCATTATGAGTTGCTTCCGTATGGCCAAACACTAAATTCAAATCTGTTCTGTGAAGAACTGGACCGTTTGAAACTAGCGATTGGCCAGAAACGGCCAGAATTGGCCAACAGAAGAGGTGTTGTGCTCCATCAAGACAACGCACGTCTATAGTGACTCGCCAGAAACTCCGGGAGCTTGGTTGGGAGGTTTTAATGCATGCACCATATAGTCCGGACCTGGCACCATGCGATTACCACCTTTTTCTCGCATTGCAAAACTTCCAGAGCGATAAGAAATTAGGATCAAGAGAAGATTGTGAAAATCGATTATTAGAGTTTTTCGCCAATAAGGACCAAGGCTTCTACGAAAGAGGCATTATAAAATTACCTTTAAAATGGCGACAAATTGTAGCAAAAAACGGTGCTTATTTGATCCAAATCGGACAATCCGAAGCATCTTAAATAGAGTCCCGAATTTCACGCAAAAATAATGGATTTCTTTTTCCCCAACCAATGCTCCAAAATCTGAGGACAACCTTGATTATTTCCGCTACACGCAATTCATCAAATTAACAAAACTAAATAAACCTGTACAATTGTCAACACTTCCACCAACAAGTGTAGCAGCCCGTCAACATATCAATCGTGTCTACTACCAGATTCAAACGTGGCTAGGGAAGAACTTAGAACCTCAAGAATGGGGCTGGAAGCTTGAAAATGAAATCCTGGAGCCCATAACAACGTTATTACCTCCAGCACCAGCCGAATTACTAAACACAATATTTTGCAATTGCAAAAATGGTTGTGGTTCCCGCTGTGGATGCAGAAAATCAGGGCTACTATGTTCTTTAGCTTGTGGCCAGTGCAATGGACAAGCTTGCCTCAACGCTCCACTATATCCAAGTAATCCCGATGAAGAAAGCACATACGATTCTGAAATTCAAGAAGGTTTGGAAATGAATATGACCGATAATGAGGATGATGACAATGAATTGAATATTTTAGACAGACAACAAGAAGAAGACGACGAAGAAGAAGATAACTAGCTTCCATTCGCAATTTCATTCGATTCACAAATTATTTTAATATTTAAACTCACATTTTAATAAATGTATAACATGCCATATTTAATGATAAATAAAGGTATATTTTAAATATATTTCCTTACTGTTTTTTTTTTTAAATATAATTAAAATAGATAATCCAGAATTAATAATATACTATAGTTGAATAATTAAATATAAATAATTAAGAATAAGTACAGAAATAATGGGCATTGCTTAATAATTATAATTTTTTTTCAATAATTGACTTTATACAACGTACTGATAACCGTAACTCACGCTTGACCCTGCATTAGCTCATATATGACTGTACGCTGCGCACTCTTCGCGCTCTACCTCAAAAACGGTTGATCGTATAAAAAAAAAGTTTAGACAAAAATTGTAGAGAATTTTATACTCTACAACTTTCATAATAGGTGAAAATATCATTTAAGCAATAGGAACCGAGACATTCGCGAAAAATCGTTTTTTGTGACCTTTGACCTTCAATATCTTAAGACGCGGACACGATATCGTTTGTGACTTTTGAGACAATATTTAGAATGGCAAAACAAAGGTTTATACCAATTTACAGTTTATTATCTCTCATTCCGAGGTTGACCCCTTTTTTTACCTAATATGACTGGGCTAATACATATATTTATGCCAAAATTCATTACAATCGATCAAGCGGCTTAGATTTTTCATATAAATTTTCATCTCCTATTTCAACCATTTAAAAGTTGATTTTTTAAAAAATAAGTAGCCAGTGTTAGACCCAGTAACTTTTACTACTTTTATTCTAAATTTCATCCAAATCGGACCGGTAGATTAGCCGTGCAAGCGTGACAGACAAACACACAGACTTTCGCATTTATAATATAAGTATGGACAAGCGTGTGACTGTAAAGGACTGGTTGTGGGTTCGATTCCCACTCGAGGAGTGGAAATATTTAATATTTCCACTTTCTTCGCTCTGGTGTCGAGGTGAAGCGCGGCGTTAAGTTCCACCACTTAACACGCAAGCCTCTGAATTCGGCGGTGCGTGGGGAACGGAGTGTCTTAACACTAGGTTCCCTCTGCCTACCCGAATGTGTGCGGGATACAGCGTGAAGCTATAACTTTTCTTTATTCCCACGCGGGCGAAGTCGCAAGCAAAAGCTAGTAGATAACATCATTTGTCATCCTCCCTGTAAATCCCAGTTACATTAACTGGGAGCGTATAAGGACGATGACGTCACTATGACGTCATACTTTCTTGTTAGCTATAAGGAGAACTTTCGACGGCATTACTCATTAGCTTGCCTTTTTTAAAGTTCGCAGTGGAACATCAGCTGACTGTAAACGCGAAGGGTGTGGGTTCAATTCCCACTTGTCGAAATGATAAGGTATATGTCGGCGCAACGACAGTTTAAATTATTATAATAGTTAGATTAATCGATTTAAAAAAACTTTTGATAATAATTTGTAAAATAGTCAGATTTTATCATAAAGCCAATGAAAAAATAATAATAAAAAGTAGTAGATAGTTTTGACTTGCTATTTGTAGTATAAATACGCCGGCATTTTCTATACTCGGGGGTCTCGCGTCAGTCTTCGGACAGTGCAGACCTCTCTGTGATAATATTACGGTGCCTAAATAATAAACTAGGCTTTCAATAATATTAAGCAGTTTTATTTTTAGTCCTTTCATCGTCCACGATTATCAAAATCATACGAGTGACGTCAGCTGTAGTGATGTCACTCCTTCATAACATAGCTATGACCTTTTTCACTCCGACATCAGAAGTGGGATACGACCGACGACGAACAGTCATTATCGGATTAATCTTGTGAGTTAAAACTGGTTTATTTTATTTTTTATTTCATTGTTTTCATGATATTTATATCTACCCCTCTATAATTATATTCTACGAAACAAAATATCTATAGAGTGGTACCTCTGAGCTACAGCATGTGTTACCCTTGTGCTAACCGCGGGTCCTTGTTGCATCCAAAAGTGAACCCTGAGATACCGTTGGGACGCCTTGTGGTGGCACCTCTGAGCTTGGCCACGTTTTATGCTTGTGCTAACCGCGGGTCCTTGTTGCATCCAAAAGTGAACCCTGAGATACCGTTGGGACGCCTTGTGGTAAGACCTCTGAGCTAGCCACGTGTCATGCTTGTACTAACCGCGGGTCCATGGTGTATCCAAAAGTGAACCGTGAGATACTGTTGGGATGCCTTGTGGAACCATGAGTAGACACGTACACACCAGATTTCAAGTTAATAATGCAGTGCCTTAGAGTTGTCTTTGTGTACTCACAATAATAATTTTTGTAAAATAAGCAACGTGGGTTGCTTACAGATACCTATCTCAAAGAGAAATATTTTTGCAATTTCAGGTATCAAACATCGCCATACAAGAAGGTCCAGTGCACGCGTCGCCTCTCGGAATGGCCGGGTCGGCGGATATTCGCACTTTAATAAATATCTAGTTTTGCAGGAAAGACCGAGCACGCACCGGACTAACCGTAGCAGTCGGATCTTCTTGAAGTAAAACAAAAAGGAAGACAAAAGAAAAAGAAAAAAAAACTTTTTTTCAAACTAACGAAACAAATTAAAAATCATTGTTTTATGTTGTATCATCAAATTAATTTTAAAAGAAAAGTCCCGCTGAGTTTCTTACGCCGGTTCTTCTCAGGTCTGAGGCATTAACTTTTGTGAACCGGTGGTAAATTATTTGACGTTAACTATAAAAAAAATAACTTCTTGTTTTAATAAAACTATTTCACTTTGGCGGTTCAGAGCACGCACCGCTCATCAGTATGGCCGTGTCGGCGCAACGACAGTTTAAATTATTATAATAGTTAGATTAATCGATTTAAAACAACTTTTGATAATAATTTGTAAAATAGTCAGATTTTATCATAAAGCCAATGCAAAAATAATAATAAAAAGTAGTAGGTAGTTTTGACTTGCTATTTGCAGTATAAATACACCGGCATTTTCTATACTCGGGGGTTTCGCGTCAGTCTTCGGACAGTGCAGACCTCTCTGTGATAATATTACGGTGCCTAAATAATAAACTAGGCTTTCAATAATATTAAGCAGTTTTATTTTTAGTCCTTTCATCGTCCACGATTATCAAAATCATACGAGTGACGTCAGCTGTAGTGATGTCACTCCTTCATAACATAGCTATGGCCTTTTTCACTCCGACATATATCTGTTTATAATTTAAATAAAAAAAAATACGTTTTCTTTAAATGCCTTTTTCAAAGTATATATAATTTCCCTCTGTTCGCTCTGGTACCTGAGCCAAACTGCGGCGTTGAAATCCGTCATTCAAAATGCAATGCCTCCATTTCGGACGGAAAGTGAAGAAAGGAGTGTCTTGGCACTAAGTTCTCTCTGACTACTGTGCTATTCGGGGAAAGCATTAAAGCTATGTAAATTATAAAACAAATATTAAATAACCATTTGTAGGTTTGTCTACACACTCTTGTATAAAGTGACATAAACGTTGCTAAGCAACGCGTATTTATAGACTTACTATTAAGGGAGTAGGCTTCTTAACCGTTTAGTGTGAAGTGTTAAAACATTCCACTCTCCGTTTTATACCTGAATTCGATACATTGCGTCTTGAACGACTTGGCTCAACATCAGGCCTTATCCAGTATGTGGAAAGGAGAATAATTTAAATATAATCATTACCCGCTTGTGTGCATAGAACCCACTACCATCGCGTTTACAGTCAGACGCTGTAACTGCGATACAATGGTCTAAAGTTCAAAGTTATCTCATCTCCAGAAAATGTGGTCAACTAGTGACGTCACGTCCACTGAACAGGTTGTTCATATGAAAAACAAAAAATATGTGAAGTTTTAAGAATTACTATTGTATTGATATTAGGGTTCCTTTTAAAATATTGATACTTATACTAACGACTCGATTTTATCCCCTATGTGAGCCTCTTTAGCAATATCTGATTTTTCTGTTCAATCATAATAAAACATATCCTATAGCACTCCTGAATAGTGTAGCTTTATAATTGTGAAAGAATTTTCGTAATCGGTTTAGTATTTCAGTAGATTACCCCTTACAAACAAACTTACAAACTTTATATCTTTTTTTATATTAGTATGGTTTTTTTTAGCTTCACGCTGTATCCCGCACACAACAGGCAGAAGAACTTAGTGTTAAGACAAAGACCGTTCCCCACGCACCGCTGAATCCTGGAGGCATTGCGTGTTAAGTGGCGGAACTTAACGCCACGCTTTACCTCGACACCAGAGTGGAGAAAATGGAAATAATAAATATTTGCACTCCTCGAGTGGGAATCGAACCGACAACCAGTTGTTTACAGTCACACGTTTGTGCCACTGCGCCACGACTGTCCCCAGTAGTATACGAGTATAGTCGCGGTCCATATTATTATAGTAAAAATTAATCTAAAAATTTCCCTTCACGTATTCGACGTGGCTTCTTCGCCGTACTTACACAACTATAGCTGTTTCGTTACATTGCAACTCTTTGCAATGGATATTTGAAATATAAACTAGCCTGTTTTATCAATTATATATATACCAAAATTCATTAAAATCGGTCAAGCAGTTTAAATTCTTCAATCAAATTTTCATCCCCCTTTAAGGCAGATTTTTTAAAGAAAAACAACCTTGGTTCTTTAACTATTTTCAACCCAAATTACATCAAAATCGGTCCAGTAGATTAACCGTGAAAGCGTAACATACAGACAGACTTTCACATTTATAATATTAGTTAAAGTAAAAAATTAAACCACTTCGCTATGTACTTAATAAACTGAATGTTAATGGATGAGTCATTCTGTAGATTGCGAAGTCTATACCTTATACGGTACCATCCCGAACCAGTCTTTAAGTCCGGTATACATGTAGTACAATATACTACTAGAAACTTTAAATTCTATTCAAGAATCTTAACTTTTTGTTTCTTATTCCACAATACTGTTATATGATAGTATGAAAGGTATTTAATAAATACTTTTTGAACATTTTTAAAGTGTTATTCCACACCTAAGAAAATTTGCAAAAATCTCTCTACAGAGATGTTAATGACCAAAATAAGTTGTAATAAGCGTATAAGAATTTCGACGCAGTTGGTAGTAGAACGCATGGCTCAGTGGTGAGAGCGCTTAAACGGTATTCAGGAGGCGCGGGTTCGAATCCCGCTGCGTTCAAATTTTTATACGTTTTCTTTAAATGTCTTAATTTTAACTTTTTCTTTCTTATTCTATAAAATTTATTGATTGTATATATGTATGTAATTTATTTATTATTTAGCTTCACGCTTCACAGCAGGGTAGGCAGAGGGAACCTAGTGTTAAGACACTCCGTTCCCCATTTTCCGCCGAATTCGGAGGCTTGCGTGTTAAGTGGCGTAACTTAACGCCGCGCTTTACCTCGACACCAGAGCGAAGAAAATGGAAATATAATTTCCACTCCTCGAATGGGAATCGAACCCACAACCAGTCGTTTACAGTCACATGCTTGTGCCACTGGGCCACGACTGGCCACAATAATAATATATGTATGTAATTTTGTAATTTATTTATTTATCTATGTATTTATGATTTTATATTTAAATACTCTGTACACCCCTTCCCGTTTTATTTGTTTATTCTCTCCTCTGCCCTAAGGTTGCCTGGAAGAGATCGCTCATTTAGCGATAACGCCGCCTATTGTGCTACTAAATATATTGTAAATTAAAATTAAATTAAATAGCTTCACGCTATATCCCGCACACAGCAGGGTAGGCAGAGGGAACCTAGTGTTAAGACACTCCGTTCCCCACTTTCCGCCGAATTCGGAGGCTTGCGTGTTAAGTGGCGGAACTTAACGCCGCGCTTTACCTCGACACCAGAGCGAAGTTAAATGGAAATATAATTTCCACTCCTCGAGTGGGAATCGAACCCAGTTCATAAGTTCCGCCACTTAACACTTAATGGTAGATAGCGTGAAGCTATTTAATTTATTTAATTTTAATTTAACAAGTTTTATCTGTCGGTCTGCTTGTCTGTCTGTTTGTTCCGTCTAATCTCTGAAACAGATGGTCTGATTTTAACAGGACTTTTACTGGTAGATAGTTGATATAGAAAGGCAAACTGAGTAACGAGTGGGAATCGAACCCACAGCCAGTTGCGTTTACAGTCACACTTTGTGCCAACAAACCACAATTATCAACATCATTCATTGTTATTGATTTATTAATTGCCCATTTTCCCTTCTTTTTCGATTTTGATAATTTCAATAAATGTAGTAAAACTTGTACCTACTTGAAGCCCTTGAGTATATCCGCCTTTGCATGTCTTTTCCCTGTTTATTTTTGTTAATATTTTTTTCTTTGTCCTTTGGGGTTTCCAATCCTGCAGTTTGTTATCAATTTTTAGATTTTTGGACTAGCAATTTTGGTATTCGAATGCCGAAGATATATATAATAAAATTACTATTAATTTTACTATTTTGATAGTGAAATATATAATCAATTTTTTTGGCTCCCCGCTGTATCCCTTGCGGGGTAGTAAGAGAGAACGGAGCGCCAAACGCTACGGTCCCTGCATACTTCTCTCGCCTCGTCCACTGTCATCAACCTATTCATACACGCCCTGCGGTGGTCCTCATGCGCCTTACGTGACCGTCCTCCAGTATCGTCGATACTGTATTTTCGAAGGTCAACTGAGGTCTCCCCCTGCCGTTACCACTCACCTCTGCTTCATATATCTCTCATCATAACATATATTTCATACAATTGGTCAGTAATTCGAATAATCACAACTGAGGGCATGTGTTCGCCTCTAATTGTGATTTTGAATAATAGAAAAAGTCCAGTTGTGTAAACATCTATGTACAAGTTTAAAATTTAATATATATAAATATGCACATTTATAAGTATTGTATATTTATACGTATTTTTTTAATTTCACGCTTTTTCACGCTCTATGCAGGATATAGACACTCCGTTTTCTGCCTACTGTCCGAAATCGAAAAATTACTCGTTGAATGGCAGAAGGTCTTTTTTTAAATTTTATTTTTATTAGTGTTTGGTGGTAGGAGATAGAGATCGTTCTCCGACTGGCTCGCGACCACTATCATGTCAAAGACGAACCGCCAAATATCTTATTATGTGTTCCGGTTCGATGGCATGTAAGCCAGCTCTCCCTATTCTCGCTATTCCCATTCTTCCTCCCTCCTTCTGTCCTACATTCCCAAGGCTGGCAACGCATCCATAACTCTAATTTTGTGGATGTCTATGGGCGAAGGTAACCTAACTTAACACCAGGTGGGCTTCTGCTAGTTTGCCTCCTTTATTCCTTAAAAAAAAAAACGAGTAGAAGGACCACCTAATGGAAAGTGGTTACCTGCGCCCATGGACATTTACTACATTATAGGAGTTATTGTGCGCTGTCAGACTTCAGGGTGAAGAAAAGAGAAGGATGGTGGGAATCGGGAGAGCTGACTTACACGCCATCAAACCGGAACACATCATCAGATGTTTGGCAGTTCGTCTTTGACACGATAGTGGTCGCGAGCCAGTCGGAGAACAAATCTCCTACCACCAAGTTACGGGGTTACCCAATTTTTACGGGACGCTACCCACCAGCAGAGGGGAATTGTATTCTTAAATTCTGTTGTAGGTACCAGCGTGAAGACATAAAAATTCTAAAAAGTGGGAAGGACCTGGTGACCTGGAACACACGGAATTATAGTTCAGGTGTCAGTCTCCATTCCAAATGATTTTAAATTATTTGTTAGCTTGTAAGTTTAAAATTGTGATTTAAGATGTTTCTATGTGTGTGTGTGTGTGTGAGTAAATAAATAAATAAATAAAAAATAAACAGCTTCACGCTATATCCCGCACAAAGCAGGGTAGGCAGAGGGAACCTAGTGTTAAGACACTCCGTTCCCCACTTTCCGCCGAATTCGGAGGCTTGCCTGTTAAGTGGCGGAACTTAACGCCGCGCTTTACCTCGACACCAGAGCGAAGAAAATGGAAATATAATTTCCACCCCTCGAGTGGGAATCGAACCCACAACCAGTCGTTTACAGTCACACTCTTGTGCCACTGGGCCACGACTGGCCACTGGGTCTAACATAAGCTACTTATTTTTTCAAAAATCAACCTCTAAAGGGTTGAAAGAGGGGATGAAAGTCTGTATGAAAAATCTACACCGCTTGACCGATTGTAATGAAACTTGGCATAAATATAGTTGATAATCCAAGGTTAAACATAGACTACTTCATTTTTCAAAAATCCACCCTCTGTGGTTGCAATACACCGCAACACCGTATGTAGTTACACGGCAAAGCCGCGAGCGGGCCACTGGTAAATAAATATTTTGCACATATATTCCTCAATATAATCGATTCGAGTTACACATCGAACCCTTAACCATCGCCTTTACAGTCAGACACTGTATACAATTTAATATAAAATAATTACTATTTAACATAACAGACAAAACTGCGTTGTTAAGTTGTATTATAAAGAAAGTCAATATTGACTTGAGGTGGCCTAAAATAATTCTCATACATGTACTCAGTCTTCAAGTTAATTATAACTACGTAAGACCAGTGAAATGTGGAGTTTAGGAAAGTGTGTGTTTCATTTGCTAAGTGTATGTTATTTTTTTATTTATTTACTTTTTTGTGTGGTGGAGAGACGGAGAGAGGGAGAGAGAGAGAAAGAGAGAGAGAGAAAAAGGGATTCAAAGTTTACAATCGCACCTTATTGTAATTCAAACTTATATTATAAATGCGAAAGTCTGTGTGTATGTCTGTCATGCTTTCACGGCTAATCTACTAGTCCGATTTGGATGAAATTAAAAATAAAAGTAGTAAAAGTTGCTGGGAACATAGGCTAATTATTTTTCCAAAAATCATCCGCTAAAGGGTTGAAATAGGTGAACAAAGTTTATATGAAAAATGTAAACCCCTTGACCGATTATAATGAATTTTCGCATAAATATAGTTGATAATCTAAGCTTAAACATAGTCTACTTTATTTTACAATAACTTACCCCCGAGGGTTGCAATATAACGAAGCAGTTATGTAGTTCACGCGGCGAAGCCACGAGCGGGCCGCTAGTGATTATATACAAAGAAAAGATAAAAAAATCACTCCATGTTATTTCATATTATAATATATACAATTACAGTCGTGGCCAGTCGTGGGGGTCAGTGGCACGAACGTGTGACTGTAAACGACTAGTTGTGGGTTCGATTCTCACTCGAGGAGTCGAAATATTTAATATTTCCATTTCCGTCGCTCTAGTATCAGAGATCGCCACTTCACGCAATGCCTCCGAATTCGGCGGTGGGGGAACGGAGTGTCTTAACACTAGGCTCCCTCCGCGTACATTGCTGTGTGCAGGATACAGCGTGAAGCTATAAAAAAAAAGAAAAATAATAATAATTACAAAAATGGAAGGCTAATGTATTAAAACAAGTAAATGACACTTGTAGCTCTGTTATTCACATGATATAGGTGTATCTATATTAATATTATAAATGCGAAAATAAGTCTGTCTGTGCGTATGTTTGTCTGTTACGCTTTCACTACTAATATACCTGATCAATTTGGATGAAATTCAGAATGAAAATAGATGAAAATCCAGGGTCAAAAATAGGCTACGTGTTTTAAAAAAAAAATATCAACCCCTAACAGTTGAAATAGAGAATGAAAGTTAGTATGAAAAATTTAAATAGCTGGACCGATTCTAGTGAATCTTGGCATAAATATAAAGTTGATTAAATAACCAACGGTTAAATAGGGATAGTTTATTTTACAAAAGTCCACCTTAAAGGGTTGCAATATAACGAAACAGCTATAGTTCTATATATTATATAGTATGTTTATATACAGATGGACTGATAGCATCGAGCTCCGCTATTCAATTTGCAGTGTCTATATTTGGGCGGCAAGTGGAGAACGGAGTGTTTTATCACTAGGCTTTCTCTTAATACCCTTTTTTTTGCTGGGAATGTGAAATGGAAAAAAGCGGAACAGCCCCACGAACGGATGATACTGTAGGACTCACCAACGAGCCCGATACTACCCACTAAAACCCAGCGGAAACCCTCTCCACCGTCTTGGGACGTCGCAGGTTCGCTCGCGCAATCTACTACGATGCCTCGGTGATTCTCTGAATACCCTGCTATGTGTATATATAAATTAGGTCGGACAGAACCCGAATCCTCACTAACAAATCGTCCATGCACTCCAAAAGCGTACCGAACGGAGTGTCTTAACACAAGATTCTCTCTCTCTTCTCTGTATAGTGGGATAAAGCGTGAAATAAAACAATCTCAAGATTTACTTTCATTTGACATCGAGTAAAAGTTTTATATTATATAATAAATATATTTCCGTTTCAGATTCTTCTCGTGAAAGGGTTTCCTACACCAAAAGGTTTGCTATACTTTTATTTATACTTAAGTAATGCATTTTTGTGGCGACAAGTCACTTTTTATTCATTTTTAGAAAATGAAATACTGGATTGGGCCAGTCGTGGCCCAGTGGCACAAACGTGTGACTGTAAACGACTGGTTGTGGGTTCGATTCCCACTCGAGAAGTTCAAATTATATTTCCATTTTCTTCGCTATGGTGTCGAGGTAAAGCGCGGCGTTAAGTTCAGCCACTTAACACGTAAGCCTCCGAATTCGGTAGAAAGTGGAGAATGGAGTGTCTTAACACTAGGTTCCCTCTGCCTACCCTGCTGTGTGCGGGATACAGCGTGAAGCTAAAAAAAAATACTGGATTGTGTTGTGATATCAATTACCGGACTATGAAAACTAACATAATTTCAATTCACTTATTTTTTGAAATTTAAAATAGCCCTTTCCGGCCGTATTCAGATGGGGTGCTGAGTGGCGGAACTTAAATCCACGCTTTGTCTTACCAAGCCCAAACCAGTAATACAAATAAATTAAATATTCCCCCCCGAATGTCAATCGAACCCACAACTGTCGCTTTCATAATCAAACCTTATTCTACTGCAACACTATAGCCTCAAATCCTAATCTTAAGAGTATTATAAAATACTTTAAAACATTTTTAAAGTGTTATTCCACACTTAGGAAAATTGAAAAAGACATTTAAAGAAAACGTATAAAAATTTGAACGCAGTGCGATTCGAATATTATACTAATTCGAATCCTAAATTTAAAGCGCGGCGTTAAGTTCCGCCACTTAACACACAATGCCTCCGAATTCGGCGGAAAGTGGGGAACGGAGTATCTTGATACTAGGTTCCCTCTGCCTACCCTGCTGTGTGCGGGATACAGCTTGAAGCTTCCTGAATACCGTTCTGGCGCTCTCACCACTGAGCCATGCCTTCTACTATCTTACTGTATATATTTAAATGTCTTTTTAGTATTATAAAACTCAACTATCAAGAGTATAAATAAATATTAAAATAACATTAATTTAATTTTCAGATGCGAAGTGTACCAACAATGACGAAAACTGCCTCGAAATAACACCAGAAATACAAAAGCAGATTGACAGCATCGTTGATCAAATAACAAAAAACATAAACACAATAAGCGTTAACTACGATGACGTTGACTTAAGACTAGTCGAAATTTCAATGGATCGTCATTATTTAGAGGAAGGTGATAAAGATACAGTCCTTCAACTCACAATTAACGATTGCACTAACGGTGTCAGTCAATCTGATTACCATGCAGATGATAAACATACAAATATTGCAATAAGTGAAGAAAAAGATGAAAATGCAAGCCAAGATAAATCTCAAGTTGGTATAGATAACTCCACAACACTTAATGATGATTCAGATGATAATGATGAATCAAAAAGTGAAGAAGTAGTTAATGATAAAAATGAATCAAGTGATCAATCAGTTAATGATACAACAGAAGATGATGTATTGGTTGATGATATAAAGAATAATAATAGTAAAGAAAACTCAGAACCTAAACCTGATAATGGAGGATTGATTGTTGATTTTAATTCTCAACATATTAATGATAAACAAAATAATATTCCAGATGTCTTGAAATTGGTCAATTATAATGATGTTAAAAATGGATTATTTAATGATAAACTTGATAATACTTCTAAAGAATCATTATTACTTAATGATAATGACAAAATCTTCTTTAAAGCGTTAACTAAAGTCCGCGGGACGAATCCATTCGTAATGTACCAAAGGCGTTATGACAATTCTGAACAATATTGGTTTCTTTAGAAGTAGTTTTAAAAAATAAATAGTTTATATAATAAATCGTTGTTTTCTTTTCCTTTCATATAAAGAGAGTATGTTGTGTGTATTTCTCTGTTTTTAGTTTGTTCATTTTTGGCTCAATAATTTGTGTGTAACTGAACGTCGAAGTGAAAGTTTTGAAAAGGATATAAGATAAAATTTAGTATATTTTTTTAACTTCATGCTGTATCTCACGCACTGTAGACAGAGGGAACCTAGTTTTAAAACACTCCGATACCCACGCAC
This sequence comes from Dryas iulia moderata, assembly GCA_019049465.1. Lineage (NCBI taxonomy): Eukaryota > Metazoa > Arthropoda > Insecta > Lepidoptera > Nymphalidae > Dryas > Dryas iulia. The sequence continues at coordinate 3,372,158 of CM032445.1, forward strand.
CGCCGAATTCGGAGGCATTGCGCGTTAAGTACTTAACGCCGCGCTTTGTCTCCACACTAGAGCGAAGAAAATGGAAATACAAAATCTTACCTTACCACTCCAAGAGTGGAACTCGAACCCACAATTAGTCGCTTTAGAGCCACACTACTATGCCTTCAAGCCACGACTGGCCCCAGATTTGGTATTCATAATTATAAACACTAACACAATGCCTCTCCACTGATTTGAGTCACTTACAGCTTCGAATTTTGTCTCATTTAACAAGGTTGTCTGTCAGAGAGAACCTAGTGTTAAGACACTCCGCCCTCTCTTAAGAGAGTTCGTTCTCTCTTGGATGACTTAATTCACGCTTTGTCCTAGGTACCAGAGCGGAGAAATTAAAATTAATTTATATATAATCACTCCTGAGTCCACTCGAATCTACGACCATCGCGTTTCTATTCAGACGATATCACACTGCGCCACGATGGCTTTAACGGTATGACTCTATAAAATTAAGCGAAATAAAATTTTTTTTATGTATTTTTAAGTCTAGGTTAAAAAAAATATAAAAAAATTTAAAACGCAGCGAGACTCGAACCTGTACCTCTTAACCTTTAAACTTTACATGTTAACAAGCAAAGTTAATTGTGATAAGCGTAAAAGAGTATGGATGTAGCGGAAGGTATGATATTCGTACTCGTATAACTTAGGGGTTAGATCTCTTGGACAGTTTCCAAGCGAACGCAGAACGCAGGGGGCTTCGAACCCGCGCCTTCTGAATACCGCTCCAGGTGCTCTCATCATTGAGCCATGCGTTCTACTACCACGTACTGCGTCGAAATTCTTATACGCTTTGTTACAACGTTATTTTTGTGGTTAGCATCTCTTTAGAGAGATTTTTCTAAATGTCTTTTTCAACTTTCCTAAGTGTGGAATAACACTTTAAAAATACTTAAAAGGGATAAAGATATTTTTTATACTAAAAAATTTTGATGTTTCAAGATATGTATAATAAAATAAATTACAAGAGAGGTGTCAAGGGACACCCGGATGGAACGAATTTCCTTTCGATTAATTAGTGAAGTGGTTTTTTTTTAAGTTATAATAATATTTTTTTATTAATAATTTTATTATGAATTATTATTAATTAAATTTATTAGTAATTAGAAATGAAATTATCTGGCTTGCTTTCTATAAGAGAGAGAGAGAGAGAGACAGAGAAACATGCGCACGCCGCACAGCTTACAATAGCTTACTTTAGCAACAAGTGTCGTTACAACTTTTCGTGAGAACTTTTTCGTCTAGCCCACCTCCCCCCTCCCCCCGCACACAGCGCGCGATAAGAAACTTCGTTCCAAAAATAAAAATTGCTTAAAAAATATCAACTAACTGCTACTAAGTAACTAAGCAAAGAGGTAAATAGTGCTTTAACGTTTTCATTATCTTGGTCCTGGTCTTCACGCTATATCCCGCACACATTCGGGTAGGCAGAGGGAACCTAGTGTTAAGACACTCCGTTCCCCACGCACCGCCGCATTCGGAGGCATTGTGTGTTAAGTGGCGAAACTTAACGCCGTGCTTTGCCTCGACACCAGAGCGAAGAAAAAGGAAATATTAAATATTTCCTCTCTTCGAGTAGGAATGGAACCCACAACCAGTCGCTTTACAGTCACACTTTGTGCCTCTGCGCCACGACTGGCCCCTTAAATGTAATTAACAACAATTATATATCAACAACTCATTAGGAGCATTAGAAAGATTGTCTGGAAGATATAGTTACTTAACCATAAGGCCACCTTTTGTATTTTTTTTATATGTTATGTCTGTTTTTACTGTGTTTTAATTAAATGTACAAGTAAAAAAAACGAATATTTAAAGAAAACGTATAAAAATTTGAACGCAGCGGGATTCGAACCCGCGCCTCCTGAATACCGTTCAGGCGCTCTCACCACTGAGCCATGCGTTCTACTATCCGCTGCGTCGAAATTCTTATACGCTTTATTACAACTTATTTATGTTGTTAGCATCTCTGTAGAGAGATTTTTACAAATTTCTGCTACACAAAGATTATTCTACGAACAATCATTTGGCAAGAGAGATTGCTATTTATTAAATGTCACTTTAAAAATGTTTAAAAGTAAATACGAATATATCGATAATGATAAAATCCTTTTTAATTTAAATAAAGAGGTCGGTCGTGGTGCAGAGGCACAAAGTGTAACAGTAAACGCTACCTGTTGGTAGTCAGAGAAATCGTAGTATTAAGAAGCTTTTTTCTCCACTTTCTGCCTGAAATTGAGAGTATATTAAGTGGTGGATCACAACCTTATTATATAGCCGGGCCTTATTTTAGGTTCCAGAGTGAAGAAATGTAAGTTTAAGTATAATTATTCCTCCGAGTGGGAATCGAACCCACAACCGTTGCGTTTAATATCAAAGTCTGTGCACTGCACCACGCCACGACGCCTTAATAAGCAAAAGACTTCAAATCTATTAGAAATAACTAAAAAAAGTTTAATTATATCCTTCTTATATTGTATGTGGGAATAAAATGTAGTCATAACGTAAGCCTGAGACCCTCGTAGCACAGTGGGCCAGCGTCTGACTGTAAACGCGAAGGTTGTTGGTTCGATACACACTCAGAGAAATGATTATATATTATTATCATTATTCCGCTCTGGAATCTAGAACAAAGCGCGGCGTTAAGTTACGCCACTTAACACGCAATGTCTCCGAATTCGGCGATGCGTGGAGAATGGGGTCTCTTAACACTAGGTTCCATCTGCCTACGCTGCTGTTTGCGGCATACAGCGTGAAGTTAAAAAAAAAGAAAATTTAGAGAGAACGAGAACGAAAAACGTAAAACTTATTTAAAAGAGAGCAGCTTCCCGCTTTTTCCCGCACTGCCCCGCATTAAGACATTGCATGTTGAGTACCAGAGAAAAATAAAGATAATTTCCAATATAACAATTCGTTCAAGTATATATATCGAACCCACAACCTATCGCGCTTAGTCAGACTCTGTGCCACTGCGCCACGACGGCTAAAATTTATTTTTTATTCCAAAAAAACAATACAAATATTATTAATACTGTCCTATAATACGGAAATCATGAGGGGTCCTCATGATTTACGTGACCGAATTAGGAAGGCCGTGTATAAAAAGGCTGACAGTGGACGAAGAGAGAAGTATGCAGGGACCGTTGCCTTAAACTCCGTCCGTTCGTTCGTCCGTTTTTTTTATTGATAAAAGGGAAGCGAGCAGAAGGACCACCTGATGGTAAGTAGTACCTTCGTCCATGGTCATTCACAACATTGGAGGAGTTGTGTATGCGTTGCCGACCTTGGGAAAGGAGGGAATGAGGGAGGAAGGATGGCTGGCTGACATGCCGTCGAACCGGAACACATTACCAGATATTTGGCGGTTCATCTTCGACATGATAGGTCGCTAGCCAGTCGGGGGACGAATCTCTTACCACCCAGTTACTCGAATAACCGGCTTCTACGAGACGTTACCTAGCTGCGGAGGGCATTTATATTCTTGACCCGTCCCCCCACGGGTAACAGCTAAAAAATAAAGTAGATATGATGTATGAAATTCAAAATTTCATCGTTTTTAAACCAAAGACAGTATTTGTTCAGTTCACGCGCGTATACAATGACTGCTTTTGTTTAAGCGTACATACGCAATTAAAGGAACACTTGTTACAACAATTACTATCACTATTCGGATCGATTGGACGTTATGGCGCAGTTGTTATATGCAGTGGTTACCAGTTCAAAGCCTTTTTGGGATAATTTACTAATGATATGCCTATATGTAGCTTCTCGCTTCTGACCACATGGTTATGCAGATGGAACCTATCTTCAAGACACTGGTAACAACTATCTGCCCGTATTTAAGATAAGTTAAGTTTCGGAGCTCAACGCCGCTATAACGCGTTATACGAGATATATTCTAGCTTAAATAGTAATAATAGGCCCAGTCGCGGTGCAGTGGCACAAGCGTGTAAACGACTGGTTCTAGGTCGACTCCCATTCGAGGAGTGGAAATATTTAATATTTCAATTTTCTTTGCTCTGGTGTCGAGGCAAAGTGCGGCGTTAAGTTCCGCCACTTTGTTAAGTGGCGTTGCGAACACGCAACGCCTCCGAATTCGACGGAAAGTGGGGAACGGAGTGTGTTAACACTAGGTTCCCTCTGCCTAACCTGCTGTGTGCGGGATACAGCGTGAAGCTAAAAAACAAAAAAAAAACCGTAACTGTGACACTCTTGATTGAAAAAAAATACATATTTTTGTAAGTATTTTTTAAAAACAGGTATGTATTATACAGGTATTTTTCTAACCAACCGAACAAGACCGTCGTGGCGCAGTGGTTATGAGTTCGATTCCTATTCGGAAGAATGATTATATTTATAATTTCATTTCTTCGTTCTGGTGCCTAAGACAAAGCAGAGCGTTGAGTTTTGCCACACAACACACAAATGTCCATTAATGGCAGAAAGTGGAGGACGGAGTGTCTTGACACTAGGTACTCTATGCCCCTATGCGGGAAATAGCTTATTTATTACATGCAATGGTCACTACTTCAAAAAAAATTTAGGATAATGTTCAAATATTTCATATATGTAATTATAGAAAACCTTTGTTTCATCTGTTACGCTTTTACGGCCTGCTAATTTACTGGCCGGATTTGAATGGGATTCAGAATGAACATAAGCAACTTATTTATCAAAAATCAACCCTTACAAGATGAAACCTTCTATGAAAAATCTAAGCCACTTGACCGATTGTAATTAATTTTGGCATAAATATATTTCATAATCCATCGTTAAGCATAGTTTTCCGGGGTACGCGGAAGATTGGGGTACCTGTGGCCCCGGATTGTGGCGGTCGAGGAGGAGCCCCGTGTTTTAGTGGGTATACGGACGGCCCAGTCCGGATCCCACATAACCACATCGGAGTCCCCAATCGGGCTGGTATCCGTAACGGATTTCCTCACGTAAAAAAAAAATGGGTTAAGCATAGTTTACTTCATTTTTTCAAAATTTTGTCTCAAAAGGTTGCAATATAACGAAACAGCTATAGTTGTGTAGTTCACGTGGACGAAGCTCGCTCAATTTTAATAGTTTTAATCCACACTTATATTATAAATGCGAATGTCTGTGTGTTTGTCTGTCACGCTTTCACGGCTAATCTACCGGAACGATTTGGATGAAATTTAGAAAGAAAATTAGTAAAAATGACTGGGTCTAACATAGGACACTAAGTTTTCAAAACTCAATCTCTTAAGGGTTGAAATAGGGGGTGAAAGTTTATATGAAAAATCTACACCACTTGACCGATTGTAACGAATTTTGGAATATAGGTATATAGTTGATAATCCAAGGTTAAACATAGGCTTCACGCTGTATCCCTTGCGGGGTAGTCAGAGAGAAAACATAGGCTACATTATATTTCAAAAAGAGTTGCAATATAAGGAAATAGGTATGTAGATACCGCGGCGCAGCCGCGAGCGGGCCGCTAGTAATTTAATATAAGTAACCATAACCTAATTTACTGAAGAAAAAAAAAATAAAGGAAAAGGAAATATGTACAATCAAGATCAAGAACAACAAATTTAATTAAAAAAAAAAGAAAACCTCATTTACTGTGTCACTGTGACATTAGTCATTCACTACGTGAGATGTATCCCGTATTTTATTAAACTATGTTCAGAGTGTGCATCGAACCTACCACCTACGCGCTTACCGTCGTACGCTGTCACTGTGCCGCTGCGGCCTCAATATTTACGTTATATGCTATTGTATTCGAACAATACGTGTAGATTTGTTCAGTTGTAATTGGTAATTTATTATATCTTTAAAAATATTTACCTTCTTTTTTTTTTTTTCAGCTTCACGCTGTATCCCGCACACATTCGGGTAGGCAGAGGGAACCTAGTGTTAACACACTCCGTTCCCCACTTTCCGCCGAATTCGGAGGCATTGCGTGATAAGTGGCGGAACTTAACGCCGCGCTTTACCTCGACACCAGAGCGAAGAAAATGGAAATATTAAATATTTCCACTCCTCGAGTGGGAATCGAACCCACAACCAGTCGTTTACAGTCACACGCTTGTGCCACTGGGCCACAACTGGCCACTAGATTTGTTCAGTTGTAATTGGTAATTTATTATGTGTTTAAAAATATTTACTTTACATTATTAATGTTGTTTGTGCGACATACTTATATAGCGGAAGGAATGAGACAGAGAATTGTAAAAAACGTATAGAAAACGTGCAAAAATTTGAACGCAGCGGGATTCGAACCCGCGCCACCTGAATACCGTTCAGGCGTATCCTCCGGCGTAGGCTCCTGAATACCGCAAGCATGTAACTTCTGACATTGAATTAAATTAATTGACTTTGACTTACTTTTAAACATTTTTAAAGTGTTGTTCCACACTTAGGAAAATTGAAAAAGACATTTAAAGAAAACGTATAAAAATTTGAACGCGCGTTAAAAGTATTAAATAAATAGCATTCTCTCTTGCCAAATGATTGTTCGTAGAATAATCTTTGTGTAGCAGAAATTTGTAAAAATCTCTCTACAGAGATGCTAACAACAGAAATAAGTTGTAATAAAGCGTGTTCGACGCAGCGGATAGTAGAGCGCATGGCTCAGTGGTGAGAGCGCCTGGACGGTATTCAGGAGGCGCGGGTTCGAATCCCGCTGCGTTCAAATTTTTAACGTTTTCTTTAAATGTCTTTGACTTTGACTGTATTGTTTTTTTGTCCCAATATTGCTATGATATAAAACTTATTATGTCGCATTAGATGCGGGTTCATTTCTGAAGCAGGGGAATGATAATATTTAACTCTTATTTCTCCACCGTGGCAAGTAAAACTGCGGCATTCACTTACTCCACTCAGGCTATAATGCCCCGATTTGGGGAAAGAAGAGAACGGAGTGTCTTAACACTATATTCTCTCTGACTAACCTGCCATGCGTGAAAAAGCGTGAAGCTGATAACGAATGAGTGAGCCAACACTAACTTAAAAAGATTTGTACCCAGAACTACTGGTTAGTTAACATTCCGATTATACCATTTATATAAAGATATATATTATATTATATTTTAATATAAAAGCGAATGCCTGTCTGTTTGTCTGTCACGCTTTCACGGCTAATCTACCGGTCTGATTTGAGACAGAGAATTGTAAAAGTCATTTAGAAAACGTGCAAAAATTTGAACGCAGTGGGATTCGAACCCGGTTATTAGGTATTTACTTTTGTAGAAGATTATTTAAAGGATAAAACTGCAAGTAATCTGATTTCAATACAATGCAGGTTAACTACCATTGTATCAAATAATAAAATTATAACTTTTATATTTGAAAAGAGCAACTGTTGAGTTTCTGGCCGGCTCTTCTCAGCAGAACTGCCTTCCGAGTCGGTGGTAGCTTTGTGTTCATTGGACGATACAAAAGTACTTGTAAAAGTCTATTTGAGTAAAGGATATTTTGAATTTAATATTGCACTAATCTTGCCCGTGCTTTTCTAGACACCTTACCAGAAAGACTTAAAAGCATATGGCATTTTCTTCTTTGTAAGAAGAAACTCCATTAGCTTTTCATGTATCTCCTTAGTTTACAGGGTGTACCTGTACAGAGACGAGAAGTGCCTGGGATTTGCAACCAAAATGTAGACTTAAAGGAATGTGAAACTTAGGGGACCCTTAGAAATGTACATAAACTGTATCCTCCACTGTAACTAGCTCAACCGTATCTCCACTAAATAGCCAACAAAACTTAAAAAAATATATATATTTTTATCTTCACGCTGTATCCCGCACACATTCGTGTAGGCAGAGGGAACTTAGTGTTAAGACACTCCGTTCCCCAGTTTCTTTTATTTTTCTTTGTGCTTTGTTTATATATTTCAAAAGTAAGTTATCTTAACGGTTGTTATTTCTGTCTTCACTGCTATTTGGAAAATCCGTTAATTTGAAAATACCCATAAAAAACCTTTTGAGTTTTATTTTAAATAACAACTTGTGAAAGAAAGGTGATATATGATCACGTTTTTGCTCGTTCATCATTTCTATATATAAATGATGATTAATTTTTGACACTCCCTTACGGTCACGTTTTAGGACCGTTCAAGTATTACGTAAGCAAATTTGTTACAATTATTCACCCCCCCATACCCCTTGTTAGCAAAAGTAAGCAAAGCTTTTACCCCTTCCCCCATGCTTACGTCAACATTTTTCAATTAGAATATTGTTTTTTTATATTATAATTATAATATTATAAGAGTTTCAGATGACGTAATTATCATTTAGACTCTCCTACCCCCCCATGTCATTAAAAAGCAAAGACCCCCCACTCCCCCTTTAGTACTCACGTGATATTTGAACGGCTCCTGCATAACAGGGAATTCAGAGAACCTAGCATCAAGACCGTTCTCAACTTTCAGTCCCGAATGTCTGTGCATGAGTTGTGTAACTCAGACTTCTTAGGTACCAGAGCGAAAAAATTAAAAATAATTTTAATATTTCCCCTGAACAGGATTCGACCACACAATCAATCGTCTTCACAGTCAGTCGCTGTCCCACTGCGCCACGACAGCTTTTGGCTTAATTGCTTTCTTTTTTTTTCTTTTTTTTTAGTTTCACGCTGTATCCCACACACATTCGGGTAGGCAGAGGGAATCTAGTGTTAAGACACTCCGTTCCCCATTTGATTACTTTTAATTGTTAAAATGTTTTATTTATTTGTGTTTTTATTAAGAGTCAATGATTCATTCATGGGACAGTGTATACGCTTTTACAATAGGATCCCAGATAGGACCAAGATTTTTCTTCATCACAATTTAAAAAAGTTGTGAAATGACGTTTGTGTGTTAAAGGTTATTACCCAATTTTATAAATGATAACACGCCTTGGGAATGAAATGCTCGCTCCAGGCTATTTGAAAAGTATCACTGTCAGCAATAAATCTCTATATAAAGTAATTGGCTTTAAAAAAAAAGAAGTCCCGCTGAGTTTGTTGCTCCAGCATTTACTTACTCCCCTCAGCCCATAATGGCCCAATTTGAGGAAAGTGCAGAACCGAATGTCTTAACACTATATTCTCTCTGAATACCCTGAATTATGACCAGTCGTGGCCCAGTGGCACAAGCGTGTGACTGTAAACGACTGGTTGTGGGTTCGATTCCCACTCGAGGAGTGGAAATTATATTTCCATTTTCTTCGTTCTGGTGTCGAGGTAAAGCGCGGCGTTAAGTTCCGCCACTTAACACGCAAGCCTCCGAATTCGGCGGGAAGTGGGGAACGGAGTGTTTTAACACTAGGTTCCCTGTGCCTACCCGAATGTGTGCGGGATACAGCGTGAAGCTAAAAAAATAAAACAAAAGATACCCTGATATGCGTAAAAAGGTGAAGCTAATAACGATTGAGTGAGCCAACACTAACTTAAAAAGATTTGAACCCAGAACTATTAGTGAACATTTCAATTACATTATTTTCTTTTAAGCTTCACGCTAGATCCTGCACACAGCAGGGTAGGCAGAGGGAACCTAGTGTTAAGACACTCCGTTCCCCACGCACCGCCGAATTTGGAGGCGTTTCGTGTTAAAATGGAAATATATTTCCACTCCTCGAGTGGGAATCGAACCCACAACCAGTCGTTTACAATCACGTTTGTGCCACTGCGCCACGATAGGCCCCATTTATATAAAGATATGTGTATAATTGTATATTATATATATTGGCTTGAGTTTTTAATATTTTCTTTAAAAAAAAAGATTGTACAGCTGGCGTCATATCCGTATGACGTCAGAGGTCTGAACAAAAAGTTTTAAAGTTTTAACTATTTGTTTTATTGCTTTTTTATTCAAGATGACTTGTACGAAAAATAGGTAAATTCGGTGTAATTTAAAAGCAAAAACCATTTTTAGAAAAAGTATAATTTTAAATCGTCGAATGACACGCAATACCCCCAAAATTGGGTGAAAAATGGGGAACGGAGTATCTTAACTCTAGGTTCCATCTGCGAACCCCATGTAGCTAAAAAAAATATGAAAAAAAATGTAATCCAAAAAGGGATAATAAGATCCTAGAGATTTTAGACTCATTTTTCTGTGCATGTCGCAGATAGTATGTTATTTTTTTTTGTTAGCTTCACGCTGTATCCTGCACAAAGCAGGGTAGACAGAAGGAACCTAGTATTAAGACACTCCGGTTCCCCACTTTCCGCCAAATTCGGAGGCATTGCGTGTTAAGTGGCGGAACTTAACGCCGCGCTTTACCTCGACACCAGGCGAGGAAACTTGGAAATACTAAATATTTCCACTCCTCGAGTGGGAATCGAACCCACAACCAGTCGTTTACAGTCGCACGCTTGTGCCACTGGGCCACGACTGGCCCTAGATAATACGTAATTATAAAAATACAGTAACTACTAATTTACTACTACAATAGGACAATGTTTGCTCTCACATTGCCCTACTAACGTATCTCGTGACGTTTTTAAATACATACATAAATACGTACAATAAATTAATTACAGGTTAAGTTTATGTGTAAAATGTAATTGTTTTCGTCCTAATATAGAGAGAGATAGGGAATCAGTGACGTATCTACAGTAGGACTAGGCGGTGCAGTGCATCGAAGCTCAGGGATTTAGGGGGGCCCTCTATGTTTTCGGACTAACGATGCAGAAGCAGAATCCCAGTGTCTCTTCGTATTCATCCATTAAAAGGGCTGATCCATTGGGAACGTTCAAGTATTACGTAAGCAGATTTATTACAATTATTTAGTGGAAATTATATTTCCATTTTCTTCGCTCTGGTGTCGAGGTAAAGCGCGGCGTTAAGTTCCGCCACTTAACACGCAAGCCCCCGAATTCGGCGGAAAGTGGGGAGCGAAGTGTCTTAACACTAGGTTCCCTCTGCCTACCCTGTTGTATGTGGGACATAGCGTGAATTATAAGAGATTCAGATGATTCAGATGAAGCAAAGACCTCCACTCCCCTATAGTGTTCACGTAATACTTGAACGGCGCAATTGTTGTGGTCACTATGGGCTTGCCCACAACTTGGCAAAGAAACGAGAGCGACGATATTTGAATGGTACTTGCAAAACTTATGCACCGGGGCCCTTATACACCGTTTTTTTTTACGTCAGGAAATGCGTTACGGATACCCGCCCGGGGAGGGATCCCGGGACGCGGTTATGTGGGACTCCGGTTTGGCAAGATGATACGCCTCTGTTTACCCACTAAAACCTGACGGTGCTCCTTTCCCGCCACTAGCCCAGGTCTCAGGCACTGGTCCCAATCTTCCGTGGACCTGGGCGGGGGCCCTTACACACCTAGCTAAGCCACTGCAGGCGAATACTATAGCTATTTTACTATAATTAGCCGAAGTAAGGTTGAGATGGGTAACCCAACAATTTATGCTATCATACACTTAGAAGTTGCATTGATAAGAAAAATGGGAATTTAAATTTGATATAAAAATAATTTGACTCTTAAGAGAGTCCATTATATAGGGTATATTTATAATACAATTATATAGTATAGAAGCTTTAGTTTTAAGTACTGATATTGCGGAAAAAATATATAAAAAACAAGAATATTTAAAAAAAATAGGTACATAGTCCCTAGTGTAATAACATAAAAGAAAAAAAAACTTGTACTGGCCAGTCGTGGCCCAGTGGCACAAGCGAGTGACTGTAAAACGACTGGTTGTGGGTTCGATTCCCACTCGAGGAGTGGAAATTATATTTCCATTTTCTTCGCTTTGGTATCGCCGCTAAAGTTTCGCCACTTAACACGCAAGCCTCCGAATTCGGCGGAAAGTGGGGAATGGAGTGTCTTAACAAAAAAAAAATCCACACACACACACACACACACACACAGGGAGGCGCAACCCGCACACGTCGACTACTCAATAATTTTTTTCCGCTGAGTTTCTTGCGCCGGTTCTTCTCAGGTGTGAGGCATTTATTGTACCTGTGTCCGATGGTGAATTATGTGAAATTCAAAAAAGAAGCATATAACTTCTTATTTTAGCAAAATTGTTTGACTATGACTTTATACGATACTATTAAGAAGTGTGACTTTGGCCAAAGCAATAGATGTAAACGTCAAATGCATGGACGGACAAAGACAAATGGATGAAAAATGGACGGAGAAATGCATAGACAGAGATACTTTGGTCTTGAATGACTATATATATGACAATTGGTCCTTTTTGTCCACCTTCCCCCATTTTCCCGCGTAATGGAAAGAACTCAGTGTCAAGACACTCGGTATTGGACTTTCCGCCCAAAATCAAGACGGTAGTTAGAGAGAACCTAGTGTATGTAAAGACATTCCATTTCCCACTTTCTTCTCGAAGCTGCGATTTCACGTTGTTTGACGGAACTTAACTCCACATTTTGTCTTAAGTACCAGAGCGAAGAAATGAAAATAATTTAAGCATGATTCCTCTGACGGGAAATCGAATAGCGATAGTGGTCGCGAGCCAGCCGGAGAACGAATCTCCTACCACCAAGCTACTGGGTTACCCGCCTTTTACGGGACGCTACCCAGCGGCGGGGGGGAATTGTATTCGTAACCTGTCCCCCCACGGGCAAAAATAATTATTTATTGCAAATATATCTGATATAATCTGATTAAGTTATATCGCACTTAAGATAAACCAGTTAAAAAAAAATCAATTAGAAAAAAGAAAGCAAAACAATAATTAACGTGGCAATCAGTTCTAAGCAATTTTAAAGATTTCATAAAACTTTTAAATTTTAAAAGTATTTTGAATATTAAAAGGTCAATTCTATACACGAAGACAAAGAAAAACATGGTAATTTTTAATTTACCTAAAAGAAAATTGAAATCAACCAGTCGTGGCGCAGTGTTATGAACGTGTGACTGTAAACGACTGGTTGTGGGTTCGATTCCCAAACGAGGAGTGGAAATATTTAATATATCCATTTCCCTCGCTCTGGTATCCGAGGCTAAGCGCAGCGTTAAGTTCTGCCACTTAACACACAATACCTTCGAATTCGGCGAAAAGTGGGGAACGGGTAACTAGGTTTCCTCCCTGCTGTGTGCGGGATACAGCGTGAAATTAAAAAAAATGAAACCCAACCATTGGGACCAATTAACCAACCAAAAAAAAACATCAGGCAAAATTCGAAATCGCAAATAGTATAATTACGAAGGCTCTTTCAGTTTACCAATGTTTACGTCTATTTTCTTTGAATTCGGACAACATGGGCGCGATTTGTTCAGCTGTAATCGATAATTTATTACCTATTAGAATATATTTACTTTACAATATTAATGTTATTTGCTCGAGCTTTCGTAACAGTATATATAGCTGGTTAAAGTTTTGGTCAGGCACAGTCAAGATTCACTGGTCTTTTAAGGATATTCTCCGAAGACCTGAAAATGAATCCGGCACTCGTGGTGCTATTTTGCGTGTTAAGCGTAAGTTTAAATATTATTATTATTTTTTTTTTTAGCTTCACGCTGTATCCCGCACACAGCAGGGTAGGCAGAGGGAACCTAGTATTAAGATACTCCGTTCCCCACTTTCCGCTAAATTCGGAGGCTTGCGTGTTAAGTGGCGGAACTTAACGCCGCGCTTTACCTCGACACCAGGGCGAAGAAAATGGAAATATTAAATATTTCCACTCCTCGAGTGGGAATCGAACCCACAACCAGTCGTTTACAGTCACACTCTTGTGCCACTGGGTCACGACTGGCCACATAAATATTAATAATTACTTTGATTTGCTTGCTATAAGCCCAACAAGTTCTTACTTCCCTATACCTTACTTATTACGAGACCATTGTGGGGCAGTAACAGTATCTGACTCGCGATGGCTGCTGGTTCGATTTGCATTCGGAGGAATGATTATTATTTTAGTTTCTCTGCTATGGTGTTTATTTTAGGCACCAGTGGCGTTGCATTGGGTTACGCCTCTTTAAAACTCAATGTCTCAATAACAGGCGGAAAGTGGAGAACGACTCTTCGTGCTATCTATTTTATATAGAAAATCTACCGTAGAGACTCTCTTCTCTCTACGGTAAATTTTCTCTGACTTCTCTGCTATGTGGGAAAAAGCAGCTTTTCTTGTTCTATATAATGTTAAAATAGTTTCTACTCTCTATTAAAAATAGTATATAAGTTTATTATCATTTTATGCAACTCAGGCCTTCGTGTAGTTTCGGAAAATCACTTATTAAATTAATTATCATATTTTTTTAGCTCCACACACGGCTGGGTATGCAGAGGGAACCTAGTGTTAAGACACTCCGTTCCCTCCTTTCCGTAGAATTCGGAGGCATTGCGTGTTAAGTGCCGAACTTAACGCCGCGCTTTGCCTCGACACCAGTGCGAGGAAAGTGGAAATATTAAATATTTCCTCTCCTCGAGTGGGAATAGAATTCACAACCAGTCGCGTTACAGCCACACTTTGTACCACTGCGCCGCGACTGGCCATCATTAATCATATTGTTATAATAATTATTTCGTTTTATTATTTCAGGCTCTGAGCGCACAAGCCGCTCCTAAAAGTAAGTATTTTTGTAAATCTATACATAAATAGCACAAATTCTACAAGACGTTTAAAGAAAACGTATAAAAATTTGAACGCAGCGGGATTCGAACCCGCGCCTCCTGAATACCGTTCAGGCGCTCTCACCACTGAGCCATGCGTTCTACTATCCGCTGCGTCGAAATTCGAATTCGGGTTCGAATCCCGCTGCGTTCAAATTTTTATACGTTTTCTTTAAATGTCTTTTTCAATTTTCCTAAGTGTGGAATAAAACTTTAAAAATGTTTAAAAGAATAAATTCTTTTAAATATTGTATACTATAAGAATCTGTCATCTGTATGTGCATGGAAGATATATGAGAAACATTATTGTTGGGAGTATATTTATCAATGTAACAATCAAAAATAATTATTTTAAGTTTATTTTGTGTTTGCCTGTTTGTCTGTGCACGCTAATCTCAGTAACGTGTTGCCTCTCTTCTTGCCTATCTTTTGTTAAAACAACTCAAATGTTATTCGACAAAATTGCTATGACGTTAATGTTTTATTAAATAGGCTGATTTATTAAATAGACTTTAAGATTCGCAGGCAAAGCTAGTTACAAATATAGTTGGCGAAATTAATTTCGTTATATTTATTTATGTAGTAAAAATGTTATTCAACTGTCTTACTTTTGGTGGTATAAGGGGGCCTATCCAATTTTTGAATTAATATGGAGAATTAAAATCACACTTTATAATCCATACTTATATTATAAATGCGAAAGTCTGTGTGTTTGTCTGTCACGCTTTCTCAGCTAATCTACCGGTCCGATTTGGATGAAATTTAGAATCAAAATAGTAAATAACCCTGGGTCTAACATAGGCTACTTATTTTTTCAAAAATCAACCTCTAAAGGGTTGAAATAGGGGATGAAAGGTTATATGAAAAATTTAAATCGCTTGACCGATTGTAATGAATTATGGAATAGATATAGTTGATAATCCAAGGTTAAAAACATAGGCTACTTTATTTTTCAAAATTCCACCCCTGAGGATTGCAATATAACGAAACAACTAGGCAGTCGACGCGGCGAAACCTAGTGTTAAAACACTCCGTTCCCCACTTTCCGCCGAATTCGGAGGCATTGCGTGTTAAGTGGCGGAACTTAACGCCGCGCTTTACCTCGACACCAGAGCGAAGAAAATGAAAATATAATTTCCACTCCTCGAGTGGGAATCGAACCCACAACCAGTCGTTTACAGTCACACACTTGTGCCACTGGGCCACGACTGGCCACAGATAAAAGATATTTACTCAAATAATTGTATATTTCATGACGTGTCACATTTTTTCAGACGAAGGACAATTATTAAAATACAACATCCCAGGTGAGAGCCTTTTGACTATTCAATTATTTTTTTTTCTTTCATTTTATTATAACAATTTTTTTTAATAATTACCGTCAGTGAGTAACCTCACTCCGTTTTAACTCCGTTTTTTAGTTGTATTAAGATATTGCAGGCAGTTAAAGTAACTCGACGTCGCGCACGTATCCATACTTATATTATAAATGCGAAAGTCTGTGTGTTTGTCTGTCACGCTTTCACGGCTAATCTACCGGTCCGATTTGGATGAAATTTAGAATGAAAGTAGAAAAAGTTACTAGGTCTAATATAGACTATTTATTTTTTCAAAAATCAACCGTTAAAGGGTTGAAATAGGGGATGAAAGTTTATATGAAAAATCTAAGCCGCTTGACCGATTATAATGAATTTTGGCATAAATATAGTTGATAATCTAAGCTTAAACATAGGCTACTTTATTTTTCAAAAAAGGGTTGCAATATAACGAACCAGCTGTAGTTCACGCGGCGAAGCTGCGAGCGGGCCGCTAGTCTAATAATAAAGTGGAAATAATGTAAAATCCTTCGGATGGGATTTGAACCCCTCACTCTTAAGTTAGTCGTCCTTTTTGAAGGTGACCTATTTCCAGCACGTTGAGGACAAACCCTAACCGGCTGTTGATCACAGGATTATTTATAAAAAATTCTGTAAAAAACTTTGGCCTTTCAAAATTATTTACATACCTGTCCTCGCTCACTGTTTAGGACATATGTTTAAATCTAATTGTGATTTAAGAATTAAGATTTAAATCAGACAAATTGGAGTTAAAAAAGAAAATAAAAAGAATCTCTGATCTTCTCTCTCGCCGCACGGGAGAGAGGAAACGGTTTCAGGGCCTTGCCCTCTGACCGTTGCGATCAACTCCACCCACAACTAAGGGTGGGTCACGTGGGAAGTCTTGTATGTAGTATATCCGGTTAAGTCCCAAAAGGACAGGTATGGAAGGCTGAGGGGGATGAGCTAATGGCTGCCCGAGCGATCGACTCAGCTAGGTGAGACCCTCAACGAGAAAATAAAAAGACTAGAACGACCAAAAATTATATATTTTTATAAACTTATAAAAATAATAAGAGATATTTAATTGATAGGCATTTATATATAGTTTCTTCAAGAAAAAAGTACATTAGAATAGTGAGCCAAGACAATTAAAAACGGCAAAACCTTGCAGATGACGATAACGAATTCAAGTTCTACACGCAATCGGAGTTGGACAAGTATGGTAAACCAATCATAACACTGAAATTGGTTCCGATTGGTAAGTTAGAAAGTATGGCGCAAAGTAGCTTTCCTGAATATTACTTAAAATAACATTTGAATACTCCCCGAAATTTTAACAAGTTCCTCTTTTTTTATGACAAAGATTGTCAATTAGTTTTGGTAACAATAATAAGAGTATTTATATAAGATTGTTGTCTTATAAATTATCAGGTTAAGCTACTTGCGTTGTCCGCTGAGGCAAACAGACGACTTTTTCTTTAACCCGGGTAGGGTAAGATATGACAATTTTCGCAAAAAGTCTTTATACTCCACTTTTTTACAGAAGACGAAGAACCTGGTGCTGAAAACTCGAACGGCCAAGGTTATTACTCAAGTTCTTATAATAACGCCCAAGCTGAGAGCAGCAACGAGTTCAGCGGTGAAGTGAACGACGGCAACAACAATGCATATTGGAGATCAGCTGGGAACTCGCAGGCAATGGCTGCCAGTGCCAGCAACAACTATGGATACAATTCCGGTATATTATCACTTTGCTTATGCGTTAAAAAACATTTATTTATATATATTTTTTATTAACTTTAGATCTAATTTAGAAATATTTAAATTGATTGAATTTCGTGAGCCTTTTGCTACATTTTTAACACTCCGAAAATTGTCCAAAATATGTTCTTAAATAGCTTCACGCTATATCCCGCACACAGCAGGGTAGGCAGAGGGAACCTAGTGTTAAGACACTCCGTTCCCCACTTTCCGCCGAATTCGGAGGCTTGCGTGTTAAGTGGCGGAGCTTAACGCCGCGCTTTACCTCGACACCAGAGCGAAGAAAATGGAAATATAATTTCCACTCCTCGAGTGGCAATCGAACCCACAACCAGTCGTTTACAGTCACACTCTTGTGCCACTGGGCCACAAATATGTTCTCTAAAGTGTAAATGTGAACTCTTCTAAAACGCTACGTCACGACGGTCTGATTGGCCGTTATTTATACATATATTTATTCTTTCATTAATTATTATTTAAATATGGTATCCTTGTAGGGAATGGACAACCTGATAATTGGGCAGCGTCTAGTAGTATCGATGAATCTTCATCCAGCAACAGCAATGAATATGATGGTGAAATAAGCAATGGAAATGGAAACGCTTACTGGAGATCAGCGTCTAATTCTAGAGCGCAATCGGAAAGCGCCAACAATGCCTTCAATTACAATTCTGGTATATTTTTGTTGAAATTATTATTATTAAAAAATAAAGGTTGATAATCCATACTTATATTATAAATGCGAATGTCTGTGTGTTTGTCTGTCACGCTTTCACGGCTAATCTACCGGTCCGATTTGGATGAAATTTAGAATGAAAGTAGTGAAAGTGACTGGGTCTAACATAGGCTACATATTATTTTGAAAATCAACCAATAAAGGGTTGAAATAGGGGATGAAAGTTTATATGAAAAATCTAAAACCCTTGACCAATTGTAATGAATTTATATAGTTGATAATCAAAGCTGAAACATAGGCAACTTTTTTTTAAAATATGCACCCCCGAGGGATGCAATATAACGAAAAAGTTCACGTGGCGAAGCCGCGAGCGGGCCGCTAGTATGATATAAAATGATTTACAATTTAAATTAACTTTAAAAATAGTAAATAACTATTCCATAAACTAAATACTTCTCGCCTTATTAAAACAGCAACATAAAATAATTTCTTTACCAAACTTGTAATGCCTAATTAAGTATTTTTACCGCTCGTACAAAACATTTTTCTTACCGTTTCTTAATATTTAGTATATAAACTAAAATACAATAAAAACTAGCTTCTCAACATGTTTTATTTATGAAAGTTTTAAAATCTATTTTTAACCTTAATATTCATACTTCACAGGTTATCAAAGCCCTGGTTATTCGCCGCTGGTACCAGCACCGTTACCTCCTGTAGTCCCACCACCAAAATCGATAGCAAGGTCACCGTTTATCCCCAATGGGTACACATCTCCTTTCTATTCTCCACCAACATTCGTTCCAGCCCCAATCTATCCTCAACCAATTATCCCCTACGGGCAGCCAGCATTTGTTCCTCCAAGTGCAAACTACCCTGGATATCCTCTTATTTCTCCAGACGATGATGATGTTGATAACAATGGTTATCCATATGTGGTACCTCCACATAAATATGCTCGCCCACCTCCACCGTGGATTGTCCCCAAGGGCATTCCTCAAAAATCACCAAAATTGCCTCAAGGAAGTCCATTCTCCCCCAAAAATAGACCTTTAAGACCCCACAAAGGAAGTTCATGGAGCTCTGGAAGTTTAAATAGTTTTGCGGATAGCAACGAACAAAGCTCTTCATATATTTGGGGACAAAGTGAGAATTCAAATATGCCACAAGTAGGTTATCCACAACAAGGAAATCCACAACAAGTTTACCCACAGGGATACCCACAACCAAACACACAAAAAGGTAGCCCTCAACCACACCCACAAGATTACCCTCAAGGAAACCCACAATCAAGGTATCCACAACAAGGCAACCCACAATCAAACCCACAACAAGAATATCCTGGTTCGTCACCCATTTCATGGAGTTCAAGTGGGGCTAGTTCAAATAGTTACCAAAGCAACTATGAGCAGACCTCTGCTAACACCTGGACCCAAAGTGGAAGTTCAAGTGTACCGGTTGCACAACAAGGTAACCCACAAGGATATCCTCCAATAGGCAATCCAAAGGTAAATCCACAACAAGGAAACCCACAACAAGAAAACTCACAACCAAACCCACAACAAAGTAGCCCTCAACCAAACCCACAAGAAAACCCACAAGATTACTCTCAAGGAAAACCACAATCAATTCCCAAAGAAGGAAACCCACAACCAAGCTCACAACAAAGTAGCCCTCAACCAAACCCACAAGATTACTCTCAAGGAAAACCACAATCAAATCCCGAAGAAGGAAACCCACAACCAAGGCCACAACAAGGTAGCCCTCAACCAAACCCACAAGATTACTCTCAAGGAAAACCACAATCAAATCCCAAAGAAGGAAACCCACAACCAAGCCCACAACCAGGTAGCCCTCAACCAAACCCACAAGATTACTCTCAAGGAAAACCACAATCAATTCCCAAAGAAGGAAACCCACAACCAAGCCCACAACAAGGTAGCCCTCAACCAAACCCACAAGACTACTCTCAAGGAAAACCACAATCAAATCCCAAAGAAGGAAACCCACAACCAAGCCCACAACCAGGTAGCCCTCAACCAAACCCACAAGATTACTCTCAAGGAAAACCACAAGATTACCCTCAAGGAAAACCACAAGATTACCCTCAAGGAAATCCACAACCAAATCCCAAAGAAGGAAACCCACAACCCAATCTACAACAAGGATACCCTCAAGGAATTCCACAATCAGGAAACCCACAAGGTAAACCAAAACCTAGTCCTCAACAAGAAAACCCACAAGGAAAGCCACGACCAGGCAAACCACAAGGAAGTCTCCGACCAGGTAAACCACATGGAATCCCACAACAAAAGCCGCAACAAGGATACCCACAAAAGCCACAACAAGGATATCCTAGTTCGCCACCCAGTTCATGGAGTTCAAGTGGGGCTGGTTCAAGTAGTTACATAAACAACTATGGGCCGAGCTCTACTTACAGCTGGAGCCAAAGTGGCAGTTCAATTGCACCGGTTCCACAACAAGACAACCCACAACGATTCCCACAACCAAATCCCAAAGCAGGAAATCCACAACCAAACTCACAACAACGCAATCCCAAAGAAGGAAACTCTCAATCAAATCCACAAGGTTACCCTCAAGGAAACCCACAACCAGGTTACCCACAATCAAATCCACAAATAGGTAGCCCTCAACCAAACCCACAAGATTACTCTCAAGGAAAACCACAATCAATTCCCAAAGAAGGAAACCCACAACCAAGGCCACAACAAGGTAGCCCTCAACCAAACCCACAAGATTACTCTCAAGGAAAACCACAATCAAATCCCAAAGAAGGAAACCCACAACCAAGCCCACAACCAGGTAGCCCTCAACCAAACCCACAAGATTACTCTCAAGGAAAACCACAATCAAATCCCAAAGAAGGAAACCCACAACCAAGGCCACAACAAGGTAGCCCTCAACCAAACCCACAAGATTACTCTCAAGGAAAACCACAATCAAATCCCAAAGAAGGAAACCCACAACCAAGCCCACAACCAGGTAGCCCTCAACCAAACCCACAAGATTACTCTCAAGGAAAACCACAATCAAATCCCAAAGAAGGAAACCCACAACCAAGCCCACAACCAGGTAGCCCTCAACCAAACCCACAAGATTACTCTCAAGGAAAACCACAATCAAATCCCGAAGAAGGAAACCCACAACCAAGGCCACAACAAGGTAGCCCTCAACCAAACCCACAAGATTACTCTCAAGGAAAACCACAATCAAATCCCAAAGAAGGAAACCCACAACCAAGCCCACAACCAGGTAGCCCTCAACCAAACCCACAAGATTACTCTCAAGGAAAACCACAATCAATTCCCAAAGAAGGAAACCCACAACCAAGGCCACAACAAGGTAGCCCTCAACCAAACCCACAAGATTACTCTCAAGGAAAACCACAATCAAATCCCAAAGAAGGAAACCCACAACCAAGCCCACAACCAGGTAGCCCTCAACCAAACCCACAAGATTACTCTCAAGGAAAACCACAAGATTACCCTCAAGGAAAACCACAAGATTACCCTCAAGGAAATCCACAACCAAATCCCAAAGAAGGAAACCCACAACCCAATCTACAACAAGGATACCCTCAAGGAATTCCACAATCAGGAAACCCACAAGGTAAACCAAAACCTAGTCCTCAACAAGAAAACCCACAAGGAAAGCCACGACCAGGCAAACCACAAGGAAGTCTCCGACCAGGTAAACCACATGGAATCCCACAACAAAAGCCGCAACAAGGATACCCACAAAAGCCACAACAAGGATATCCTAGTTCGCAACCCAGTTCATGGAGTTCAAGTGGGGCTGGTTCAAGTAGTTACATAAACAACTATGGGCCGAGCTCTACTTACAGCTGGAGCCAAAGTGGCAGTTCAATTGCACCGGTTCCACAACAAGACAACCCACAACGATTCCCACAACCAAATCCCAAAGCAGGAAATCCACAACCAAACTCACAACAACGCAATCCCAAAGAAGGAAACTCTCAATCAAATCCACAAGGTTACCCTCAAGGAAACCCACAACCAGGTTACCCACAATCAAATCCACAAATAGGTAGCCCTCAACCAAACCCACAAGATTACTCTCAAGGAAAACCACAATCAATTCCCAAAGAAGGAAACCCACAACCAAGGCCACAACAAGGTAGCCCTCAACCAAACCCACAAGATTACTCTCAAGGAAAACCACAATCAAATCCCAAAGAAGGAAACCCACAACCAAGCCCACAACCAGGTAGCCCTCAACCAAACCCACAAGATTACTCTCAAGGAAAACCACAATCAAATCCCAAAGAAGGAAACCCACAACCAAGGCCACAACAAGGTAGCCCTCAACCAAACCCACAAGATTACTCTCAAGGAAAACCACAATCAAATCCCAAAGAAGGAAAACCCACAACCAAGCCCACAACCAGGTAGCCCTCAACCAAACCCACAAGATTACTCTCAAGGAAAACCACAATCAAATCCCAAAGAAGGAAACCCACAACCAAGCCCACAACCAGGTAGCCCTCAACCAAACCCACAAGATTACTCTCAAGGAAAACCACAATCAAATCCCAAAGAAGGAAACCCACAACCAAGCCCACAACCAGGTAGCCCTCAACCAAACCCACAAGATTACTCTCAAGGAAAACCACAATCAAATCCCAAAGAAGGAAACCCACAACCAAGGCCACAACAAGGTAGCCCTCAACCAAACCCACAAGATTACTCTCAAGGAAAACCACAATCAAATCCCAAAGAAGGAAACCCACAACCAAGCCCACAACCAGGTAGCCCTCAACCAAACCCACAAGATTACTCTCAAGGAAAACCACAATCAAATCCCAAAGAAGGAAACCCACAACCAAGCCCACAACCAGGTAGCCCTCAACCAAACCCACAAGATTACTCTCAAGGAAAACCACAATCAATTCCCAAAGAAGGAAACCCACAACCAAGGCCACAACAAGGTAGCCCTCAACCAAACCCACAAGATTACTCTCAAGGAAAACCACAATCAAATCCCAAAGAAGGAAACCCACAACCAAGGCCACAACAAGGTAGCCCTCAACCAAACCCACAAGATTACTCTCAAGGAAAACCACAATCAAATCCCAAAGAAGGAAACCCACAACCAAGGCCACAACAAGGTAGCCCTCAACCAAACCCACAAGATTACTCTCAAGGAAAACCACAATCAAATCCCAAAGAAGGAAACTCACAACCAAGCCCACAACAAGGTAGCCCTCAACCAAACCCACAAGATTACTCTCAAGGAAAACCACAATCAAATCCCAAAGAAGGAAACCCACAACCAAGCCCACAACAAGGTAGCCCTCAACCAAACTCACAACAAGGTATCCCCCAACCGAACCCACAAGATTACTCTCAAGGAAATCCACAATTAAACCCACAACAAGGATATCCTGGTTCGTCAACCAATTCATGGAGCTCAAGTGGGGCTAGTTCAAATAGTTACCAAAGCAACTATGGGCAGACCTCTGCTTACACCTGGACCCAAAGTGGAAGTTCAAGTGTACCGGTTCCACAACAAGGTAACCCACAAGGATATCTTCCAATAGGCAATCCACAGGTAAATCCACAACAAGGAAACCCACAACCAAACCCACAACAAGATTACCCTCAACCAAACCCACAAGATTACTCTCAAGGAAAACCACAATCAAATCCCAAAGAAGGAAACCCACAGCCAAGCCCACAACAAGGTAGCCCTCAACCAAACCCACAAGATTACTCTCAAGGAAAACCACAATCAAATCTCAAAGAAGGAAACCCACAACCAAGCCCACAACAAGGTAGCCCTCAACCAAACCCACAAGATTACTCTCAAGGAAAACCACAAGATTACCCTCAAGGAAAACCACAAGATTACCCTCAAGGAAATCCACAACCAAATCCCAAAGAAGGAAACCCACAACCCAATCTACAACAAGGATACCCTCAAGGAATTCCACAATCAGGAAACCCACAAGGTAAACCAAAACCTAGTCCTCAACAAGAAAACCCACAAGGAAAGCCACGACCAGGCAAACCACAAGGAAGTCCCCGACCAGGTAAACCACATGGAATCCCACAACAAAAGCCGCAACAAGGATACCCACAAAAGCCACAACAAGGATATCCTAGTTCGCCACCCAGTTCATGGAGTTCAAGTGGGGCTGGTTCAAGTAGTTACATAAACAACTATGGGCCGAGCTCTACTTACAGCTGGAGCCAAAGTGGCAGTTCAATTGCACCGGTTCCACAACAAGACAACCCACAACGATTCCCACAACCAAATCCCAAAGCAGGAAATCCACAACCAAACTCACAACAACGCAATCCCAAAGAAGGAAACTCTCAATCAAATCCACAAGGTTACCCTCAAGGAAACCCACAACCAGGTTACCCACAATCAAATCCACAAATAGGTAGCCCTCAACCAAACCCACAAGATTACTCTCAAGGAAAACCACAATCAATTCCCAAAGAAGGAAACCCACAACCAAGCTCACAACAAAGTAGCCCTCAACCAAACCCACAAGATTACTCTCAAGGAAAACCACAATCAAATCCCAAAGAAGGAAACCCACAACCAAGGCCACAACAAGGTAGCCCTCAACCAAACCCACAAGATTACTCTCAAGGAAAACCACAATCAAATCCCAAAGAAGGAAACCCACAACCAAGCCCACAACCAGGTAGCCCTCAACCAAACCCACAAGATTACTCTCAAGGAAAACCACAATCAAATCCCAAAGAAGGAAACCCACAACCAAGGCCACAACAAGGTAGCCCTCAACCAAACCCACAAGATTACTCTCAAGGAAAACCACAATCAAATCCCAAAGAAGGAAACCCACAACCAAGCCCACAACCAGGTAGCCCTCAACCAAACCCACAAGATTACTCTCAAGGAAAACCACAATCAAATCCCAAAGAAGGAAACCCACAACCAAGCCCACAACCAGGTAGCCCTCAACCAAACCCACAAGATTACTCTCAAGGTAAACCACAATCAATTCCCAAAGAAGGAAACCCACAACCAAGGCCACAACAAGGTAGCCCTCAACCAAACCCACAAGATTACTCTCAAGGAAAACCACAATCAAATCCCAAAGAAGGAAACCCACAACCAAGCCCACAACCAGGTAGCCCTCAACCAAACCCACAAGATTACTCTCAAGGAAAACCACAATCAAATCCCAAAGAAGGAAACCCACAACCAAGGCCACAACAAGGTAGCCCTCAACCAAACCCACAAGATTACTCTCAAGGAAAACCACAAGATTACCCTCAAGGAAAACCACAAGATTACCCTCAAGGAAATCCACAACCAGGTTACCCACAATCAAATCCACAACCAGGTAGCCCTCAACCAAACCCACAAGATTACTCTCAAGGAAAACCACAATCAATTCCCAAAGAAGGAAACCCACAACCAAGCCCACAACCAGGTAGCCCTCAACCAAACCCACAAGATTACTCTCAAGGAAAACCACAATCAAATCCCAAAGAAGGAAACCCACAACCAAGGCCACAACAAGGTAGCCCTCAACCAAACCCACAAGATTACTCTCAAGGAAAACCACAATCAAATCCCAAAGAAGGAAACTCACAACCAAGCCCACAACAAGGTAGCCCTCAACCAAACCCACAAGATTACTCTCAAGGAAAACCACAATCAAATCCCAAAGAAGGAAACCAACAACCAAACTCACAACAAGGTGGCCCTCAACCAAACTCACAACAAGGTATCCCCCAACCGAACCCACAAGATTACTCTCAAGGAAATCCACAATTAAACCCACAACAAGGATATCCTGGTTCGTCAACCAATTCATGGAGCTCAAGTGGGGCTAGTTCAAATAGTTACCAAAGCAACTATGGGCAGACCTCTGCTTACACCTGGACCCAAAGTGGAAGTTCAAGTGTACCGGTTCCACAACAAGGTAACCCACAAGGATATCTTCCAATAGGCAATCCACAGGTAAATCCACAACAAGGAAACCCACAACCAAACCCACAACAAGATTACCCTCAACCAAACCCACAAGATTACTCTCAAGGAAAACCACAATCAAATCCCAAAGAAGGAAACCCACAGCCAAGCCCACAACAAGGTAGCCCTCAACCAAACCCACAAGATTACTCTCAAGGAAAACCACAATCAAATCTCAAAGAAGGAAACCCACAACCAAGCCCACAACAAGGTAGCCCTCAACCAAACCCACAAGATTACTCTCAAGGAAAACCACAAGATTACCCTCAAGGAAACCCACAACCAGGTTACCCACAATCAAATCCACAAATAGGTAGCCCTCAACCAAACCCACAAAATTACTCTCAAGGAAAACCACAATCAATTCCCAAAGAAGGAAACCCACAACCAAGCTCACAACAAAGTAGCCCTCAACCAAATCCACAAGGTTACTCTCAAGGAAAACCACAATCAAATCCCAAAGAAGGAAACCCACAACCAAGGCCACAACAAGGTAGCCCTCAACCAAACCCACAAGATTACTCTCAAGGAAAACCACAATCAAATCCCAAAGAAGGAAACCCACAACCAAGCCCACAACCAGGTAGCCCTCAACCAAACCCACAAGATTACTCTCAAGGAAAACCACAATCAAATCCCAAAGAAGGAAACCCACAACCAAGGCCACAACAAGGTAGCCCTCAACCAAACCCACAAGATTACTCTCAAGGAAAACCACAATCAAATCCCAAAGAAGGAAACCCACAACCAAGCCCACAACCAGGTAGCCCTCAACCAAACCCACAAGATTACTCTCAAGGAAAACCACAATCAATTCCCAAAGAAGGAAACCCACAACCAAGCTCACAACAAAGTAGCCCTCAACCAAACCCACAAGATTACTCTCAAGGAAAACCACAATCAAATCCCAAAGAAGGAAACCCACAACCAAGGCCACAACAAGGTAGCCCTCAACCAAACCCACAAGATTACTCTCAAGGAAAACCACAATCAAATCCCAAAGAAGGAAACCCACAACCAAGCCCACAACCAGGTAGCCCTCAACCAAACCCACAAGATTACTCTCAAGGAAAACCACAATCAAATCCCAAAGAAGGAAACCCACAACCAAGGCCACAACAAGGTAGCCCTCAACCAAACCCACAAGATTACTCTCAAGGAAAACCACAATCAAATCCCAAAGAAGGAAACCCACAACCAAGCCCACAACCAGGTAGCCCTCAACCAAACCCACAAGATTACTCTCAAGGAAAACCACAATCAATTCCCAAAGAAGGAAACCCACAACCAAGCTCACAACAAAGTAGCCCTCAACCAAACCCACAAGATTACTCTCAAGGAAAACCACAATCAAATCCCAAAGAAGGAAACCCACAACCAAGGCCACAACAAGGTAGCCCTCAACCAAACCCACAAGATTACTCTCAAGGAAAACCACAATCAAATCCCAAAGAAGGAAACCCACAACCAAGCCCACAACCAGGTAGCCCTCAACCAAACCCACAAGATTACTCTCAAGGAAAACCACAATCAATTCCCAAAGAAGGAAACCCACAACCAAGCCCACAACAAGGTAGCCCTCAACCAAACCCACAAGATTACTCTCAAGGAAAACCACAACCAATCTCACAACAAGGTAGCCCTCAACCAAACCCACAAGATTACCCTCAAGGAAAACCACAATCAAATCCCAAAGAAGGAAACCCACAACCAAGCCCACAACAAGGTAGCCCTCAACCAAACCCACAAGATTACCCTCAAGGAAACCCACAACCAATCTCACAACAAGGTAGCCCTCAACCAAACCCACAAGATTACTCTCAAGGAAAACCACAATCAAATCCCAAAGAAGGAAACCCACAACCAAGCCCACAACAAGGTAGCCCTCAACCAAATCCACAACAAGGTAGCCCACAACAAGGAAGCCCAGAACCATGCAACCCACAAGAAGACAAACCACAACAAGGAAACCCACAACAGCCGCAACCTGAAGGAAACCAACCAGCCCCAAGCAAGCCATCTACGAGTGTTGGTGTCCCAAGACACGGAATTGGAAGTGGTAAGTTTCTAGCAAATTCTAAATATATTTTTAAATACTTTAAAATTTACAATATTTTTTTTTGGCGGGCAAATGTATTAAATTAAAAGTAATAATTTATGGACACTGGAATAAGAATCTAAAGAGT
This sequence comes from Dryas iulia moderata, assembly GCA_019049465.1. Classification (NCBI taxonomy): domain Eukaryota; kingdom Metazoa; phylum Arthropoda; class Insecta; order Lepidoptera; family Nymphalidae; genus Dryas; species Dryas iulia. The sequence goes on from CM032445.1 coordinate 3,400,696, forward strand.
TTTCGGTTTCGGTTGGCCTCCTAGCCATTCTTATTATTCACTCGACTGACTGACTGACTGACTCTGACACTGACTCGTAACACAAGTACTGGTTTAAGGGGCCCCTTTAAAATGCGCATCAACGCTCACGCTCCACTCTCCCAGCTACTTATCCTTCTAATGCCTTTGAAATAGGCACTAGAAATTAAGTGATGGTAGTTCTAGACAGGCCGAATTGTTTTAGTAGAATAACGAAGTAAAGGTTTATGAAATACAGACATAGCGCGTTGAGTGGCGGAACTCTACGCCGCGATTTGTCCTTGTTACCAGAGCGGAGAAATGAAATTTTAAATACAATCACTACCGCGACTGGAAATCGAACTATATACCATCGCGTTACAGTCAGCCAGCTTGAGGCTTCGCCGCGTGAACTGTATACCGCTATCGTTATTTCGTGATATTGTAATCCTTTAGGGTAACGTTTAAAAAATAAAGTAGCCTATGCTTAACTCAGTGTTATCAACTATCTTTATGCCAAAACTCATTACAATCGGTCAAGCGGCTTAGATTTGTTTTAGCTAGAAATATAATTTCATTCCTTAATTACTGGTTGATTTTAAAAAAAAATGTAGCCAATGTTTGAGCCTGGATCTTAAACTGTATTCATTCCGGATTTCATTCAAATCGGACCGGCATATTAGCCGTGAAAGCGTGTCAGACAAACAGATAGACATTCGCATGTGTAATATGAGAATGGAGTGTTAAGATTATCAATGGACCACATAGACGACTTTTATATTTTAAATCATTCTTCCAGGACTTATCCCAGGACCAGGATTCTTCCCCAATTCTCCAGGAAAGAGCAGAATCTGCGTGTGCTTCAACAGTTTCGACGACATGCCCGCTGTTCTTCGTAAACAATTCCAATTCTACTAAGAAACCTCGACACGACACGATTATGAATTCATTATTTTTTATTAGTTATTATAAGTTTGCAATTTGAAAACTTGTTTTATTTTAGACTCTTTATTTAAAAAAATAATTTTGTGTGGCCAGTGCGTGACTGTAAACGACTGGTTGTGGGTTCGATTCCCACTCGAGGAGTGGATATATTTAATATTTCCATTTTCTTCGCTCTGGTGTCGAGTTAAAGCGCGGCGTTAAGATCCGCACTTAACACGCAATGCCTCCGAATTCGGCGGAAAGTGGGGAACGGAGTATCTTAATACTAGGTTCCCTCTGCCTATCCTGCTGTGTGCGGGATACAGCGTGAAGCTGAGAGAGAGATTTAAAAAAACATGTTCTTTTTTTCTGTATGGAATCGAATAAGGGGTTTTTACATTTATTTTATAATATTTTTAAATTGCCTTTAAAATGCCTTTCAATTTTCAATTTTTCTCATAATAATTTGACCAGTAAGGTCGTTTAGGCGCCGTGGGGCAGCGGCTAACGAATGTGCAATAAACACAATGGTCAATGGTTTGAATGCCACTCGAGGGAAAGATTATGAATATATTTCTTTACGTGGGGAACGGAGTGTCTTAACACTATGTTCCCTCTGCCTACCCTGCTGTGTGCGGGATATAGCGTGAAGCTATTTAATTTTTTTTTTTTAATTTATTTACATTTCTCCGCTCCTACCGAAGACAAAGCGAGGCGTTGGGTTCCGCCAGTATGTACGCAATGTCTCGCTTTCGAGTAATTATCAATTAAATACTACAAATACATTATTTGTGAAGAAATTGCAAATTAAATCACAATAATTTGAAAATAATTATTTCTTAATTACACTTTACACTACATTACCACTACTATTAACAATGAATTAATTGTTAATTGTGAGTTTCACACAAACAAATGATCTGATGATATATATTTTTTTATAGCTTCACGCTGTATCTCGCACACAGCAGTGAGGCAAAGAGAGCCTAGTGTTAAGACACTCCGTTCCCCACTTTCCGCTGAATTCATTCGGCATTGTGTGTTGAGTGACGGAACTTAACGCCGCAATTTATCTCGACACCAGAGCGAAGAAAATGGAAATATAATTTCCACTCCTCGAGTGGGAATCGAACCCACAACCAGTCGCTTTACAGTCACACTTCCCCTAGATATATCTTTACAGTTAAAATAAGTTTTTCACAACCTGAAACCACAAAACAAGAAAATGCAACACATTTTTATTACAATAACTGATTACATTATATACCTAATAACAGTTACGAGTTCTCAATCGCCGCTTTTTGCGAATCACGTATAACCTGATCGATCTTCTGCCTCGTCGTGTATATGTTCTTCCTAAGGGCAAAAGTGACCTGGTCTGCTGTCTCCTCTTTTATATTCGGCAGTTCATTTTTAATACAATTTTTAACATCCTCAAAAGTAGAATCTGGGAGTCCATCGTCGACTTTATCTATTTCCTTCGTATTTTCAGCATTTTCAATGATATCTTTCAGGTCTTTTGCGAATTTGTGGCAGAAGTCTTCTAAGTATTCTTGTATTTTCTCCATGTCGTGGACGGTTAGCTCGTTGTATTGGGATTTCACGTAGTCTGCCATCATGTTCTTGAATTTGGTTACGTATGAGACGTCGTCCAATACTTTCTTTAAATCGTCTATTTCTCTCTTCTTAAGTTCTTCAATTGCTGTTACGTCTTCATCTTCTTTTAGGGGGTAAGCAGTTGCTGCTGTCACCAGCAACGTAAGCAGGAGTAGTTTCACTGGAAAAATATAAAATATTTTTAAGTATTATTTACAGACATAAGAAATTTAAATTCACACTCTTAAGAAATTGAAAAATACATTTAGAAAACGTATAAAAATTTGAAATTATATTTCCATTTTCTTCGCTCTGGTGTCGAGGTAAAGCGCGGCGTTAAGTTCCGCCACTTAACACGCAAGCCTCCGAATTCGGCGGAAAGTGGGGAACGGAGTGTCTTAACACTAGGTTCCCTCTGCCTACCCTGCTGTGTGCGGGATACAGCGTGAAGCTATAAAAAAAAAAAAAGAAAAAAAAAATGAACGCAGCGGGATTCGAATCCGCGCCTCTTAAAAACCGTCTAAGCGCCCTGACCGCTATGCCATGCGTTCTACTACCTGCGTCGAATTTCATTGAAAAACGTTTCAGCCGTTGTTCGGACAATTACATAATAAATGGCTTGTCGCCCACAATATCATTTTGCGTGGGCTTTGATACTGTAGGTACAACTGTAAACTGTGAAATCCATATTATTTCCGTTTTTATAGGAATTTTGAAAAATCATCTTTTATATCGTGGCCCAGTGGCACAAGCGTGTGACTGTAAACGACTGGTTGTGGGTTCGATTCCCACTCGAGGAGTGGAAATTATATTTCCATTTTCTTCGCTCTGGTGTCGAGGTAAAGCGTGGCGTTAAGTTCCACCACTTAACACGCAAGCCTCCGAATTTGGCGGAAAGTGGGGAACGGAGTGTCTTAACACTAGGTCCCCTCTGTCTACCCTGCAGTGTGCGGGATAAAGCGTGAAGCTAAAAAAACAATCTCTTAAGGACAGACATGGCTTGTGGGCACACAAAGTGAGTCTGTAACGCGACTGGTTGCGGGTTCGATTTCCACTCGAGGAGTGAAAATATTTAGAATTTACATTATCTCCGCTCTGGTCTCGAGGCAAAACGTTAAGCTGCGCTATTTAACACACAACACCTCCAGAATCGGTGGAAAATGGGGAACGGGGTGTCTTATCAGTTTCTTAACAGGTTCCTATTGCATACTATACTGCGTGCCGGATACAGCGTGACGCTTAAAAATATCTGCGTTGAAATTCGTAAGCAACTTCACACCTTTCCTCACATAGCACAGTCAGCGATTACCTAGTGTCAAGACACTCCGTTCCCCACTTTCCATTCGAAATCGAGGTATTATGTGTTTAGTGGCAGAAGTCTTTGGTTTGCACTTTATTTATGTTACCAGAGAGTACAATCGAAAATAAATAAATAAACAAATATAATCCATCCACCGAGTGAGAATCGAACCCGCAATCATCGCAGTTTCAACGCTGTCCCTACTGCAACACGACAGCTTTATTTCTTATACGATTGTCACAACTTATTTTTGTTTTTAGTATCTCTGTAGAGACATTGTTACAATATTTACTACTAAACATTATTCCTTCTTCTCTTCTTTTGGGTCTAATCTAAATAACTTAATATATTTTTGCTTCAAAGATGAAGGAAGTATTACATGTATTTAAAACTTATTTTAATCACACAGGAAATATTATATTTCAAAATGGGGAATTCGAATTACGTCATTTTTACAATTTGTATCTATAGTATACATAGTTAAACTTGGAGTTTCTTTTTTCGCTTTTTACTAAATGCATATACATCTATTCAAGATACATATACCAAAATATTTTTTTTGTCTGTCTGTTTGTCTATTCGTTTCGGCTAATCTCCTCGGCTGGATCAATTTTAACTAATAGGTGATGTAATAAGGACCAACTTAGCCCAATTTTATTTGCGGACAAAGTCGTAACCACAGCTAAACTGACATAATATATTGAAACAGACATTTAAAGAAAACGTATAAAAAATTGAACGCAGCGGGATTCGAACCCGCGCCTCCTGAATACCGTCCAGGCGCTCTCACCACTGAGCCATGCGTTCTACTATCCGTTGCGTCGAAACTTATTTATTATTATATTTGTAAAAATCTCTCTACAGAGATGCTATCAACAAAAATAAGTTGTAATAAAGCGTATAAGAATTTCGACGCAGCGGATAGTAGAAGGCATGGCTCAGTATTCAGGAGGCGCGGGTTCGAATCCCGCTGCGTTCAAATTTTTATACGTTTTCTTTAAATGTCTTTTTCAATTTTCCTAAGTGTGGAATAACACTTTAAAAATGTTTAAAAGTAAGAAAAAAATGACATAATATATGTCAAAAGACATTTAGAAAAAACTGAACGCAGCGAGATTCGAATCTGCGCCTCTAGTAAACCGTCCAAAGTGCTCTGACTACGTGCGCCACACAACTTATATTTGTTGTTAGCATCTCTGTAGAGAGATTTTTACAAATTTCTGCTACACAAAGATTATTCTACGAACAATCGTTAGGTGAGAGAGAATGCTATTTATTAAATACTTTTTAACATTTTAAAGAGTTATAACATTTTAAGATGATAATGAAATAACATATGGCAGAGTGTATTCAAACGATTTTACATTACATAAGATAAATCTTATCTTAACATAATTCCTGTTAGCTTCACGCTGTATCCCGCACACAGCAGGGTAGACAGAGGCAACCTAGTGTTAAGACACTCCTTTCCACACTTTCCGCCGAATTCGGAAGCTTGCGTGTTAAGTGGCGGAACTTAACGCCGCGCTTTTACCTCGACACCAGAGCGAAGAAAATGGAAATATAATTTCCACTCCTCGAGTGGGAATCGAACCCACAACCAGTCGTTTACAGTCACACGCTTGTGCCACTGGGCCACTACTAGCCACAATAAACATAATTTTTGTGTAACAGAAATTAGTAAAAAGTTCTCTACAGAAAAGCTAATGAATCAGAAACACAATTTTTATATTATTAATATATGTATTACGAAAAAAAAAACAAAATGATATATTACGAAAATTTTATTAAAAAATACTTAAGTCGACAAAATTATTAACATGAAACCAACTAGAATGTATGAGAAGTACTTTTTTTTTAGTTTCACGCTGTATCCCGCACACTGCAGGCAGAGGGAACCTAGTGTTACAACATTCCGTTTCCCACTTTGCGTCCAATTTTAATGGCATTGCATGTTAAATGGCGGATCTTAACACCGCGCTTTACCTCGAGACCAAAGCAAAGAAAATGGAAATCCATACTTATATTATAAATGCGAAAGTCTGTGTGTTTGTCTGGCACGCTTTCACTCCTAATCTACTGGCCCGATTTGGATGAAATTTAGAATGAAAGTAGTAAAAATGAGTGGATCTAACAAAGGCTGCTCAGTTTTCCAAAAATCAACCTCTAAAGGGGTGAAATAGGGGATGAAAGTTTATATGAAAAATCTACACCGCTTGACCGATTGTAATGAATATTGGCAAATATATAGTTGATAATCCATAGATAAACGTAGGCTACCGGTAGGATACCGAAAGAGCCACGTAGATCACGCGGCGAAGCCGCGAGCGAGCCGCTAGTATTAAATATTTCCATTCAATTTCCCCACTTGAGCAGTCCTCAAGTGGAATCGAACCCACAACTAGTCGCTTTAAAGTCACACTTTGTATCTCTGCGCCACGACTACCCCATATGTTTATTTTATTTATTATTTATTTATGTATTTAAAATAAAAAAATCAACTTACTCATTCTGAAAGCTGTATCCGTTCACGTGCGGTCGGATGCACAATGAATTACTTCGAATTATCCCTGTACCTACATACGCGAGGATATCTTATTATACAATAGTGGAACAAGAATGTGGGTGAATAACATCTTTTGTTTTCGCGATTTTTACACATTTTGAAATTATTATTTTTTTTTAATTTTATCCAATTAAAAAAAAAATGTGTAATAATCGCATATATTTTTGGTACGTTTAAAACTTTTTACTTTTAAATCGTTGGCGGTAGTTTGATATAATAATGTGTCAACTGACAGGCGAATGCCACCTCAGTACCCGCGAGTGACTCGGTAAAGTATTAGAAACCGAGGGTTTTCTAAAAATCTATTTTCGATTACTAAAAATATACGCAATTAATCCGGTTAATAATAGTTTCATTTCAAAATATACATATATATGTTTTTTAATATTTAGCCTTCTACCGGTACAGATTTTGAGCTAAAATTTAAGTTAGTGACGTGACGTGACGCGCAAACGTTACGAAAACTGTGACCGGGCGAGGCGAACGGAAATTGAGAGATATGGGAGTTGGTAAAGGTATAAGAGATAAGATACTTCGATCTCCAATTTGAACCTGATATCAATTTCCACCTGAGACCTTAGGTACAAGAGAGGAGAAATGAAAATAATATATTATCATGGCCCGGAGCAGGAATCGAACCTACAAACATCGCGGTACATATAAATTATTATTTTTGACCAGATAAATTGTGAATGTAAAGCGACTGGTTGTGGGTTCGATTCCCACTCGAGGAGTGCAAATATTTATTATTTCCATTATCTTCACCCTGGTGTTGAGGCAAAAATGAAAATGGGAAAAAGAACGTCTTATCACTAGATTCTCTTTGCCCACCCTGCTGTGTGCGGGATACAGCGTGAAGCTAATAAAAACAAAAAATAAGAAATAGCTTTTTGTTACATGAACCCATCCGACCAATTCGCGCGTTCTCTCAATTGACTAACTCGATGCATGTTGAGAAACGTGTCATACAGATGTACCTATTAAATATTAGCTTCACGCTGTATCCCGCACACGTTCGGGGAAGCAGAGGGAACCTAGTGTTAAGACACTCCGTTCACCACGCACTGCTGAATTCTAGATTTTTCGTTCGACTCCACTTTTCCCTCGAATTAGACATTACATGTAGAATAACAGATTTCAGTATCGCGGCTTCTTTTGCCAAAGCGAGGAAAATTAAAATAATTTAAATATCATTCACCGCTCGTGTCTATCGAACCCACAATTTACAAGAAATATCCTACTGCTAAAAAGGGCTAGGTATAGCCCTCTTTCATATAATCATATTATAGTTAAAATATAAAATATTTTTAAAATGGATATAATTTAAATATAATCATTCCAAGCTCGTGTGTAATCGAACCCACTACCATCGCGTTTACAGTCAGACGCTGTTACACATACACAATGACTTATGTGTACTTCAAGAGCAGAAGATTGTGTAAAACGATACTAATGTGTAACATCCTCAGAAGTCGACTTCCTCATTTACTAAATTATCATTTGCTGGTCTCTTGTGATTTACGCCGTATTAGCTATTTTGATGGTTTTTAAAACAGTGGTAAGGAGTTCAATTTTGAAGAAATCTTATATATTTATTTAAATGAGCAATTCTTGTATATATTATATATATATAAATGGGATCTCTGAAATGGCTCCAACGGCTCTTCATTAAATTCATTATGTGGGCGACTGCGACCGACTGAAGCGACTAGTTGTGGGTTCGATTCCCACTCGAGGAGTGCAAATATTTAATATTTTCACTTTCTTCGCTCTGGTGGCAAAGCGCGACGTTAAGTTCCGCCACTTAAAACGCATTGCCACCAGAATTCGGCGGTGCGTGGGGAACGGAGTGTCTTAACACTATGTTCCCTCTGCCTACCCTGCTGGGTGCGGGATACAGCGTGAAGATAAAAAAAAAAGAAGTATGAAATTTGATAGTTAACGTTTATGTGGATTCATTAGAAACACATTCATCGTGGAAGTCATTGTGACCAGCTAGCATGTGGCCAGCGTCTGACTGTAAGCCTACTGGGCCCACGTTTCATAATTTAATTATTTCCATTTCTTTGCTCTGAAAAACCAGAGCAAGCGCAGCGTTAAGTTTCGCCACTCAACACGCAGCGTGTCTAAATCGGGCAGTACCTATGTCTATTACTCCGACGACTGTAGTGATGCGATCGCCACTTTCATCAGCCGAGCGATGACGGCCTCACCAAAACAAATCATGGAGCACAACCTCAAAACAGCTATTCACGAGCGTGACGTCTCTGTCACCGAGGCTGTGCTCGCAAAACTACAAGACCAAAGAGGAAACAAAGCGTGAGCTGGGTGTCTGTCTTCATTCAAATTATATACGAGTATATGTAGATAATAAATAATAGTTTATTGACCAAAAGTAACAAGTTACATATACACTCTAGATATTAGATTACACAAATTTCTTTGACAATTTTGTTTATATTACTAGAGGTGAGTGTTGGCAGCCGTACTAGTATAAACTGTGTCACAGCCGCCAGCATCTTTGCCCCTTTTAAATGCTTATACTATTGACATTTTTAATATATTATGTAGGAAATACAGTAATTACACAACAAAACTATTACTATATAACACGATGAAAGTAAAGGGAAAAAAAATGATATATTTTCTACAAACATTTAAAAATAAAAAAAAGAATAAAAAAAAACTCGGTCAGTGATGGACATCACCACTGGATAATAAGATAAATATAAGTCTCAGTGCTTTTGAATTGTCACACTATATACAAATTAATACTAACAAATGCCATGGGCACCTGTGAGCCCATGGACAGAGTTCCTTTACTAAAAAAAACTATTTTTTTACCATTTTCATACACTTAGAACACACACACACAACACGTAATTTCTCTAATTTATTTAGAAAACGGTACACAGAGTGTTATAACAATAAATTTTGTTTTACAATTTTGCCCGTGGGGGGACGGGTCAAGAATACACCTCCCCTCCACCGCTGGCTAGCGTCCCGTAAAAGGCGGGTAACCCAGTAGTTTGGAGTTAGGAGATTCGTTCTCCGCCTGGCTCGCGACCACTATCATGTCAAAGACAAACCGCCAAATATCTTATGATGTGTTCCGGTTCGATGGCATGTAATCCTTCTGCTCGTTTGCCTCCTTTATTCAATAAAAAAATAAATAAATAATTCTCTGCCTTCACTGCTATACTAAAGATTCCTAAAAAAATAATTGTAAACAAACGCAGTAACGGGAAGAAACTAGTATGTATATAAATAGAAAGCAATATTAGCTCTCCGATAATCTTTGTCTTATTGTCGCATTTATATCAATTTGCAACTAACACTTTAAGCCAATAGGGAAGTTGGGGACATATGGACTATAGTATGTTTAGATAAAGATTGGAAATTATTTTTGGAAAACAATTTTCCAAAAATCCTGATGAGTTTAAGTGTAGGGAACTATTACTTATAATTATTGTTTATTTAGTTTATTTCATTTATACATTTATTTATTACAACAATACATAATACGTTATTTATTTATTATTTATATTTCCTTATATACTTATTATATTAATTCATTATACATAATATAATTTCATACTTACGTACGTATTAGCATTTAGTTTATAATATAAATAATATTCGGAAGCCGCCGGTAGTTGTGAATCCTTTCACCGGCGTATCGGCTAATATTTAAGGCCTAACAGTCGTTACTTTGCTTTCGATACGCTCACTGTTATTTCTTTGTTCTCCGCTTATTATCAGTTTTTATTTGTGCTTATTTATTTATTGTAATATTATTTCGTGGTGTGTAAAACTATTTTATTAACTATTGTGCAATATTAAACCTGTAATTGTACATATTTAAAGTGCTGTTGAAATATACATTATAGAACAAGTAAGTGGACTTTGAATTCTACCACATCAACACTACATAAGTTTTAATATTTCTAGCAATGTTTTTTAATTGCCTTTGTTAATAAAGAAGTTAGGTTACGATATAAAATATTTTATTAATTTACTATTTAATGGAGCCGAGCATCTATCCCAGTACAATCTGTTATACTGTACAATCTTACCAGTAATAGTACTGAAAATATTCTCCCTAATTAGTCTTAATTACAAATTTTTATCCCAAAAGACTCATCAGCGAAAATAAATAATATTAAAATATAGAGTAAATTCTTTTTAACATGTTCATTATACGTCACAGACATTAATTTATACGCTATCTAAAAAATACCGTGAAATCCTACGATCAATAAGATTATTGGGAAAAAATCGTACTACTGTTAAGGCACCTGGGAATTAGTTAAGGTACTGGGAATTTTTAGAATAACATTTCGGGGCGCTTTATGAAAGCTTCTATGTGACAACACAATAGTTGTGGATTCAATTTCCACTCGGGAAAATGATTATGTACTTAAATTTTCATCGCTCTGGTCCCTAAGACAAAGAGCGGCATTTAGTCCACCAATTAACACAACGTCTCGATTTCGGAATGAAATAGAGAACAGTGTCTAGACTCTAGGTTCTCTCTGACTACCCTGCCATGTGTAAAGCGTAAAGTGACTTTTATGTTTAACATATTCAAGTTCCGCCACTTATCACGCAATGCCGATTAAATTTGGCAGAAAGTGGGGAACAGAGTGTCTTAACACTAGGTTCCCTCAGCCTACCCTGCTGTGTGCGGGATAGAGCGTGAAGCTAAAAAAAAAAAAAGAAATAAAAACTTTCCCTTACTACCCCAGCCTACCCCTTTCATTAACATAAATTTTCAATCACCTTTAGTATAAAAGGGCAACCTAACTGCTGTAAACATCAGTGAGCTATACACACTCAACACAAAGTTAAATTAAAAAAAAAAATGTCTCCGTGCATTGAATTTCTCTCCTTCCTTATAATTTTCTCTTTCATCCATGTTTTGACAGCAACTGATAACACAAAGGTGAGTAATTATTATTTTTTTTTCATTATAATAATTAAGTGTCGCCACCCAACAGTCATTGTTGATTTTGTAAACTTAAATTCGGATGAAAAGTGGAGAACGGAGTGTCTTGACACTAAGTTCTTCCTGACTAACCGGCTATGCGGGAGAAAACGTGAAGCTGTTAAAAATATTCTTTTTTTAGCTTCACGCTGTATAGCTCCACGTACAGTAGGGTAGGCAGAGGGAAGCTAGTGTTAAGACACTCCGTTCCTCACGCACCGCCGAATTTGGAAGCATTGCGTGTTAAATGGAGTTACTTTACGCCGCGCTTTCCCTAGACAAGAGCAAAGGAAATGGAAACATTAATCATTTCCACTCCCCGAGTGGGAATCGAACCCACAACCAGTCGCTTGTGAGTGAGTGTACTCACACTTTGTGCCTCGACTATTAAAATAATAGTACTTTTAAATATTTTAAAAAAATTTTCCACACTAAGGAAAATCGAAAAATTGTTATACTTCTAAAATAATAGTATATCGATAAATTTTTACTATATACTCGTACATATATAGTAAAAATTTACCAAATTCAAGATATGTCGGTCGAAGGCTTGCGTGGAGTCACAGGTTCAAAGCCCCTTAAAGATAGCGATGAATTTTACTATGACGCATTAGTTGGGATCTATCTCTGAGTAATCACTTATAATTGCCCAGAGATGTTCACAGGGTAATGCGTAGAAGTTATGAATGATATAGAAAAACCAAGCTGGGATTTTTTTAGCTTCACGCTGTATCCCGCACACATTCGAGAGGGCAGAGGCAATCTAGTGTTAAGACACTCCGTTCCCTACGCACTGCCGAATTGCGGAGACATTGCATGTTAAGTCACGGAACTTAACGCCGCGCTTTTCCTCGACACCAGAATGAAGGAAATGGAAATATTAATTTTCTCTCTGTCTATCCTGCTGAGCGGGAAAAAGCTATCCCTAATATAATTTTTGACTATTTTCGTGTCTAGGACGATGGTTTAGACAGGGGCGCTCACAGCGACCGAGGTGGTCTCTGGTTCGGACCCCGGCTGGGCAAAAGATCACTATCACTTATTAACGAAGACGATAGGTATGTATTTGAATCTCGTCTTAATTTCTAAAGGGTGTTAATATTTTTTTCCGAATTCGTTCATTGCGTGTTAAATGGCGAAATTTAACGCCGCGCTTTGCCTCAACACTAGAACGGAGAAAATGAAAATATTAAAAAATTTCCACTCCTCAAGGGGGAATCGAACCCACAAATAGTCGTTTTACAGTCACACTTGGTGCCACTGCACCACGACTGGCCCACTATATATTATTATAACTTTGATATTATTCTAAATAAACTTAAAGTACAATCTAAATAGTTTTTCAAATCTTTTTTAAAGAACATACCATATTAACTTATTAAGGCCATATTTTTAAAATAATCATATGTCTATGTATTTTGTTAGAGTAATTTTATTAAAGATAATTTTAGAATACTAATTTAAATATGTATTTTAATTTGTGTGCAACTACATATTGGCTGAATGCATTGGTGCAGTTGTCATTGTTAAAAAAAAAAAAAAAAAAAACAGTGTATGGCGGGAATGAGTGACAGAATGATATAAAAGTTTTTTGCAAGTTTGTGGTTGTTTTCTTTCTACTCAAAATTATTACAAGGTGACGGAAAATAGTGAAATAAACGAGATTTAGTGAACCAGCAACTTAGTTGTGAATGTTTTGAACAATAACACCTGAACACATATGTGTACTTTTCAATTGCAGAGAAACTTTCCTCAGATTGCTGGAAGCGGCTGACGCCTTGAAATATTACTACGAACAGTTGCCTTACGAAATGCAAGCCGACGCAGCACCCAAAGGTAACTAACTTATACTTGAATTAGTTTAAAAAGAAACTAACAAAAAAACGCAAGGAGATTGCACCCGAGTGATGTATCCTACATCCGGAATTGACACTACTTACTTATTAAACATTTTTAAAGTGCTATTCCACACTTAGGGAAATTGAAATAGACATTTAAAGTAAACGTATAAAAATTTGAACACAGCGGGATTCGAACCCGCGCCTAATTTAACTGAACTTGTAAGAAACCGAGTAAACACTCAAAAGGAGAAAGAATGAATTAATATATGAAAAATATATATATATATTAGTAAACAAAGAACAAAAACGAGGGTGACGGAAGAAATGTCAAAAAAACGAACCCCTTATTTACAATTTTCGTCCCCTATTTGAGCATCTGAAATAGGGGATGAAAATGTGTATTAACTTAAGGCGAGCGAGTCGCTAGTAAATATATAATAAAGTTTTTAGTTTTAGCGATTTTTACACATTTTGAAATTAAAACTATTTTAACCGCATTAATGGCGTATATTTTTAAAAAGAAATGTTATGCGAAATATTTAAAAAAATTAAACGCAGCGGGATTCGAACCTGCGCTTTTTGGAACCAAGTCCAAGGTATATAAACCCTAAAACCGTACGTTCATACGTTTTCTAAAAATAACTTTTTCAATTTCCCAAGTGCTTAAAACTTTTTTTTACATTTTTAAAGTGTTATTCCACACTAAGGAAAATTGAAAAAGTCAGTTAAACAAAAAGATCGCATTGCTCAATGGTGACAGCGCCTGAACGGTATTCAGGAGGCGAGGGTTCGAATCCCGCTGCGTTCAAAATTTTTATACGTTTTCTAAAAGGTACTTTTGTTTAAATAACAATTTATAATATTAAAATTCAATTTCAGTAATGAAAAAGGTTATTTTCACACCTAAACTGGGTCGCGCCCTCGACCAGGAGAAAAGATATGAAAACATCGACTTTACCCCGCGCCTGGGAAGGAAGCTGCCCGAACGAGTGTCCGCTACCCCCGCTGATGAAGAAAGGTACTGTACAAATACTATAATAAATACTTGACGGCGCATTGTTAGCGCAGTCAATAGAATAAAACCTCGGAACAAGATTTGACAACTGTCAATCTGGCGGAGCGTCGTGTCGCTGGTCAGCGCGGCCATGTTGAACTGGACTTTTCATACATCAACGGCAAGCGCACCACGTTAGCGACGAATCGCTATAGTTCCAACCGATCTTGTGTTTTATTATTTCGAATATTAATGAAATTGGTTAACTAAGTGATTTCTTAATTATCAGCGAGTATATTTTATTGTTTTATTTTGTGAAATTAAATTACTTTAAATTGTGACATTTGTTATTATTGTGTCGTTCTTTTGAAAAACATGGCTGATTCTGACAATGAAGGGCATTCGCCCAGATACTGTATAACATAGGCAACAAATTGCGGCGTTAAGTTACATCACTATCAGTTCGATTTCGGCCGGAAAATGGCGAAGGGATGAATATTAACATATGACGTAGGTTTAGTGGTGATACGTAGTGAGGAACAGAGTATCTTAACAATATGTTCCCTCTGCCTACCCTGCTGTGTGCGATATACAGCGTGGAGCTAAAAAAAAAGTAGGTTTTATTATTTAAGCTTAATAACATTCAGAGGCCAGTCGTGGCGCTGTGGCACAAACGTGTGACTGTAAACGACTGGTTGTGGGTTCGATTCCCACTCAAGAAGCGGAAATATTTCCAACAAAGCGCCGCGTTAAGTTCCGCCATTTTACACGCAATGCTTCCGAATTCATCGGTACGTGGGGAACGGAGTGTCTTAACAATAGGTTCCCTCTGCATACCCGAATGTGTGCGGGATACAGCGCGAAGCGTAAAAAAAACATAATATTTCGAGTGGGAATCGAACCCACAACCAGTCGTTTACAGTCACACGTTCGTGCCACTGCGCCACGACTGACCCTACAAAAGATCTTATTATGTGAATACCTAGAATGTACTTTCTGTCATATTAAAACTTAACATTTAATTTCAGACCTGACCCTATTATGGCTGATCCAAGAACCAACTACTTTTCTCCGAGACTCGGCAGGAACTTCAATTTCTCACCAAGACTAGGAAGGGAGCTCTTGTACGGTGAGATTTATTGAACTCATATTTTTACCATCATCAATATTTCGTCATGAACGAAATATTCAAGAAGAAAAAAAAAAATACGCATGTTACTCCTACTTTTAACATTTTTAAGTATTTTTAACATAGTTAGGAAATTGAAAAAGGAAAAAGGAAATCGACCTAACCTGCGCCTCTTAGAAAACGTCCAAGCCCTCAGACCGCTAGGACCGCTAGGTTCAGCGTTTAGGGGTCACTGTCTTTTGTGCTTGTTTCCAAAAGGCGGGGATTCGATTCCCGCTGCGTTCAATTTTTTTTAGGTCTTCTAAAAAATATATATTTTTTATCAATGTTACTCAAATATAAATAAGTCATTTATATTACAAAGCAGACGTATGTACTCGTACAATAATATATCATAAATAATTTCAGACTTGCCCTTGAAAAAAGTTAAGCCAAGTTTTATTTAGCTTCACGCTGTATACACGTTTAGGTAGGCAGAGGGAACCTAGTGTTAAGACACTCCGTTCCCCACGCACCGCCGAATTCGCATTGCGTGCTAAATGGCGGAACTTTATATAAGTGTAAAGTTCATAATAATGTCAGATTCACCACGATACCAAAACTGAAACTGAAAAAATAATAATTGTCCGTCCTCTTCCAGATATGTACCCAGCATCACAAATAAGAGTGGCAAGAAGCATTAACAAGACGAAATCTACGTAAATTACGGGAAAAAAAACGTATTCTTTAACGGGATTTACTATGTTTTAGACAAATATTATTATAATTATTCTAATTTGTATAATAAACATTCATTATAAGGTGCTAGTAATAAAGTGATCTCAATTTGATTACTTCCTTTTATTTGCAAACCAGTGACATCCTTAGACAATTATAAATCGAAAACGACATTTTTAGTAAACGTACATTTTTTAACATATATGGGCCAATCGTGGCGCAGAGGCACAAGCGTGACTGTAAACGACTGATTGTGGGTTCGATTCCCAGGAGGATTCGAGGAGTGGAAATATTTAATATTTCCATTTCTTTCGCTCTGGTGTTGAGATAAAGCGCGGCGTTAAGTTCCGCCACTTAACACTCAATGCCTTCAGAATTAGGCGGTGCGTAGGGAACGGAGTGTCTTAGCCACTGGGTTCCGTCTGCTTACCCTGCTGTGTGCGGGATACAGCGTGAAGCTATTTCTGTATTGTGTGTGATTGTACATTGTTGTGGGTCCGATTGTCACTCCAGGGAATGATTATATTTAAATTATTATTTTTATTTAACTATTTCTCCGCTCAAGTGTCGAGGAAAGTGCGACATTATTTTTTGTCATTCAACACACAAAAGTGAGGAACGGAGTGTCTTAACACTATGTTCCCTCTGTCTACCCTGTTATGAATACAGCGTGAAGCTAGAAAAAAAAAATATCTCAGAATTGGACAGAAAGTGAATAGTGTAGTGACTTAACACTTAATTATTCTTCCGTTTGCCTGCAACAAAGGGAAAGAACCTAAAAAAAATGAAAAAACAAATTATATAAAAACTTTTTTATTGATCCTCGCTGGCGGATTACCAAAATATTTTAATTTCTCCCTTTGCCTATCGTTTTCTGGCAGCGGTTCATCAAAATCGTACCTTTCCGCTCCCATTGGCGAGACATAATTAGGTGTAACAACGGTATACCTTTCACGAGTCGGCCTAAACGTACCCAATTTGAACTTTTTAACATTCGACAAGCTTAAATTATCATCATAATTGATATTTTCTGTCCTCGCTTTTATTTCTTCATCAAAATCCGGTTCTTCTACTGTTTGTTTGTTTCGTGATTTTGCTACTTTTAAAGGTTTTCGAACACTATCTTTGGATTTTACACTTTTCTTAACTTTAAAACGTTTATTTTCTTTACTAGAGTATATATTAACATCTTTTGGCGGCACTTTGTAATCTTCGTAGCTATCTTTCTTGACCATATCAATCTTTTTAAACTCATCGTAATCTTTTTCTTTAGTTGTTATTTTCTTTTTTTTATTATTATTATTACTAACATACGATTCTAAAGCATCTGCGTATTCATATCTCTCTGTTACAGCCTTAGTGGTGACCACATGCTTATATGTCGTCGGTCTATCAGTTATTTCGTCTATATATTCAGATTTATCATCCTCGACTTGTTTACGTGTAGTTAAAAGTTTAAGTTTAGTAGTTTCATCGATTTTAGTTTTAGCGTCTCTTGCAAAAGTCAGTTTGTCCTTAAGTTCTTTTTCTATTCTGTTCTTAACTCTCTCTACTAATTCATCAAAATCTATGGTAGCGTCTGTATTTAGTCGTATTTTACCAATTTTTTCCGTCTTTTTGCCCCTTTTCTGGCTATTGTCGTTGGTTTCTCGCAATTCGTATACTTTTTCGGTCTCAACACTGCTTTCGTAGTCGTATGGGCGGTCTCTGGCGGCCGGATTGAAGGCGATTTTTTTTAAATTATCAGCAAACTCCTCAGGCACCAGTTTCTTTGCGATTGTGTGAAAATCATCTAAATTCGCCGCGAATAATAAATAGCCGTGTAATAGTTTGAGGAATATGGAGAAGTAAGCTGAAATCAGTTTTTAAAAAAAAAATTCTGTTGTATTATTGAAAATGGGTTTAACCTTAACTTAAGATTTTTGGCCAGTCGTGGCCCAGTGGCACAAGCGTGTGACTGTAAACGACTGGTTGTGGGTTCGATTCCCAATCGAGGAAAGGAAATATTTAATATTTCCATTTTCTTCGCTGTGGTGCCGAGGTAAAGCGCGGCGTTAAGTTCCGCCACTTAACACGCAACGCCACCGAATTTTGCGTAAAGTGGGGAACGGAGTGTCTTGACACTAGGTTCCCTCTGCCTACCCTACTGCGTGCAGGATACAGCGTGAAGCTAAAAAAAAAACTTAAGATACTTATTAATACTTCATATAAAATATTGTAAGCTTGTAGCTTAGGTCGAAGCTGTTTTATAAAACGTATTATAATAAATATATAAAACATTTTATTACAACTAAAAAAAACAAATTTAATTTCTTTCCATTTTTTTCGACAAGTAACAAAGTCGAAACTACTCAAGATAGAATATTTTATAGCAAGAGTCATATAATACTGGCAAATATTTATTTTTTTTCACGCTTTTCCCCACATCCGACCTCCTGCACTTTCTGCCTGAAATCGAGACATTGCGTGTTGGTTAGCGGCGTTCAACGCCGCGCTTTGTCTTATAATGGTTCCTTCGAGTGGGCATCAAAGACACAACCAGGCAGGCAGATACTGTCATCAATTATGCAAAAACTACATATTCAAAAACATTCATATTTTAAAGAATTGTAAAGAACGAGACATTTAGAAAACGTATAAAACATTTTGAACGCAGCGGGATTCGTCCGCATTGAGCAATGCGTTCAGAGATGCGTTGGTGATAGCGCCTGAACGGCATTCAGGAGGTGCGGGTTCTAATCCCGCTGCGTTCAAAAATTTTTATACGGTTTCTAAATGTCTTTTTCAATTTTCCTAAGTGTGAAATAACACTTTATAAAACGTTTTAAAAAAAACAAAAATAAAAACATTACTTTAAACAAAAACAATTTACACTTACCAACTCTGAATACATTCGATAAAAACTTCATTTTCCTTCGTTATTTTATTACAATTCACTTAATATTACAATAAAAGTATTACAATAAAAACTTTAATAGAAATTCACTTTTCCACCAAAAACATAAATGTAAAAATGACAGCCAAGTTCATTGAGTTTCGCCACTTTTAGACATGCAATGTCTAAATTTCGAAAGTAGAGAACGTAGTGTCTTGACACTGGGTTCTCTCTGACTAATCTGCTATGAGGGAAATATTGAGAAAGCGTGAAAGTCAAGTTCAATTACTAAAAAGAGTGGTTGTAATTTTATTAAATACTAGCGACGTCACGTGATCTGCTAAACTTTCTGTTCAATCATAATAAAATTTATCCTATGGCGCTCCTGAATAGTGTAGCTTTCTAATTGTGAAAGAATTTTCATAATCCGTTTAGTATTTCCGAACATACAAAGTTACAAACTTAACCTCTTTGTTATATTGGTATAGATTTAATATTTTTTTTTTATTTTGGCTCCTTCGCTGCAACCTAGTTTAATAACTTGGCTGTCATTTTCATATTAATGTTTTTGGAGGGATATAATTATTTTTTTCTTAAAAAAAAATATGATTTACAAAATAAAAAAGTGTTAAAGTTTGTCTCTTCGTGTGTATTTTGTAAGTATATATCAGCATATATAATATACTGTAAGTGTGTATGTACGATGTATATATATATCCTATTAAATAAATGCGAAATTTTGTTAGGATGTTTGTTACTCTTTCACGTAAAAACTACTGAATGAAATTTAACAAAACTTTACAATAATATAGCTTATACATCAGAATGAAACATAGGCCACAATTTATAAAGATATTTTGTGAATTGTCCAAAATATCAAGGGTCTTTTAATTTTACAGTTAAAACTGCTTTCTTAAATTCCTCGCGGACGATGTCGCGGACACAGCTAGTGTAAACATAAAACACTACAGGCATTTGGTCTATAACTGTTTATCTTTATAAGAATTATAAATAGTTTACTTCGACATGATTTTTAATTCTTTTTAAACATTTTTAAAGTGTTATTCCACACTTAGGAAAATTGAAAAAGACATTTAGAAAACGTATAAAAATGCTAACAACAAAAATAAGTTGTAATAAAACGTATAAGAATTTCGACGCAGCGTGACGCATGGCTCAGTGGCTCAGTGGTGAGAGCGCCTGGACTGTATTCAGGCGGCGCGGGTTCGAATCCCGCTGCGTTCAAATTTTTATACGTTTTCTAAATGTCTTTTATGATTTCTAATTGGTTTTCAAAACCTAAGAATACCTCTACAACTATTTTCTATTTTAATCTACACCATATAAAATATAAATCTAAAAATATACAAGATAAGCTATTAGAAAATATAGATTTAGGCTTAGGTGTGGGAGAGTCGGTGGTAATTTGGAAATTGGAAATGTAATTACCATTTGTCTTTTAAATTTTACGTTATATAGTTTTTATAGTATCTAAGATATTGTTGAAAATCTGCAATAATGTTACTACTAGTAACCTAACCCTCCTTGAACTTGACTGGACACGCTGCCGTGTGCGAATAATATTAACCTTTTTTTGTCTTGTTTTATTACCTTCACGCTGTATCCCACACATTCGGGTAGGCAGAGGGAACCTAGTGTTAAGACACTCCGTTCCCCACTTTCCGCACCAATCTGGAGGCATTGGGAGCTAAATGGCGGAACTTAGCACCACACCAGACACCGGAGCGGAGAAAATGGAATCATTAAATATTTCCACTCCTCGAATGGCAATCGAACCCACAACCAGTCGCTTTACAGTCACACTTTGTGCCTACACGCCACGACTGGCCACATTTAACATTTTTATACTACTAATATTTTTGTTTTTTTTTAGCTTCACGCTGTATCCCGCGCACAGCAAGGTAGGAAGAGGGAACCTAGTGTTAAGACACTCCGTTCCCCACTTTCCGCCGAATTGGGAGGCTTGCGTGTTAAGTGGCGGAACTTAACACCGCGCTTTACTTCGACACCAGAGCGAAGAAAATGGAAATATAATTTCCACTCCTCGAGTGGGAATCGAACCCACAACCAGTCGTTTACAGTCACACGCTTGTGCCACTGGGCCACGACTGGCCACTAATATTTTAACGTGGCTATTGACCATATCGAGAACATTATGTTATTTGATTTGCCCTTGAGCCCAAGACAAAGCGTGCTGAAAGGCGGAACTCAACGCTACCCATTGCATTTCATACCAGTGGGGTAAAGTTAACAATATAAATAACCATAAATAAGTGGGGAACGGAGTGTCTTAACACTAGGTTCCCTCTGCCTACCCGAATGTGTGCGGGATACAGCGTGAAGCTAAAAAAAAAAAATGAGTAGGACTCGAACCCACAACTATCTCATTTAAAGTCAATTTATTGTCTAACTAGTGTCCCGCTCGCGGCTTCGCCTGCGTGAACTACACAACTATTTCACTATAGGCACATAGACATCACATTAGAAACCTCGAAAATTATCAGTGTTTCTCTACTATATTATGCATGTATTATACATATAAACCTTCCTTTTGAATCATTCTATCTATTAAAAGAAACCGCATCAAAATCCATTGCGTAGTTTTGAAGATCTAAGCATACATACATACCGTTCCCTACGCATCGTCCAAAATTGAGACATTTGCATATTGAGGGCGGAACTCAACGCCGCACTTTGTTTTAAGTACCAGAGTTGAGCAATGAAAATAATATAATATACTAGCGGCCCGCTCGCGGCTTCGCCGCGTGATCTGCGTGGCTGTTTTGGTACGTTGCAACCCTCGGTGGTGGATTTTTGAAAAATCAAGTAGACTATGTTTAACATTGGACTATCAACTATACATATGCCAAAATTCATTATAATTGGTCAAGCGGTTTAGATTTTTCATATAAACTTTCATCCCCTATTTCAACCCTTTAAGAGGTTGATTTTTGAAAAAATAAGTAGCCTATGTTAGACCCAGTCATTTTTACTACTTTCATATAAATTTCATCCAAATCGGACTGGTACATTAGCCGTGGAAGAAACACACAGACATTCGCATTTATAAGTATGGAAGTATGGATAATCATTACCGAATGGGAATCGAACCAACAACCATTGCGTTTCGGTCGGTCTCAAAGATACAGGGTAAACAAATAAAAGATGTTAATAAAAAAAATATTATTATTATATATTTCATTATTACATATTTCTTTAAAAAGAACACATAAAAAGTTTATACAATTTGAAAACGACATTTAGAAAACATATAAAAATTTGAACAGTTAGAGGCGCAGGTTCGAATCCCGCTGCGTGTAAATTTTTATACGTTTTCTAAATATCTTTTTTAATTTCCTAAGTGTGTGACTTTAAAATGTTAAAAGTATATACATTTTTTTAAATATCACAAAATTTTAAAATTCTAACAATTACTATTAATAACTTAATTATATATATTTTGAAAATAAAAGAAAAACAAAAATAATAGGAGACTTTATTTTCATTTCTCCGCTATACTGGGAACAATGTGCGGCGTTGAGTTCCGCCAATCATCACGCAATGTTTATACTAACATTTTTTTTTACTTATAAAAAGTTACAATATAAATAACTTAAGAAAAAAACTAAATACAATTTATTATTCCACAATAAAAAGACAAAATTAAATAATTAAGAAAAAGTACATTCACAATTTACAATAATTTACAATCACTTAAAATAAAAATCATTAATCACTTGAAAAATACATACAAAAATACATAAAAGAAACTACTATAAATCCGGAAATTATAACTATAGTACCCGGCAATAAATAATGCACATCGTGCTTAGAATGAAACAGTCGGTCAGTTTCGGTTTCGTAGAGCGCTGTCTTTGTCACTCAGTTGGTATGTGACGTTTCTCATTGTTATTATTTTAAGCGACCGAGACAACGCTCTACGAAGTCGAAGCTAACCGACTGTTTCATTCTAATCATCGATGTGCATTATTTATTGCCGGTTACTATATGTATTTTAAAAAAAAAAAATAAAAAAAAAACTAAATACAATTTGCTATCTCACAATACAAAAATAGAATTAAATAATTAAAAAAAAAAATTACAATCACTTAAAATCAAAAATCATTACTCAAAATAACATTAAACAGAAAATAACTACTACAAACTACCAAAAAAATCGAACCTACACCCACCTTGATGTCTAAAGTCTCCGTTTTCTCCTTTATTCTTCACTCATATGTATTTTATTAGATTTAATCTTATATAATATTTGGAACAACTCCGAATTAGGCAAAATGGCTCCTTTGACAGCCCACGAGAGTAAAGTCTGTGCAATGTTGTCACTTTTCAATTGTATTGTTAATTTCATTTTCTTGTTTAATCTGTGGATGATATGAATAAAAAAAATATAGTTTTTTTTTTAGCTTCACGCTGTATCCCGCACACATTCGGGTAGGCAGAGCGAACCTAGTGTTAAGACACTCCGTTTCCTACTTTACGCCGAATTTGGAGGCATTGTGGGTTAAGTGGCGGAACTTAACGCCGCGCTTTGCCTTGACACTAGGGCGAAGGAAATGAAAGTATTAAATATACCCACTTCTCGATCGGGAATCGAACCCACAACCAGTCGTTTACGTTTACTTTGTGCCTACAAGCCACGACTAGCCTAATAAATATATATAATTATTATTAAGACAAAAAAAACAGAAGCCAGTCGTCGCCAGTGGACATAAAGTATGACTATAAAACGACTAATTGATTCGATGGGTTCGATGCGCGCTTGAGGAATTGAAATTTTTCAGTTCATTGTATTTTTATGTGATTTACCCACAAACAAATAATGAATAGTTAATATCTAATTGTTAATTACAATTAATTTTTAGCCCAACACTGCCATACACACAGATAGCGAAAAAATAACTTCTAAATTAAAAAAAAAGGGACAGTCGTGGCACATTTCCATTTCCATCGCTCTAGTCTCGAGGCAAAGCGCGGCGTTTAAAACCGCCACTTAACACACCACACCTCCATAATTCAACAGAAAATGTTAAACAGAGTGTATATATAATAATATAATATAATAGCTTCACGCTATATCCCGCACACATTCGGGTAGGCAGAGGGAACCTAGTGTTAAGACACTCCGTTCCCCACTTTCCGCCGAATTCGGAGGCTTGCGTGTTAAGTGGCGGAACTTAACGCCGCGCTTTACCTCGACACCAGAGCGAAGAAAATGGAAATATAAATTCCACTCCTCGAGTGGGAATCGAACCCACAACCAGTCGTTTACAGCCACACGCTTGCGCCACTGGGCCACGACTGGCCACACTTGTTGTTGTTGGCCATGTCTTAACACTATATTCCCTCTGCCTGCCCGAATGTGTGCTTAAAAAAAACAAAAAAAACAACTAACCTGTCAGGATCATAAAAGTCCCTCTCAGCTGTCACTGTCAAACTGTTCAAACTGGGAGCCGAACCCACCATCCCTCTCGCACACTTCTCTATTTCACTTCTGGAGGTGAAATCTATTCCGTTGCGGGTTATTGATGGGACCTGGTTGAAAATAAATACTAAAAAAGTTTTTCTTATTTTATGAAGCTACGGATATAAGGTCTGGTCAGGTAAAAGTAATCTTATTTTTGAAAAAGACATTTAGAAAACGTATAAAGAATAATTTTGTACGTACATTTTAAATTTAGCTGAAAGTGAAACTATCAGCTGAAAGATACAAAAACCGACTTAGGAATCACCCTAACATCCTTGCATCTGAGCTTCTCTGTATAAGTTACCGCAAGCGCCTAAAGCGACACGATATTCAAGAGCTAGACTCCAGGCATTAAGGAAGGTTGCTACCATTGGGAAGCACCTTGGCAAAACATTGTTCTTACACGACATCCACTCATAGTCATTGACTGATTGCAGATTATATAAGAAAAAAAAAAAAAAAAAAAAAAACATTTTAAATTTTCCTAAGTGTGAAATAACACTTTAAAAATGTTTAAAAAATATTTTAAAAGGTTTATATTTCAAACATTTTTAAAGTGTTATTTCACACTTAGGAAAAAGACATTTAGAAAACATCTAAAAATTTGAACGCAGCGGGATTCGAACCTGCGCCTATTGGACACTTTTCAAGCGGTCTGACTTCTAAGCTACGCGTTCTACTACCGGAATTCAATGGAAAATGGTGAACGGAGTGTCTTAACACTAGGTTCCCTCTGCCTACCCGAACGTGTGCGGGATACAGCGTGAAGATAAAAAAAAAATCTCACCATAAAACAAGATGGCGGCTCAGTCAGGAAGTCCGGTTGTTCGTTGTGATTCGCGTTATATATACGTAGTAACGAATGCACGTCATGTCCGTTCAGATCTGCATCTTCAAACTTATTGTAGCCCAGCCCTAATAAAAAATTAATAAATAAAAAAAAAGTAGCTTTTTTTTTTTTTTTTAGGTTCACGCTGTATCCCGCACACATTCGGGTAGGCAGAGGGAACCTAGTGTTACGACACTCCGTTCCCCACGCACCGCCGAATTTGGAGGCATTGCGTGTTAAGTGGTGGAACTTAACGCCGCGCTTTACCTCGACACCAGAGCGAAGAAAATGGAAATATTAAATATTTCCACTCCTCGAGTGGGAATCAAACCCACAACCAGTCGTTTACAGTCACACGCTTGTGCCACTGGGCCACGACTGGCCACCTAGCCTTTATTTCTCTGATCAATTTCCATAAATACATAAGAATACATTGAATTTTTATTATCAATATACATTTGCACTATCAATATAAAATTACAAAAAAAAAAAAAAAAAAAAATTGCCCCGCTTTGTTAAGACAGAGCGCGGCGTTGAGTTCCGCCACTCAGATTTTTTCTAGTTAATCTTATCTTATATATAATATAATGACAATTATTTTGCTTTTTATATATACAAATATTCATGAGACCAGTCGTAGTTTGCAGGCATAAGTTTGACTAGCTTGTAGGTGTAAAGCGACTGGTTATGAGTTCGATTCCCACTCAACAAGTGGAAATATTTAATATTTCCATTTCCTTTCCTCTGGTGTCAAGGCAAAGTTGGTTAAGTTCCACCATTTAACACGCAATGCCTCCAAATTCGTCTGTGCGTGGGGAACGGAGTGTTTTAACACTAGGTTCCCTCTGCCTACCCTACTATGTGCGGGACACAGCGTACAGCCAACAAAAATAAAAAAAAACAGCTTTTTTATTAACTATATAATTTTCATAAACCCCTAACTGACCATCCGTGGGTTAGAATACAATTCTCCTCCGCCGCTGGGTAGCGTCCCGTAAAAGGCGGGTAACCCAGTAGCTTGGTGGTAGGAGATTCGTTCTCCGACTGGCTCGCGACCACTATCGTGTCAAAAACGAACCGCCAGACAACTGGTGATGTGTTCCAGTTCGATGGCATGTAAGCCAGCTCTCTCCCTACTCCCACCATCCCCATCATTCTTCCCTCCTTTCCTCCACCCCCCTTAAGATCGGCAACGCATCCATAAACTTTTTAATGTTGTGGATGTATATGGGCGAAGGTAACTACTTACCATCAAGTAATCCTTCTGCTTGTTTGCCTCCCTTTCTTCAATAAAAAAAAACTTAAAAATAAATAAAATATTCACACAAACCTCTGACACAAGCACTAAGCAGCTTCCCTTTAACAGCACTAGCGAGGGCCACTGGCTCTTTGGGCACTGCGGCCAAATACAGAACTGCACTGCTCCTGGCCGGAGACACCATTTGTATACTCATGTATATTAAATCATTCACTTTCACTGTGTGCACCTGGAAATGTGGAGAAATGGGGAGAAATGTAGAGAAATACAGAGAAATAAGGAGAAATATAGATAATATACACAAAGATACAAGCTTAGGTGGGTAATCAGAGAGGACCCAGTGTCAAGGTATTTTTCTTCACTTTCCTTCACTCAACATAAATAAGTAATAAAGCGTATAAGAATTTCGACGCAGCGGATAGTAGAACGCATGGCTCAGTGGTGAAAGCGCGTGGACGGTATTCAGGAGGCGTGGGTTCGAATCCCGCTTTCAAATTTTCATACGTTTTCTTTAAATGTCTTTTTCTTAGATGAGTAGTCAGAGAGGACCTAGTGTTAAGACCCCCCCCTCCCCTGAATAGGAATCGAACCCGGAACAAATGAATATGAAAGTATATAAAAAAATTTAAACAGATTATCATTAACATTTTTAACTAATGTATTTTACTCCATGAGGCTAGTCGTGGCTTGTGGGCGCAAAGTGTGACTGTAAAGTCACTGGTTGTGAGTTCGATTCCCACTCGAGAACTGTCAATATTTACATTTAATATTTACACTACTCGAGTGTTAGTTATCATTTTCTTCGCTCTAGTACCGAGACAAAGCGCGGCGCTAAGTTCCGCCACTTAACACGCAACATCTCCAGAATTCGTTGAAGTGTGGGGAACGAAGTGTGTGCGGGATACAGCGTGAAGCTAAACAAAAAGAAAATGAAGATTCTTCTTTTTTTTTTTTTTATCTTCACGCTGTATCCCGCACACAGCAGGGTAGGCAGAGGGAACCTAGTGTTAAGACACTCCGTTTTCCACTTTCCACCGAATTTGGAGGCTTGCGTGTTTAGTGGCGGAACTTAGCGCCGCGCTTTACCTAGACACCAAAGCAAAGAAAATGAAAATATTAAATATTTCCACACCTCGAGTGGGAATCGAACCCACAACCAGTTGTTTACAGTCACACGCTTGTGCCACTGGGCCACGACTGGCCACCAAGATTTTTAATCAATGTATTTGAACTCCATACCTCTGGATGCATGTTACTCGTGCCTTGCAAATTGCGGACAGCTTGCAACACTCTGGATGGTAGAACTCTTATCAAAACATTGACTGGTTCATCTATTATTTGTTCGGAGAGTTTTATTACATGCCAATTTCTCTTTCTTGTTGCTTCAACTGAAAAAAACAGGATTTAAGCTTTGTATTAACTTACTAATTGTGCATATTAAGAATAACAAATATTTTTATTTTATTTCTATTTGAGAAATATCATTGTGATCTATCTACTTGATTTTCATTGTATTGCAACCCTCAGGGGTAGATTTTTAAAAATCAAAGTAGCTTTTGTTTAACCTTGGATTATCAACTATATTTATACCAAAATTCATTACACCCTGTCAAGCGGTTTAGATTTTTCATATAAACTTTCATCCCCTATTTCAACTCCTTACAGGTTGATTTTTGAAAAAATAAGTAGCCTATGTTTGACCCATTAATTTTTACTACTTTCATTCTAAATTTTATCCAAATTGGACCAGTAGATGAAACTAGATGTGAAAGTGTGATAGACAAACAGACAGGCATTGGCATTTATTAATATAAGTATGGATGAATGACAATTAAAATACATAGAAAGAACAATTATTAATGTAAATTTGTTTTTTTAAGGTTTTTAACATTGTTACAGTCTTATAATAGACCATCTTGTGGCCGTGGGAGAAGTTCTCACTGTAATCGTCAATGGCTGCGGCTTCAATTTCTACTACATTTCCACTAGGTAAAACTATTACAGTTTAATTATTTTTTTTCATCTCTTTATTTAGATTTTAACTATGACCTAGAACTAGATTATCTCCTAACAGCTGCAATGCGAGGAAAAGAGTGAAGCTGCTTTTCTTTTTATTTTTTCTATAACAATAATTTAAAAATTTAAACATACATTTTAACCGCAATCTGGCCACTATTTCAGCTATTTCTTCAGCAGGCAAAGCGTTAATAACGTGGCGACGCAGCACTCTAGCAACACTTAAAGGTGTCATTGGTAATCTTGCATTTCTCACTGCTTTGGAGACTTCCTTCCACTGCACTCCAAATTCAGGCAGAACGTTGGCACAACACGCCTCTATCGGCATTTTACTTATTATAGCTTGTAATTCTTGTATTTCTGTAATTAAATTTTAAAATATTATGGATCAGAATAATTTCAATCAATGAAAATAAAGATTTGAGCCCTCGTGGCGCAGTTGGTCAGCGTCTGCCTGTAAAATTGATAGTTATGGATTCTATTAGCACTCAGTGAAAAGATTATATTTAAATTTTTATTTGTTCGCTCTGGCACCTAAGACAAAACGCGATGTTGAGTTACACCAATCATCACGCAATGTCTCGATTTCGGGCGAAAAGAGGAGGACGGAGTGTCTTGACACTACCCGCTATGCGGGAAAACGCTTCAAACAATAAAAATAAAATAAAGCGATGATGTTGTGGTGTGATACTCACTGCTCTTCGACGTGGATTGCATTTTTCTTAATATATAATTGACTTCTTAGCAACTACTGTCTATTAAATGGCGTGGAAATATTATTTTGTTCTTTATTTGTGATCAGATGGCAACTTGAATTAAATAAATAAATACCACTATAGAAAACACGTATATCATAAACCGACAACCGTTACGATTTAATTTGAAATACGAATTTTGGTTAAAATGTCTCTTGATTTTGACATTTGTTTTGTATATATCTGTGGTATGTCATACTGCTCTGAATTCTAGCATTTTTAGACGTAATATATTATAGTAATATCGAAAAGTAATTAAAAAATATTAAAATAAGAAACAAAAATATACAAATTTTATATCATTTTCTGTATTAAAAAATATATATTTATAATAAAAACAAATTTAGTTTTGAAAGAATAATGCTATCGTAGAGTATAGTATTAGTTATAAAATATTTGATTGAATTAAACTAGGATGTTAACTTAACCACAATTCAAATACACGTTTTAAAGGTCATTGTGCTCCAGCGGGATAAAATTAGACTGCAATCGCCATTGCTTGTGGCACCGGTTTCCACTCAGACGAGTAATCTTTTTTTTTTTTAGGTTCACGCTATATCCCGCACACAGCGGGGTAGGCAGAGGGAATCTAGTGTTAAGTCACTCCGTTCCTCACTTTCCGCCGAATTCGGAGGCTTTGCGTGTTAAGTGGCGGAACTTAACCTCGCACGCTTTACCTCGACACCAGAGCGAAGAAAATGGAAATATTAAATATTTCCACACTTCGAGTGGGAATCGAACCCTCAACGAGTCTAATCCGGAACGCGACGGGGGCAACAAATAGAATAATCGTGGAATACAACATTAAGATGGCCATAAAAGACCGAAATGAAACGGTCACGTCCTCGTCCATAGCAGTCATGCCCTTTTCCCGCCAACAAATTTTATGATATAGCTAATTTTGTAAATTGTATATTGTGTTAATTAATAGTTCATTTAAATGTAGACATAAGTAGTAAATGTAATACTCGCTTAGGTTAATTTAAAACATCAGTTTAGTTTTGAGTAGTATGTAATTTAAGATTTGTAACCAAAAAAAAAAAATTAAGGAAAAAAAGGATACGAGACCGAGTGTCTGTAGAGTTTCAGTATTTAATAAAAAAAAAAAAAAAAAAAAAAACCCTCAACCAGTCGTTTACAGTCACACGCTTGTGCCACTGGGCCACGACTGGCCACAATTAATTAATTAATCAACATTTTGTATAATAACCTTGAATTCTGGCAAAAACAAATTTTGTATAATAATAACGTCGAATTGTAGCAAAACGATGAGAGCGGAATGTCGTAACACTAGCTTCTAACTGACTCGAAAAATATTAAACAAAAGTATTTGGCTCGCATCTAATTGACTAAAAGTATATAACAAAAGTAATACTAATAAAAATCAGAATCTGGAGATTAGATTCTCTTTAAGAAACCCAGCTTATTATAAGGCTGTCAAAGAAAAAGAATTATATATACTTTCATTTATGCGTTATATACAGCCAGTCATTGTGGCCAGTCATGGCCAATGGCACAAGCGTGTGATTGTAAACGACTGATTGTGGGTTCGATTCCCACTCGGGGAGTGGAAATATTTAATATTTCCATTTTCTTCGCTCTGGTGCCGAGGTAAAGCGCGGCGATAAGTTCCGCCACTTAACACGCAAGCCTCCGAATTCGGCGGTGCGTGGGGAACGGAGTGACTTAACACTATGTTCCCTCTGCCTACACTGCTGTGTGCGGGATACAGCGTGAAGGTAAAAATATACATATATATATATATATATATATATATATATATATATATATATATATATATATATATATATATATATATATATATATATATATATATATATATATATATATATATATATATATATATATATATATTTATATGTATATATATATATATATATATATATATATATATATATATATATACAGTTTCTTAGTATATTATTAATGTCACCCATTGTATATGTACATATACCTATACCAGTGGCTCTTTCTGTCTGTGAACTAGTCTGCTGTTTTATTATATTGCAACACCTGGGGGGATTTTTTAAAAATAAAATATAGCCTATATTTAATCTAAGAGTATCATCTGTATTTACGCTAAATTAATTAAAATCGGCTTAGATTTTTCATATAAACTTTTAACCCCTATTTCAACCCTTCAGACCTTGATTTATTAAAAAATAAATAGTTTTAAAATTATATATTTTTTTGTTAAATTCTTAGCAAACATAGTCATGGTCACATTGAGTATGTAACAAAAATTTGTTTCTTACTTTCCCCCAAAATTCCAGACTTTGCTTGTTAAATATTGGAACTTACACCGCGGTTTGTCTCAAGTGAAAATGGCGGAGAAATGAAAATAGTATATAAACATTCTCAGAGTGGAAATCGAACCGACAACCGTCTTGCGTCTACATTCAGACGCTATCACTCTACAACACGGCCTGACTGGATGGAAAAAATAAAATAATATCTATGCCCCGAAGGTAAAGGACACCATGTCCATTTTTTCAGTAAATTGACTTAACACCATGTCCTGGATGTAGATTTTTCGATCTATTCAATGGTATAGGGCACTATGTCCTAGTCCCATAAATAACGAACATGTTCGTTTTCAGCAGAGGTAAAAGACACCAAGTGGACTTGGTTTTATCTACCTCAAGAATAAGTCTAGGATCAATGCTTTCAATTATTTACTAATGTCAATAGCAATGTGAGAAACTTTCATTAAGCTGGTTCTACAAGTGACGAAGAAACAAGCTCTAATAGTTCAAAAATATGGAAAATCGACTCTCCTGAACAATTACTAAAATGTGACATGGTGTATTTCACCTCCGGGGTACTGATATATTTATTACAAAGCATATCTTTATTACAATATATTACAGTACAAACTTACAAAAGAACAGTCGATAATACATTTTTACATTAACAGTTTCATCAAACATAATTTTACTTTTGACTTTACAATTAATAACACCAAGCCATTTTAAAAAAAAAAACAAAAACATTTTGAGACCACCTGTAGATACTACCTATGAAATAGCTTAAAATAATTGAAAAAATAATAAAATAAAATTATAAATAGTCATAAATTAAGTTTTAACTTCAAAACAAAATAAACATATTAAAGTACAGTATACAATTTTAATATATACTTTGTATTTTTTATAGCTTCACGCTGTATCCCGCACACAGCAGGGTAGGCAGAGGGAACCTAGTGTTAAGATACTCCGTTCCCCACTTTCCGCCAAATTTGGAGGCATTGCGTGTTAAGTGGCGGAACTTAACGCCGCGCTTTACCTCGACACCAGAGCGAAGAAAATAGAAATATTAAATATTTCCACTCCTCGAATGGGAATCGAACCCACAACCAGTCGTTTACAGTCACACGCTTGTGCCACTGGGCCACGACTGGCCACAACTTTATTTATTCGGAATTGAACCTGTAATCTATAAGGTAGAAGAATTTATTTTGGCACAAAAAAAACAATAATAAACCAATCCCTAATTATATAGTACGTGCATTTTATCTTGATCAGTCATATCTTCGCTTTCCTTTACTCCGCCCCGGTACAGTCAATGAGAGTTGACGAGTGGGGAGTGACTGAGACACTACACACCGCGTAATGGAGTCACTAGTATTTGTCTCTCGTGCATCTCTCCGCCTTTTACCACCAATCACTCGCTAAATGTCAGTTCTGCGACGCCTATTGTAAAATAATAATACATAAATATAATTAAGACTGGTTTTTAACATATTAGTTAGAAAAATCGAGAACATAATAATACTAAATATAAATATAGTACCCGGCAATAAATAATGCACATCGATGCTTAGAATGAAACAGTCGGTTAGCTTCGACTTCGTAGAGCGTTGTCTCGGTCGCTTAAAATAATAACAATGAGAAACGTCACATATCAACTGAGTGACAAAGACAGCGCTCTACGAAACCGAAACTGACCGACTGTTTCATTCTAAGCACGATGTGCATTATTTATTGACGGGTACTATACATACATGTGTATATATATAAAACCAAAAAAGTACAGAAGAAAAAAGTTTCATAGCACAATTTAATATATATTTTCAAGATAATAATTATTAATTATTTATACAAACTAAACTGACATAATATGTACAATGGAAATGACATAAGGTTTTTTTTTTTATAAAATAAAAATACATGGAAGCATAACATTCAGCCTAATTTAAAAAAAAAACTTAATTGCTATAAATTTTTAAATTGTTTTAGCTATTGTCTCACCATATATTTAGCGCTATGCATTTAGAGAATATACAAAAAAAAATTGGAATACACAGATTATATTAACCGAATCAAATCAAATAACTTTTATTTATTTTTGTACAAGTATAGAAATGTTAACATACTCTATATTTTTCATGGCGGAACTTAACGCCGCGTTTAGAGTTTAGTACCATAATTATCCAATACTTTGTATATTATCAATTATTTACAAATGATATTAAAATTTCAATATTAAAATATTACACCCGTCCTCTTGTTCCTTGACTTCATACTTCAAATCGACAATGGGTTTATCAAAACTCAATCTGTGACCAACTTTATCCTTAGATTTAACATCTTCCGGAGTTTTTGGTGATTTCGGTGATAAACTAGGCTTAAATTGACCAATTTTAGTCTTAACGACTGGCTTTTTAGCTTTCTTCTTGACATCCTTATCAGCGGTAGGAAAATTTTTAACGACAAAGTCTTTATAAGAATCATTAAATGATGAACTATATGGTTCCCAGTCGCTGTTCTTTTTATTATTTTTAGCTTCACCATCATCATCATTCTTTTCTGCATCTCTCACCGGTTCCACATCTTTTTTGACTTTCTCACTCGTGGCCAAAGAGAAGGAATTCAATATTTTAGGCGACATTTCATGAGTATCTTCATTATCTTTGGTCCGTTTGACTTCTAAAGTTATTTCAGCGTCATCACTTTTCCGTTTACCGACCGCCATTTTAGAATATTCTAGATCTGCCTGATTATCGTTTTCTTCAACTTCCTCGTCATAAATAGTCAAAATTGAGGTCATATTTAAGGCTTTTCCGTGCAATATTTTCAGTGTTGCTATATTTATTTTCGCCGCATCGACTATAATTCCCTCCATTAACGATTTAAATTGTATATACAAATCATTATCATCTGAGGGGAAGCTTGTCAATGTATTGTATCCTTCGGTACGTTTCAAAAAGGAGGTGATTGTAAACTTTTTATATTTTTCTCTTAGAGTATATGGATTTGATGTGTGGGAGAAATGTTTCTTGAAGAAATGGACCTGCACCCCTTTGGGGAACTCCTGAACTACTATAGTGGATGGGCAATAGTGCTTAGCATCGACTTTTTCATCGTTTTCTTTGACATAGTTGCAATGGTAGTATCGTTTTGCGTCGTATTTCTCTAAGAGTACATACTGAACACCAGTTTGAGCTTCCATGTCGAATTTCCAACTTGAAAAGTCTGTAATAATTATTAATATTTACTATCCATACTTTATAAAATAATAAATGCGAAAGTCTGTGTTTGTCTGTCACGCTTTCACGGCTAATCTACTGGTCCGATTTGGATGAAATTTAGAATGAAAGTAGTAAAAGTGACTGGGTCTAACATAGGCTACTTATTTTTTCAAAAATCAACCCCTAGAGGGTTGAAATAGGGGATGAAAATTTATATGAAAAATCTAAACCGCTTAACCAATTGTAATGGCATAAATATATTTATGCCAAAATTCATTACAATTGGTTAAGCGGTTTAGATTTATCAACTGATAATCTAAGCTTAAACATAGGCTACTTTATTTTTTTAAAAATGCGCCCCCGAGGGTTGCAATCGAAGCCTCATGCAATCGTTGCGGCGAAGCCGCGAGCGGGCGGCTAGTATAAGTATAAACGTGAGGTGTGCATTGTAAACGTAACTGGTTGTGGGTTCGATTCCCATTCGAGGAGTAGAAATATTTAAATATTACCATATTTTAGATTCTAGTGTCGAGGCCAAGCGCGGCGTTAAGTTCCACCACTTAACACGCAATACCTCCAGAATTCGGTTATATATTTCTGCCGAGTCCCGTAAACAACACACTAGGGTTTTCCGAAGTTCTATACATATAGTAACTAGCGATGTAAGCGTAAAATATTTCGTGCCAACAAGCCACGATTGACCTCAATTCTTATATAATTGTTATGTTAATTTAATGTCTTATTATATCATTGTTTTATTACAATTTTAATTTCAAAAAGAAACTCAATATCATCTAAATATGAATATTTAGTTATAGATACTTATTTTTAATTCTGATATTCATTTACCCAGTGTGTGTTGTGGCCAGTTGTGGCCCAGTGGCACAAGTGTGTGACTGTAAACGACTGGTTGTGGGTTCGATTCCCACTCGAGGAGTGGCAATTATATTTCCATTTTCTTCGCTCTGGTGTCGAGGTAAAGCGCGGCATTAAGTTCCGCCACTTAACACGCAATGCCTCCGAATTCGGCGGAAAGTGGGGAACGAAGTGTCTTAACACTAGGTTCCCTCTGCCTACCCGAATGTGTGCGGGATACAGCGTGAAGCTATAAAAAAAAGTAATAATTCCAAAAAGAAGCACAATATATCAAACTAAATATTGAGATATTTATTTCCAATGCTGATATTCATTTATATTAAGCAAGCTGTGATCGCGACAGACGGATAAGAATTGTAAAAATTGTTATTTTTTTATACCTATCGTGCATACATATAGAAAGCGGTTATTATAATATTACAAAAAAACACTCCAATTGTACTTTATTAGTAGACATATGGGGCCAGCCGTGGCACAACGTGTGACTGTAAAGCGACTGATTGTGGGTTCGATTCCCACTCGAGGAGTGTAAATATTTAATATTTCCATTTTCTTCGCTCTAGTGTCGAGGCAAAGCGCGGCGTTTAGTTCCACCACTTAACACGCAATGCCCCCCAGGTTCCCTCAAAAAAAATGTATAGATATACAAGGTATACTAACCTACACTTAGCGGGAAGAACATGCTTTCAACATCATCAGCGTGAGAACTCAATATATGGGAGTCGAAGGACTTCAAGTTGGGAAGCCAGTCGTCACAGGCTGTACATATGACTACCTGATCACTAGTTATTTCTCTGAACTGCTCATCGCAGAGATGCGTTTGTATTGATTTCACTTTCCTATTACATTTGTTACAAAGCTCTATCCTTATGGGCTGTATGAGACTTGGTGAATTCGGTGGACTGAAAATTTAATTATTTTTAACATTTTTAAAGTGTTATTAACTCACCTAGGAAATTGGAAAAGACATAAAAAAGTAAAATTTGAACGTGGCGGGATTCGAACCCTCGTGCTCTGACCTTTAAGCCATACCTTGGCCATTTTGAAAATTATGTTATTTATTTAATTTGAATATTATTAGGCACAAAGTGAGACTGTAAACAAGACTGGCTGTGGGTTCGATTGTCACTCGAGGAGCGGTTCCACCACTTTATAAATAATATATCTAACTTCAATGGTGCGTCGGGAGTGTCCTAACACGATGTCCCCTTCGCCTCCCTTGCTGTGTGTGGGATAACGTGTGAAATATTAAAGTTTAACAAAGAACACTATAAATATATAATATCTGAATTTGTATATATTCATCTTTAGATTTATGTCTATCTTTATTGTGTAGTGCACTTTCATTATATAAGTAAATCACAATAATCCAAAAACTTGAATCATATTACACTTTAATGCAGCGGTATTCAATCCTGCTCTATTGAAATTGTTATATACTTTCTAGAAATGTCTTTTTCAATTCTTGAGACGTTACATTTCAGAAGTAAAGAAAGCAAAAATATATAAATGCTTATATATTAACAATTTTTTTAACACATTCATTGCTAGTTATGCTATATTGCGAGTCATCAGTAGCAAACTTTCTTAGCTTAGAGCAAAGTAAAGAGAGATATAAAAGTGAGATTAAAATGTACTAAATTTTACTTATAATAAATGATAAATTTCGAAGAGCAATTAGAATTAATATAAGAAATTACCGTCTTGACCACTACATGAACTCATTAATTTAAATATGGCAATGAATGTGTTAAAATCCATTCACATTAACATAATGACAGCGAATAGTGAATATAATTTAGCATTTATTATAATATAAAAAACAAAAGAATGATACGGCTTTAAAAATAAGTTATATGGGTAGTGATCTTATATGATTATGCAAGAGAAATAAACTACTTCAATTAGTTAAATTAACATAATATAATTACTGTAGTAAATAAACAGATACTTTTTGGTGATATTGTTTATAATTTCTAATTTTCATGGCCTAAATTAGACTGCACAAAGCTTGATGTTAGTTTAAATATTGAAGTGGTTTACTTACACCAAACATCTAGATTTTAATTAATTCATTATTGATATATTAAAACAGAATAAATTATAAATGTACTTACACTTTAGCACCCTGTTTGTTAACACAGTGATGTTTTTGTATATGTTTATGTGCTGGAAAATATGAGCCGAATAAACTAAAACATTTAGGACATTTAAATTCCACCGTTTTCATTTTCAACGTTGCATTATCTATATTTTCTGCTGGCTCTTTCACTTCTTTCTCACTTTCCTCTTTAGCCGGTTCTGAAAATTTTACTTTTTGAATCACCCTTGGCGGCGTAGGGTCTTTTTTCGGTGGTTTTTCCTTAATTTGGGGTTTAATGGATTTAAAATGTTTATTAACCTGTTTAGGTTTGTTTCGTCTTGTGATGATATTGTGCGCGGTACGTTGGTGAATTACCAGCGCATCCATAGTCATTAATTTTCTTCCACACATATCACATTTAAACGCCGTGCCTCTTGCCCGTAACTTAACTGCGGTTTTGGCGCGCATATTACCGTTTAATACTGTACATTTATAAAAATAAGCGTTTAGATGTTTTTGTTAATGCAACACAGAGCGGACGACGCACTTTGACGTTTTGGTATACATTCTGACAGATGATAACCTAATTGTTTGGTATAGATTATATCAGAAATTTATAAATAATAACTTATCTGTTTTGTTACAGTTATATATAATAAAAATAACTATAACTAAAATAACAATAACCATTTATATTTATTTTTAGACGTAATGCGTTATATTATATCGAAAAAGTAGTGGCAAAGATTAAATAATTAAATTAAACTTTTTATAAATTCAATATTTCAACTTTGGTCGGAGCGTGGAGAATGGAGTGTCTCATTACTAGGTTCTCCAACCAAGCCAAGATATTAGTCCTGATAATTCTAATTTTCGGTTCAATTAAAAAATTCAGCCATCGACATAATACGTAATTATTTTGAAAATTATTTGGTGTTTTATTTAATTGGTGCTCCTACCTCTAGTTGTAGTAAATACTACAACTAGAAATAAATTATGTTACATTACATTATGTATATTACAGAATTTTTAGACTCCTGTAAAACCGGGTAGAGATCTCGGTTAGGTGATTTTTGTTTCAGCTTCACACTTCTAATGCAAGCAAAGAGAGAGTGAGAGAGAGATTTTCTTTATTTAAAAGAAATTACTCAATTAAATTCTCTCTTCAATTGTTAACTGGTCTCAGGACTTTCTGTTTCTCGGTCAAACACCCCGAATTAGTTCTCGCAGGCTATACTAGATGTCGCTACTATATTATTAACCAGTGATAGGCTCGCGCAGGCCCGGTCGACTTCCTTAGGGGCTTGGGCGACATACCTACAGGGGATTGAAAATTACTTGGTGCTGCCATATTTTAAAAAAAACTACTAATTAGTAGTTTCTTTAATTTATATTTTAAAATAGACGTATATGATTTTTTTGAATGGGCTAAGCTTTGAGTATACATTATAAATAAAAAATAATAATAAACAATAAGCATTGAATTTTAGTAACAAAGCGCTTTTAACTGATATGGTATACGATTTATCTAAAAATAATCAAGACATTTTAGTAACTTTGTCTTTTCATAGGGCAGGGCAACATTGTAATTTACAAATGGCCGATTTACTTGTAAAGCGAGCAACCTGTTACTTTTATTGTTACTGAAGTTGTTCCAGTTTTTGATCCATCTCACTTACTAAAATGCTTTAGAAATATAATATAACATTTAATACGAATATTCCTTCAAACAACGAGAAAGGCAAAGGTATTTACTATATTATTTTAATTATTAGAAATAGGTAAAAATTTGTATGTATCTACCAAATGGTATAAACATTTTATGTTTCAATCAAATTAGAAAATAAAATTATAAACCACTTCAAAGTAGGAATTTCTAGTCAATAAAATCTGAATAAAACATGAAAAAACATTTTTTTGCATAAAATGTCATTACAGGTTATGGCAAATGGGAACATATTGAAAATTTCTTCATACATATACCAATAGTGATGGATATTTTGTTTTCGCATCCAAATTAAAACAAGTCCAATTGTGTCCAAACACCAAACAGAAACTGAGAGTGAATCTTGCCTCTCGAGTGCTAAGCCACTCGGTTGCAGCAGAGATGTTTGCTAGGATATCTCAAGGTTTGTATTGTTATTGCTTACCCAAATAAATATTACTATTCATCTTACAATAACATGTTGATTCTAGTAATGCCAGTAATTGTAAAATGACCTTTATTAATTATCTTTTGTAATTTTTAGGATTGCTACCCGGGGGAAGTGCTAGCCACAGGTACTGCAGATATAGTAATCAAATATGGACAAGCTGTTTGACTGTATAAATAGCGATTCCCCAGATCGGAATACTACTTGTAAAAATATATAAACTATCGGTCTTATTCATAAAAATATTGTAAAGCACTTATTTGTTTTATTTTATTTCTTTATTATTATAAAACCTTTAATGATTCACTCTTTCAAAATCATTTGGAAGTATTGGTATTTAAATCAATATTTGCATGATTTTGAAAGAGTGAATCATTCGGGTTTTTAAATAAAAAAAATGTTTTAAAACCAAATTTGAAATTTCCCGCTAGTATTTTTTAAATTTGCCGCTGACAAATTTGAAATTTGCCGCCGAATTTGACATATTTGTTTCCAGTGGGTCTATAATAGATGGCGTTAGTTTCAGTTTTGTCCCCCACTTTTTTGTATGAAGTGGACATTCTT
The DNA here is from genome assembly GCA_019049465.1 of Dryas iulia moderata. Lineage (NCBI taxonomy): Eukaryota > Metazoa > Arthropoda > Insecta > Lepidoptera > Nymphalidae > Dryas > Dryas iulia. The sequence goes on from CM032445.1 coordinate 3,441,153, forward strand.
CCTTTTAGGTAAATGTGTTCTGTGGGCTCGCGGCTTCGCCGAGCTCAAACCTCTTTAAGATTCTCTGAACTTTCCGTTCAATCATAATAAAACATATCCTATAGCACTCCTGAATAGTGTAGCTTTCTAATTGTGAAAGAATTTTTATGATCGGTTCAGTATTTCCGAGAATTACCCCTTACAAACAAACTTACAAACTTTACCTCTTTATTATTTTAGTATAGATCATTAATGTACTCAAGCGATGATAAGAATTTTATGCTTTATTAGTTGACTACATTACCTCTTATTACATCAACTATCTACCAGTGTAAGTTCCGTCAAAATCAGTCCAATCGCTCTAGAGATAAGCCGGAACAAACAGACAGACACATGTACAGACAGACTATTTTGATATATCTATACATATATATACGTTTAGCAAAAAATAGTTATCTTAATATTTATTTCTATAAAAGATGAAAAGTTTTATAATATTAATTTAGTAATTGGTAGGTAGAAAATTTTATGTATTTATTTGTCCACATATAGTCTAGAAGAGTTAACAGATTTCGAACAAACACTGTTATTAATAGTAAACACACCATGTAAATAAATATTATGCATTTATATAGGTCTACATATTTTTCTTAGTAATATAATTGTAGTATTTTTGTATATGAGTAACTATTAAAGAAATATGTAGGTGCACCTAAGGTATTTTATCCTACATGACAAGGTTGGCAAAAATGATTTTTAGCATTAAGCCTGCCTATTGTGCCTTGTTTTTTTTTGTGCTATATAGAAAATATAAACTTAAAAAATGTTTTATAATATTTTTATTTAATTAATATGTTACCACTTGTACTCTCTGACTACTATGTAGAAAAATCACATTTAAAAAAAAAATAGGGGCAGCAATAAATGAAGAAATAGTACAACAAATAAATAAAATATATTTGCTACTTATTTACTTATATATTAATTAACATTACTCAAACCGTAATGGCAATATTTAAAATATACACTTTTGTTCCATTGTTATTAACTTGCACTTACACTTATATATTATTATTACAAAAGAGTCTTAAATTTTTACTTATGTATATAAATTTAATTATTCAGTTATCGGCACGCCCCAAAGCTTAATTTCATCTTCCGAAGCAGTTAACAAGTAGTTCTCTGTAGGATGATGATTTATTGAAACCACTGGTTTAGAACCGTGTTTTAATTTATGAACACAATTACTAGATACTAAGTCCCAATATAAGACATCTCCATTTGCCGAACCAGAAATAATATGACTATCTTTTTCATTGACAGCATTTTCAAGCAAAAAGTCTTTACTTTCATGACCAGAGAATGTGTTTAATATTTCACCAGAATCTTTATCGAATAACTTGATGGTGCTATCAGCACAACTTATAATAAAACATTGTCCATCATGCGTCATATTAGCAAAAGTAATAATATGGCCGATATAATCAGAAAACATTTTTCCCACTCTCATATCATACAACCTTATATGACAATCCACGGATGAAGTCATAATTTCGTGGTCGGTCACCTGTATTGATGTAATAGTATCTTTAGCGTCTTTCAATATTTGTGCTGGTTCTTGTCTCCGACTTACCACGTCCCAGAAGCAAACTGTGTTATCGACAGATCCTGATACAGCCATTGTGGATTCTTCGTTGAACTTAACACAAGTTACAGAGCTGGCGTGGCCTCTATAACGACGAATAGGCTGTCCAGTAGTTACATCCCATAGGATAACTGATTTATCAGAACTTGAAGACACTATATGACTGCTATCACACGAACCAGCGGCGTCGAGCACTTCGTTAGCATGTCCCCCATAAGTTTTTAAAAGCAATTGATTTTGGGGGTTCCATAATTTGATTTTCTTATCAGCACCACAGGTGAGGCAGTAGGAACCATCTATATTGAAACGAACGGCCCTAACTACCTGTTGTTTGCAAGGTATGGTCGCAATTGTTGTTAATTCAGTAATGTTCGACATGACTAGTGGGTTTTCAGTTTATTTTCTTTCAACTTTAGGTTGCTTCTTCGTTTATATTTGGTAAAATTATAAAATTAAGTTTTGTTTACATGCTTTTGAAATGTTTTGAATTTTCACTTTGATAGTAAGGGATAATGTTGCCAGTAGAGTTAGAAATTAAAGCCAAAGGTATTCAGAGTCTTCAGAGAGATCTTAGTGTCAAGATATACCATTCTTCACTTTCCGCTTGAAATCGAGACACTTGCTTTATTTAAATTTTAATAATTTAAATACAGAATTTATTTCCTCAAAAATTGTTTAGGATTTTATTTTACTACCATTGTATAATTTGTATTTTTTTTTATTTATTATTAGAACACAGTTTATCAAACAAAATTTAATTTGTAGCAATTTGTAAGTCTTTTATTTATTAATCGATTGAAATAAAACAAACACATAATGAAAAATTTTCTAAAGTTCTAAATAAAAAGTTAATATTGCACTTAACTGCTATTTCATAAAGTTATCAATGTAATCATTAATACCCCCAATAATATATTTGTGGCCAGTTGTGGCCCAGTGGCACAAGCGTGTGACTGTAAACGACTGGTTGTGGGTTCGATTCCCACTCGAGGAGTGGAAATATTTAATATTCCATTTTCTTCGCTCCGGTGTCGAGGTAAAGCGCGGCGTTAAGTTCCGCTACTTAATATGCAATGCCTCCGAATTCGGCGGAAAGTGGGGAATGGAGTGTCTTAACACTAGGTTCCCTCTGCCTACCCTGCTGTGTGCGGGATATAGCGTGAAGCTATATATTTCTCATAAATCTTTCATGTATTAACAGCAATCACTTACATTTTAATCATATGCTTAGATTAGAATGATTATTATAACTTAAATAACTCCTAAAAGTAGTTGATAATTTTAAATCACAAATTTAACTCGAACACAAAAATAATTAATTTGAAAATCGATTTTGTAGTAACGTACTTTATTTAGAATCGATTTTTCCCTAATCGAATATCACAGGATATTCGATTGTCAGCTGTCATCTGTCAAGTGTCACCATAAGTGTTGTTGTCATCGCGTTAATTCCTACAATATTGTTTGTTATTTTGTTTTAAAAATACTATTTAATAACAATTTAGTATTATAAAATGGTGCTTATTTAGTGATATTTTTCATAAATGTTATATACGGAGAACTATTTTCGGTTAATGTGATCAAATGGGCGTAGCGTAGGAAATTCTAATTGAGTCGTATGACAAAGTAAGTTGTTGTGAAGGCTACCTTATTTGATTTACTTCGAATGTATTATGCATAATTAACCCAATTTTAAACTATATTCTTGAATTATATTATAATAAAAAAAGTATATTATGTCTTTTAATATGCTTTATTAGTCGGTTGCAGTTTAAATACGTTACTTTTTAAATAATCTCAAAATATATAAATAATTATTAGAGTTATGTATTGAACATTGGTAATTGCGAAATTTTGCAATATCATAGATTGATGCATTTTGTAATAATTTTTAATTTCATTTTAATATTCTCATATGTTGATAACAAATATTGAAAAATAAATTGAAACTAATCTGTTCTCATATTTAAAATTTTATCAATTATTCAAATTTGACTCAATTATTTTCTTCACACTTTGTCCTGTTTAAAGGAACTAGTGTCAAGACACTCCATTCTCCATGTTCCGCTACAATTTCAGATATTGCTTGTTGAGAGATGGAACTCAACACCATACTTGCCTTATCACCAATATTGAGAAATATAACAAATTAAAATACTATTTTTTTTAAGAAAAATATAGTCAGAATATATTTTCTAATTAGAATTTAAAGTTGTTTAACTCTATTTAGTTTAATTTGAGGCCTCATTGTTGAGAAAAGTTGACATTGCCTTAGTTGTTGACAGTGTCTTATCACCTTACATTAAAGTGTAAAACAGTAAAGGTACAAAATAAAAAATATATGTACTTACTTCTAAAGCATTGTAATAAAATTTTAAAGTATCAAATTTTCTCAAAACTCTATTAAATACTTCTTTATTGTATAGTTTTCATGTAACAGGGTTTTTACTTCATATTTTAATATTTAAATAAATATGAAACTACATATAAAAAAACTTGAGGCCAGTCGTGGTGCAGTGGCACAAGCATGTTACTGTAAACTACTGGTTGTGAGTTCTATTCCCACTCGAGGAGTGTAAATATTTAATATTTCAATAGAAAATTGAGTGTAAATATTTAATATTTCAATCGCTGTGGTGTCAAGGTAAAGCGCGGCGTTAAGTTCCGCCACTTAACACGCAATGCCTCCGAAGTCGTCGGAAAGTGGGGAATGTAGTGTCATAACACTAGGTACCCTCTGACTACCCTGCTATGTGCGGGATACAGCGTGAAGCTAAAAGAAGAGCAGCCTAGTATTAAAAGTTTTTAGTAACAAACAAACAAACGTAAAAAAATATTTATAGTTTACTAACTTTTCAATACTATATGCAATGGAACGTCCTGCATATTGACATTCTTTGCACAAATATTTATTGTTAACTTGGTCAAAAAATTGGTTTCAGAATAAATAAAATGGCGACACAAAAGATGGAGTCCAAACGAATACAACTAGACAACCGTCCAAGAGACAATATGAACAACGAAATATCTTCCACGTCCAGCGAAGACAACTCCGATGCTGTGACCAAGTTTAACAATTTCTACAAATCCCGGTACATAGAATCGACGCAGTCGGACAACGAAACTGTGGAGCAGCCGCGTTTAAAAAACAAAAACCATTACAAATCCATGGGCAATATCCATGATTATCAAAGTAGGGTCCAAAATTCTATAACCAATGTCGACGTGAGACTCCATTCCTCGGAAATTAAGAAGTTCGAAGCCCTACGCATACCAATAGTTGGTTATGAGGTTATGGAAGAGAGGGCAAGATTCACGATATATAAGTTGAAAGTGGAAGATGACAAGCGAGACCAGTCCTGGTTAGTCTTCCGGAGATATACAGATTTCGTTAGGTTATACAATAGGATAAAAACGGAACAGCCTAACTTGCTGCTTCCTTTGCCGGGCAAAAGGTGGTTTCGGGATAATTTCGAGCCAGCTTTCCTGGAAGAGAGGGTGAGGGGACTGCAAGTGTTTGTCAACGCAATCCTTGGGAAGCTTCCCAACCATCCGGTGGTCAGGGAGTTCTTCTGTTTGGATGATCCACCACAAGTGTTTAGTTACCAGCCGGAAGTACAAGCGGTGTATGGAGCTTTGGAAGATTCTATAACAACACTGAAAGTCCAATTGAAGCAAAAGGACGCGACTATAATGCATTTACAAAAACGCGTCGCCATTTTGGAAGACCAAGTGAAGAACTGCCCAACATGTAGTACAAATAAGTCGATGAATTAGTAATATTTTAGGATTTTTTTTTATAAAGTGAGTGGGTATGTGTAGGGAGTAGGTACTAATATTGATAATTCATAGTTCAAACAGCCTTTTGGCTTATTTTTTATAATTAAACTATATAAGTCGTGTTATATTATTATAGAATAGTTGAAATATTCTTGATTGAATTTGTTAGTTTTAAACGTTTTTAAAGTGTTATTCCACACTTAGGAAAATCTCTCTACAGAGATGCTAACAACACAAATAAGTTGTAATAAAGCGTATAAGAATTTCGACGCAGCGGATAGTAGAACGCATGGCTCAGTGGTGAGAGCGCCTGAACGGTATTCAGGAGGCGCGGGTTCGAATCCCGCTGCGTTCAAATTTTTATACGTTTTCTTTAAATGTGTTTTGAATTTGTTAGTCTTGATAAGGTTACTTTGGAAGGACACTGTAACTTAAAACGCAGGATTTTTAGAGTTTAAATTCTCAGTACAATTGAACAAAGGGATACAGTCTTTTGATACGTCGCAAACTTGAATTTTTTTGAAAAATATGACCTTTGAGTATATAAAACAGATTAATTTTCGTGAAATAGTGTTCCTAACATTATTATTGTAGTATTTCATAATAATGCACTATTCTTCCAAAGTAGCAATATAGAGAGAGATTGATACAGAAAATGTTGTTAATATGAAAAATAACCTCCATTTAGATGTTAGTGACGAAAATAGAGTGAATCGTCACTAAAACGACCAAAATTTTGAGCTTGAACACATTATAAAGAATGATTTTCAGAATTTCTCGAGTTATACAACTTTGGTGATTGCCTAATATTTAAACGTTATTGTATTTTTAACTTGAAGTATTTTATAAAAAGTACTGATTTGGTGCCTATTTTTATAAGATATTAAAGAAATATATTTCATTTAAGTAAAATATTTTAAATAAAATATACAATTTGAGTAATATTATTAAAATTAAATAATAATTTAGCGAAAACGACTAAAAAAAAATTAAAAGTAATCAATATATCTATAGAAAGTCAATTTTAAACAGCGAGTGCAAAGTGACATAAGCTAAGATAATTTTTAAAATGTATAATTATCATTTTTTAAACAAAACACAGATATTATAAAGCCTAAATAATAAGTTTAGTAATATTTTTTAAATACATTTGGCAGTTTATAATGTGGGCTAAGTCACTTTACTTCATATAATTTCAGAAAACAGTTAGATAAATAAAAAAAAACTTTTTCAAAAATAAATATTATTATAAACATTTTTTTATATATATAATTAAACTGAAAATGTACAAAAACGGTGATATTTAAATAATTAAATAAAATAATATCATTTTTTTATCTATATAACCGATTTAAAAAAAAAACAAAAATCATCACAAAAGTCTTATAAAAAATAATTGTTTTTATTATTCATGTTAAAGTTATGTCGCCATATTCAATTTTTATATTTCAATTTGTAATTTAAAATGAAATTATTAATAATGAACTAATATATAGGCAGCTTCTCGCTTTAAACTACATATCAGTAGGCAGAGGGAACCTAGTGTTAAGACACTCCGTTCCCCACGCACCATCAAGTTCTGGAGACATTGCGTGTTAAGTGGTGGAGTTTAACGCCGCGCTTTGCCTTGACACCGGGCGAAGTTAATGGAAATATTAAATATTTCCAATCCTCGAGTGGTAATCGAACCCACAACCAGTCGTTGACAGTCACACGCTTGTGCCACTGGGCCACGACTGGCCTGGATATTATAATTTATTTGTGAGTATAGAACCCACTACCATTGCACAGTCAGACGCTGTTCCCATTGTGACATTTTTTTTTATATTCACGCTGCATCCTGCATATATTTGGGTAGGCAGAGGGAACCTAGTGTTAAGACACTCCGTTCCCCACGCACCGCCGAATACTGGAGGCATGGCGTGTAAGTGACACCAGAGCGAAGAAAATGGAGATATTAAATATTTCCACTCCTCGAGTGGGGAATCGAACTCACTCACTTTGTGCCCACAAGCCACGATTGGACATGATGATGAAAATAATTGTAAAGAGGCCTAAGTCGAAAATAGCTTAATTTGAACATTTAATGTCAATTTCGAGATTTAGTTCTTAAATTGGAATAGTTACTATTAACGATCTTATTGCCCAGTGTCTCGACACTATGTTCTCTCTGCCTACTCTGTAAATAGGTGAAATTAAAAAAAAACATTTTCAACATAAAATACCCTTATAAATTAATATTTTAATTGGTTAATTATTATAATTGATGTACAAAAATATGATTTTTTATACAATTGTTAAAATATATAAGTTAATGGTTCAAATCCCATGTGGATATTTTTGTATGGAGCATACATACATACATACATAAAGTAATACTTAAACATGTTTAATATTTTTAAACTGTTATTCACTTAGGAAATTAAAAAAGACATTTAGAAAATGTATAATTTTTTTTGTAAGGACGGTCTCCAAGAGGTGCGGGTTCGAATCCCGCTGCGTTCAAAATTTTTATACGTTTAATTTGTAAAAAACTCTCTACAGAGATTCTAATAACAAAAATAAATTGTAATGTGTGGCTCAGTGGTGAGAGCGCCTGGACGGTATTCAGGAGGCGCGGGTTCGAATCCCGCTGCTTTCAAAATTTTTATACGTTTTCTAAATGTCTTTTTTTTATTACTAAACATGTTAAAATGAAGATGTTAAGTTGCATTTTTGTGTTTCTAAATACTTTTCTGTTTTTTAAAACACTCCGTTCTCCATTTTTAGTCTGAATCAAGATTTTGTATGGAGAGACCGAAGTCACTAAAAATATATAATTGTAATGTAATTCTTCACGCTGTATCCCGCACACATTCAGGTAGGCAGAGGAAACCTTGTGTTAAGACACTCCGTTCCCCACTGTCCACCGAATTCGGAGGCATTGCGTGTTAAGTGGCGGAACTTAGCACCGCGCTTTGCCTCTGATACCATAGCGTAGAAAATGGAAATATTAAATATTTCCACTCCTCGAGTGGGAATCGAACCCACAACCAGTCGTTTACAGTCACACGCTTGTGCCACTGGCCACGACTGGCCCCAATGTAATTCTGTATCTATTATTACTTTTTTTAATTTTGAAACATAACTTTAAACTTAGGGGTCACTTGTGGCACGAACGTGTGCCTGTAAACGACTGCTTGTGGGTTCGATTCCCACTCGAGGAGTGGATATATTTAATATTTCCATTTCCTTCGCTCTGGTATCAGAGGTAAAAGCGCGGCGTTAAGTTCCGCCACTTAACACGCAATGCCTCCGAAATCTGCGGTGCGTGGGGAACGGAGTGTCTTAACACTAGGTTCCCTCTGCCTACCCGGACGTGTGCGGGATACAGCGTGAAGCTATTTTTTTAGTTATTATTATTAGTTTAAACTTAATTTTATTAAAACTTTAAATTTGCAACTTATCATATTCATGTACAAATTTAATGGGAATGTTGATGTGATTAATTTTCATTTTTAATATGAATTTAAGGCCCATTTTTTTTATATATTTTCTATTAGTTTATTTTATTGAAAGAAATATGATATGTTTCATTGTCATTCAGTTCCAGTGACAGCGTCTGACTGTAAACTCCATGGTTGTGGGTTCGATACACACGAGCGGGGAATGATTACATAAATTATTTTCATTTCGCTTCTCTAGTAAGATGAATCGCGGCGTTGAGTTCCGCCATACAAAACACAATTGTTCAAATTAGAACGGAAAGTGGAAGACATAGACTTGTCCTTGTCTTGATTTTCCTTGTCTATTATATACATGGTGTACATATTTGCAAAGTCTTTGATAAATGTAAAATAAAAAAAAAGCAGTGTATTTTAAGAACATAAATTAGTCATGTATTTCGTTATTCATTATTGTTTCCTTATTTTTTTTTATAAATTGTAATATTTATTATAAATTTTTAGTTGCGATAGATATTGTCTCAAGACAATCCGTCCACCATCCGCTTGGCGGAACTTAACGCCGCGCTTTGTCTTATGTAACAGTAGGAAGAACTGAGAAATAAATATAATATATAATCATTCCCCGCTCGTGTGTATCGAACCCACTACCTTCGCGTTTACAGTCAATTAATATATTTAAAACTATCGGTCCGCTGGACTGTCTAATTGTTTCAACCCTCGGGGGTGGATTTTTAAAAAATAAAGTAGCCTATGTTTGACCTTCGATTATCAACTACATTTATTACAAAATTCATTACAATCGGTCAAGTGGTTTAGTTTTTTCATATAAACTTTCATCCCCTATTTCCACCCTTTAGCGGTTAATTTTGGAAAAAATAAGTAGCCTATGTTAAACCCATAGTTATTTACTACTTTCATTCTAAATTTCATCCAAATCGGACCGGTAGATTAGTCGTGAAAGCGTGACAGACAAACACACAGACTTTCGCATTTATAATATAAGTATGGATTAAAATCAACATTCCTATTAACAATAACTAGGTGCTAACCGTCACGATTATTATTAAATGCATTTAATATATGAAACATAAATAGAATAAAAAAAATAATTTACATGTAATTTTTTTGTATCATCATTTTTATAACCGGAATTTAATGACCGGAATTCATCGGTGCGTGGGGAACGGAGTGTCTTAACACTAGGCTCCCTCTGCCTACCCGAATGTGTGCGGGATACTTCACGTTTGTTTCCTGTAGCGGGTTAGTCAGAGAGAACCTAGTGTCAAGACACTCCGTCCTTCACGCACCGCCTGAAAACGAGACACTACGTGTTGAGGCAGAGTAAAATTTAATGACAATTAACAATTTATTATGTGTTTGTGGGGAAATCACAATTAGCTGAAAAATAATTCTGGTGTCGAGGTAAAGCGCGGCGTTAAGTTCCGCCATTTAACACGCAATGCCTCCGAATTCGGCGGAAAGTGGGGAAGGGAGTATCTTAATACTAGGTTCCCTCTGCCTTTCCTGCTGTGTGCGGGATACAGCGTGAAGCTAAAAATTATAAGACATATATTTTTGGTATGGTTTAAAATTGTATATTACTAGCTGTTTCTCGCGAAATAAAAAAAAAACATTATAATTGTAAAACAAAAGTAACCCTAAGTCGCACCTTATTATATCAGCTATCTGCCAGTGAAAGTCTCGTCAAAATCGGTCCAGCCGTTACAGAGATTAGGCAAAACTAACAGGTAGATAGACAAAATTTAAAAAAAAAGTGTTATTTGGGCAAATGTATCATGTATACATATATATGCATTTAGTAAAAAGCAGTTATTTTAATATTACAAACAGACACTCCAATTTTCTTTATTAATATATAACATACTAGCGGCCCGCTGGACTGCCTAATTGTTCCGTTATGTTGCAACCCTCGAGGGTGAATTTTAGAAAAATAATGTAGCCTATCTTTGACCTTCGATTATCAACTATATTTATTCCAAAATTCATTAAAATGGGTCAAACGGTTTAGTTTTTTCATATAAACTTTCATCCCCTATTTCAACCCTTTAGCGGTTAATTTTTGAAAAAATAAATAGCCTATGTTAGACCCAGTCACTTTTACTACTTTCATTCTAAATTTCATCCAAATCGGACCGGTAGATTAGCCGTGAAAGCGTGACAGACAAACACACAGCCATTCGCATTTATAATATAAGTATGGATTATATTTCAATTCGTGTAATAAATAACCATATATATTTCTTTTAATTTATGATTAAACCATTTTCATTAATTTGAATGTAATTATTGTATTATAATTTAAAAAAAAAACAATTAATTATAATTAATTGAAGCAATAAGTGCCTTTATTAAAACAATTATTATTATAAATAAATTTATTTTATTTTAACCTCTCCATAATAATTCTTCACAGTTTCACGCATTAACCCGCAGCAGGATAGAATCTAGTCTCAAGACATTTTTAATATAATCATTAACTTAGTGACCAGTGGTGGTTTCTGGGCACAAAGTGTGACTGTAAAGCGACTGGTTGTGGGTTCGATTCCCACTCGAGGAGTGGAAATAGTTAATATTTCCATTTTCTTCGCTCCGGCGTCGAGGCAAAGCGCGGCGTTATGTTCCGCCACGTAACACGCAATGCCTCTAGAATTCGGCGATGCATGGGAAATGGAGTGTCTTAACACTAGGTTCTCTCTGCCTATTCGAATGTGTGCGGGATACAGCGTGAAGCTAAAGGAGGAGGAGAAGGAAGAAGAACGGAGAATTATGTCACTTACTCTTTTTATATCTAGAATAAAAATGTTAATGAAAATCTATAAATAATTTATTAAAAGAATACATATATAATAACATAATATATTTATATTATTATAATATAAAAGGCAAATAACTTTGTGGACTTTTTCAGAAAACATAAAAATTTGAATCGAGCGGGATTCGAACCCGCACCTCTTAGAGACCATCGTAAGCTAACATTAATAAGTTGTAACCGTTAACGGTCGAGAACTTTTTCCTAATATTCGCCCATAAGACGATGGAAAATTAGGCGAGATTTATAAAACGTTTATAAAGATTAAAACTTAAACTAAACATTTAAACTGATTTATTTATTTAGGATTTTTTTTATAGTTTCACGTTGTATCCCGCACACATTCGGGTAGGCAGAGGGAACCTAGTGTTAAGACACTCCGTTCCCTACTTTCCGCCGAATTCGGAGGCATTGCGTGTTGCTATATGATTGCAAACTATATGTTGATATTTTTTAACATTTTAAACTGTTATTCACACTCTTAGGAAAATTAAAAAAGATTTTGAGAAAACGTATAAAAATTTGAACGCATCGGGATTCGAACCCAAATAAGATGTAACAAGCGTATAAGAATTTCGACGCAGCTGGTAGTAGAACACATGGCTTAGTGGTTAGAGCGCGTGGACTGTTCAGGAGGCGCGGGTTCGAATCCCGCTGCGTTCAAATTTTTATACGTTTTCTAAATGTCTTTTACCTGTTAGTTTATATTTTTTTATATTAATGTTTATAATGTAAATACAATTTTAAATACTATTAACTGATTTACTTCCGCCAAAAGATTTTAATATTTTTTAATAGATGTGTTACTAAAAAAAGGTTGCTTACTCCTGTATTAAAAATGTTTTTAGAAACAAAAACTGTTTTTTTTATAAAATAGCAACAATTCAATATTATTATATTTATACATTATATTTAACATACAAAAATCGTTATAGACTAAAAATACTCTATTAAATCTATGTAAGGCGTGTATAAGTTGATAAATTGAAAATGAATTCTTTTAAAGTAGCCATTTTTATAACAGTAGAGAGATCCTAGTGTCAAGACACTCCGTTCTCCGCGCTCCGCCTGAAGTCTGGGCATTACATGTTAAGTGGCGGAACTTAACGCCTATCTTTGTTTTAGGTACCAGGGTAGGAAATAAAAATAATATATCTTCATTCCCCCGAGCGGGAATCGAACCCACAACCAACACGATTACAGTCAGCCAGTTTTAAGTCCAAGTTTCTTGTAACTCAATGTTTAAGCATATATCCTTAACTGAGTAACCTGTGACGTTATACTAAACTCAATATGGCGGAACATCCAAAATGGCGGACTTTTAATGCGGAGTACATTACCTTATAATATTATTATATGCATATGATATCAAATGTAAGAGTTTGCTGTGAATAATAAGAAAAATATTGTTTTTGAGTGTTTTTTTAATGTCAAATATATACTTTTTTTACAAAAAGACTTAAATATTGCTTTAATTTTTGTCAATTATGCCTAATGCTTACTGAAATAAGAAAAAGATATTAAATTCATCAACCATCCAACGATTTATCAACCTATCAACGCATAGTACAGATTAAAATTATACACATCATTTTAATTGTCCATAATATAACTTTTCCTACCATCTTCATAAACATTACTAACTATATATAAAGATATCCCCATAATCACTTTACAATATCACTTCGAAAATAACACTTCCAACACACTTGAGTCCCAAAACACTGCACTTTACCAACATAAATCTATACTTTTATCCACACAACCGTTTTTAACCACACTTGCACTGCCAACTCGCGCCCATGACGTCCAATCATAGAAGCGTTTGATTCTTGACTTCCATGAATTCCACCATTCTCTTCGCCGGGAACACTTTGTGAACCCGCTTCCTGTGCGTATATAGAGATGCCTTTTGTTTGAAACTTTGCTGACAGATATCGCATGTTAGGGGTCTTTCCCCTGAATGTATTACTTCGTGTTGCGTCAAAGCTTTTTTATCCTAAAATAAACAATAAAAAATTATATATGAGTTTTTTAAACTTTTTAGTAAGTAATATAGGAAAATATAGTTAATTATTAAATGAAGTATGTGGAAATATAATCAATTATTAAATAAAGTATGGGATCGAAATTATAACATTGTATTATTTTCATTTTCTTACTAAAGCTTTGAGTGACTCACAAAAAATGGAGCGACTTGTTGCTAGGTTCGTCCAATTATTTTTTTAGCTTCACGCTGTATCTCGCACACATTCAGGTAGGCAGAGGAAACCTAGTGTTAAGACACTCCGTTCCCCATGCACTGCCGAATTAAGAAGCATTGCGTGTTAAGTGGCAGAACTTAACGCCGCGCTTTGCTTCGATACCAGAGCGTAGAAAATGGAAATAACAAATATTTCTACTTCTCGAGTGGGAATCGAACCCATAATCAGTCGTTTACAGCCACACGTTTGTGCGACTGCGCCACGACTGGCCCCGTGTATGTAACTTCTTATTTTGAATATAATATAATTATTTGACTTTGACTTTTGAATATAATTATTTGACTTTGACATGTGTTTATGTGCGTGTATGTATGTGTGTGTTTGTACGTGTGTGCCTGTGTGTGTTTGTGCGTGTGTGCCTGTGTGTGTTTGGGCGTGTGTTTTTGCGTGTGTGCCTGTGTGTGTTTGTGCGTGTGTTTTTGCGTGTGTGCCTGTGTGTGTTTGTGCGTGTGTGCCTGTGTGTGTGTATTTTTTTACATACAGTGAATCCTTTCCCGCACTGTTGACACACATGGTTCCTCGGTTTGGGTTTCTTCTCCCCGTGAACCCTCATCATGTGCTTGTCGACGTTAGCTCGAGACGCTATTGGCTGAAAATTAAAATGGTTTTATGTTTTTTTTTGTTTATCTATACTATCTATATTAATACAATAAAGAGGTTTTTTTTTGCAAGGCATAATATTCGGAAATACTGAACTGATCATAAAAATTCTTACACAATTAGAAAGCCCGTCGTGGCGCAGTGGCACATACGTGTGACTTCAAACGACTGGTTGTGGGTTCGATTCCCACTCGAGGAGTGGAAATATTTAATATTTCCATTTTCTTCGCCTGGTGTCGAGGCAAAACGCGGCGTTAAGTTACGCCACTAACACGCAATGCCTCCGAAAATTCGGCGGTGCGTGGACGTGAACGGAATGTCTTAACACTAGGTTCCCTCTGCCTACCCGAATGTGTGCGGGATACAGCGTGAAGCTGAAAAAAAAAAGTAACACTTTGGCTTAGCGGTCAGATCGCTTGGGTGGTTTCCTAGAGGCGTGGATTCGAATCCCGCTGCGTCAACATTTTTATACGTTTTCTAAACGTCTTTTTCAATTTCCTAAGTGGGTGAATAGCACTTTAAAAGTAGAAGAAATTTATAAAAATCTCTCTACAGAGATGCTAACAACAAAAATAAGTTGTTATAAAGCGTATAAGATTTCGACGCAGCGGCTAGTAGAACGCATGGCTCAGTGGTGAGAGCGCCTGAACGGTATTCAGGAGGCGCGGGTTCGAATCCCGCTGCGTTCAAATTTTTATACGTTTTCTTTAAATAACACTTTAAAAATGTTTAAAAGCACTTTAAAAGTGTTAAAATACTCCTATTCATATATATTATTATTTACCTTATTACAAACAGGACACTTGTGCGTAGTTTTCCCCAAATGTTGGTAGTTAAAGTGATCTTGCATACTTTGTTTTGTCGGATACCCTTTATTGCACATTGGGCACGGAAATCTGGAAACAAAATATATAGAGTCAGGACACTACGTCTCTCTCTGTCTCTGCTTTCCACCGAAATCGAAATCGTAGCGGGCTGAGTGTTGGAACACAACACTGCGCTTTGTCTTAGGTGCCAGAGCTAAGAAATGAATATATACTTTAAATACTACGAACCAACTTTCAAGCGTTGTAAGTTTTTATTTATGAACCGATTGAAATAAAATAAAAAGTAAATTTTAATGGAAGTTTAACCGAATACATTTAATATTTATTTTCATTGTTTTGGATCGGATTATATTGGTAAATATCCTCAATAATATATATTTTTCCATATATCTTCCATTAAGAGTAGACCACTTGATGTAAAATCATAAAAAAATTATAGTCAAAGTCAACTAATTTTATTCAATATAAGAAGTCACAAGCTTCATTTTTTGAACGTCAAATAGTTTCCACCGGTTCACTAAATTTAATGCCTCAGACCTGAGAACAACCGGCTCAAGAAACTCAGCGGGATTTCTTTTTTTTAAACTAATTGTTATATACCGATTTATTGCTGACAGTGATACTTTTGAAATAGCCTGGAGCGAGCATTTCATTTCCAAGGCGTGTTATCATTTATAAAATCTTGAGTTAGTGGCCAGTCGTGGCCCAGTGTGTCCAGTCGTGGCCCAGTGTGGCCAGTCGTGGCCCAGTGGCACAAGCTACTGTAAACGACTGGTTGTGGGTTCGATTCCCACTCGACGAGTGGAAATTATATTTCCATTTTCTTCGTTCTGGTGTCGAGGCAAAGCGCGCCGTTAAGTTTCGCCACTTAACACGTAATGCCTCCTAATTCGGCGGAAAGTGGGGAACAGAGTGTCTTAACATTAGATTCCCTCTGCCTGCCCGAATGTGTGCGGGATACAGCGTGAAGTAAAAAAATAATCTTGAATTAGGTTTACCTTTAACACACAGAACTATACTATATATATATACTATAAGATATAAGGAAATGGCGTCTTAACAAAAGTAGTACGTTATGTGTTTTATTGAGAAAGATCATCAATTCCACGCTAACGAAGCATATATACAAGTAAATAAAAATAAAATGTCTGATTGTAATATTAAAAGAATCGCTTCATAAATGCATGTTGATATGCACCTATACATGGTACCAGTATTGGGCACAAATTAATGGCAATTAACAATTCATTAATTTTTGTTTGTGGGGAAATCACATAAAAATCACAATTAGCTGAAAATTAATCAGCTGTTTTTTTTACACTACATTTAACAATGAATTATATGTAAATGTGATTTTCATACAAACACTTTACGCAATAATCCCGCACACTTTCGGGTAGGCAGAGGGAACCTAGTGTTAAGATACGTGTTAAGTGGCGGAACTTAACGCCGCGCTTTACCTCGGCACCAGAGCGAAGAAAATGGAAATATTAAATATTTCCACTCCTCGAGTGGGAATCGAACCCACAACCAGTCGTTTAAAGTCACACGCTTGTGCCACTGGGCCACGACTGGCCACTGATAACACGAGAATACTTACTTAAATACCCGGTCAGAAGCATGCGGCCTGGAATATTTCAAATGGGCCTGATAGGTAGCGAGATGGCTGAACACCTTATTGCAATCTCTGCATTCATATTTATTCGTATTCTGATGTCTTTGTATGTGATACTTTATTTGTATAGACCTGACCATTTTGTGGCAGATCGGGCATTCTTCTCTTGGGAGAGGACCTTCGTGTAATCTGAAAACAGAATTAAATAAAAAAAATCAGCTTCACGCTTTATCCCGCATAGCAGGACAGTTGAAGATAACTTAGAGGTAGGAAAGATGATTGCGTATTTATTTGCGGAACTTAACTCCGCGTTTCGTTTTACCAAGACGATAGGGGTTATCCCCCTAGTGCCGGAGAACACATACTACCGGACAAAACCGGTATAATCAGGATTTCGCGCTCTCCCTCGATTTTTCATATGAGTACAGCCTTGAGGCTTGCAACCGACACGACGTACAAATTACACGTTACATAATGACCGCACGAGATCGCTGCGCCGAGTAACATTTCTTTACGTTGTGAATCACTTATTAGTGCGAATATAACTTAGAGGTAGGAAAGATGATTGCGTGTTTATTTGCGGAACTTAACTCCGCGTTTTGTTTTACCAAGACGATAGGGGGAATCCCCTTAGCGCCGGACAGCACATACTACCGGACAAAACCGGTATAATCAGGATTTCGCGCTCTCGCTCGATGTTTCACATGAGTACCTACAGCCTTTTAACCGACGCGATGTACAGATCACACGTTACATATTGACTGTTCGATACTCGAACATCGGCCGGCGCCGGCGGCGGTCGGCGGCGGGTGCGGTCGCGGGAGGAAGGCGACTCGGCGCGCGGACGAAAGGTCATGACGCGTGGCACTTGCGCTGACAGTTGCATTAAATAATAAATTCGTTTATACAATCCACCCTTTAAATTATATCTCCTGCTAGAACCCGAACAGACCGCGAGACCGATGCATCGAATAACATATCTCAAGTCGCAAATCACTTATTAGAGCGAATATATTGTGTTTTAGGTTCCATTTATTAATTGGTGAGTAATTTCATTTATTAAATTAATATTACTACTGGATTAGTACTGGATGTTATAACAAATTTAATTATTATCGAAATTTTATTACGGTACTTGAAATTATTGAAAAAAAATAAAGAGGCTGTATTTAGGAAGATTTAAGAAAACGTTTTCGGATAAGTATGAGGACTTGTTAGATTGTGATTTTTTAACTGATTCGCCGTATAAACAACAATTGAAAGATAAAAAAAAAGAAGAAAGAAGAAGCCAACAAAAGCTAAACAAGCAGTTGAAGATAAGCAAGTGAAATTTTCCTATGTTGTGCATTGTGAAGACTATGATGAAGACTGGATCCAATGCGGCTTATGTAAGGGTTGGGCGCATATGGCTTGTGCTGATATCCCCGAGTGTTCAGATGCTTATTTGTGATCATTGCAAATTATTAAATTTCTTTTAAAATTGTTGTCAATGTTTATGCTTATTTGTCTATTTTATTTCAATGTCTATAATGATTAAGTGGTTTAGAATGTTTCACGTATTCATGACTGATTATTTTGTAATAAGAAGAATTCATAGTTTAATTTTTGAATGTTGTCCGATCATAAGGATGAGAAATTAAACCTGAACGGTACTATGTGCCAGGTTTTAATATAAGGTCTTTAAATAAGTAATTATTTGTAGCTCCGTCCTTCACTGGTGGTGTAGGCACGGAAGAATGGTAAGAAAGATATATGAAGCAAAGGTGAGTGGTAAGAGAGGCAGGGGGAGACCTCGGTTGACCTTCGAAAACACAGTATCGACGATACTGGAGGAAGGTCACGTAAAAAGTATGAGGACCCCCCGGAGGGCGTGTATGAAGAGGTTGATGACAGTGGACGAGGCGAAAGAAGTATGCAGGGACCGTAGCGTTTGGCGCTCCGTTCTCTCTGACTACCCCGCAAGGGATACAGCGTGAAGCTAAAAAAAAAAAAAAGTAATTATTGTATCTATACATTATATGTACTTGTCGGAGACGGGATGGCCACACTGCCGCGAATGTGGCAATACCTAAGAAGACTGGCCGTATTGAAATTTACTAATACAAAAGTACTCGGAAACAGAATAGTCACGTGTCAGATTTTTGTCGTATAATTGAGAGCTGATATTGTAAGCTCACTTTTTCTCTGGACATCGAAGAATACGTAAGGAAATTAAAAACGACATAATTGAAAACAGTCTCTTTATTTTAAAATCATATAAAATATCTTAAGATATGGCAAATAACGAGCTTTCTCCGATGTATATATTGGATATACAATCTGAATCTTGGAAACAGCTACAACGATTTTCATGAAATGTGGTATGTGGGGGGTTTCAGAGGCGAACTTCTACATAACTAGGTTTCAAATTTAGAAAATGTAATTTTTTTCATATTTCCAGACAATAAAAAAGCAGCTAACATATCATTAGTATATGAATGTTAATTTCGCCAATATTCACGACCTTGTGGGCTCAGGTGGGAAGCGGGCAATAACGAAATTGATAACCCATTGCTAAAATTGAGCAATTTTATTATTCAAAAATCAAACCAATTCAAAGGGGATGAAAATTTGTATGAGCATTTAAAACCGCCACACTGATATCGATTAATCGTCTCAGGACGATTGTTGATGGCTTAGGTCAAGTATAGTCTAGTATTCTTATATACTAGTATTTTTCAACAACCAACCTCATAGTGACTGAAATTTGTAGGTACTATTGTTAGAGTTTATACTTATAATTTTATAAATATTGCTGTTTGGTATTACGACAATACTTAATATGATCTTTTGTTTTCGCGATTATTACACATTTTGAAATGAAACTATTTTTAACCGGATTAATCGCGTATATTATTGGTATTCGAAAATACATTTTTAGAAACCCGACGTTTCGAACACTTTACAGTAGTCCGTGGTCACAGGTAGACTGAGGTGGCATTCGTCTGTCATTTGATACATTATTATATCAAACTACCGCCAACGATTTCTTAGTTGCCTCGCGTACTGCCCTGGATTCTTGCAGAATGAGCTGACTGTATCATGCCCTCTGGTGTGGTGATTTTGAGACTTCAAAGTTTTTAGAATTGGGTCCCAGGTGGTAGAAAGTTTCCAACCGTCTTCTCTATTGAAATTTGGATGTTTTTGTATTTCAATAGCCTCGCGGATCATTCTAGGGATACATCTATTTTCCCTAGCGAGTATATGTGGTTTATCAAACCTTATGTAATGGTTGGGCTTATCCGTAGCATGCTCACACACAGCTGACTTTGATGCACGCCCATTCTTGATATCGGAGATGTGTTCCTTCACCCTAGTACCGATGCTCCTCTTTGTTTGGCCAATGTAAGATAAGCCACAGTCACAGTCTAGTTTGTATACACCTGCACACTGTAAAGGAATATTACATTTAACTGGTCTCAAGAACTGGCTCACTTTTTTGTTAGGCTTAAATATAGTTTTTATCGAAGCTCTTCTTAAGATGTTGCCAATCCTGTCTGTAACTCCCTTCACATAAGGTAGAAGTGCTGGTTGTCTCTCTACTGTGAGCGGCTTGTTGGTCTTCCCACGACGCTGGCGGGGAACTGGCAGCTTGTTCTGATGAAGGACATTCTTCACCTGTCGAAGCTCGTCCCCTAGGTGTTCAGCGTCGCAGAGGTGGTGGGCTCTCTGAAACAAAGATTTGCCAACGGTAGATAACTGTGTAGGGTGGTGGTGAGATTCACCATTGAGATATCTATTAGTGTGGGTGGGTTTCCTATACACTGTGTGGCCTACTGTGCCATTGGGATTTTTAATTACTAAAACATCAAGGAAAGCTAAAGAATTGTTTGCCTCTAATTCTATTGTAAATTGGATATTGTTATTAATAGAATTAAGATGGTTTAAGAATATATAAATGTTATCTGTAGGTAAAATTGTGAAAGTATCATCTACATACCGCTTATATATTCTTGGTAGACAGGGTGCAGTGCTGAGAGCCATCTCCTCAAAGTCCTCCATATATATATCTGCTATTACGGGGGACACAGGCGAACCCATAGCAATGCCGTCTATTTGTAAATAGAACACTTGATTGAACACTAGATATCCAGATGTTAAGCAGTGTTCTAAAAGTTCAAGATATTCTATAGGCATTTGTTTTTCCTCTAGCTTCCGCTTGACAATCCTGATGCAGTCCTTTATGGGTATACTGGTGAACAGCGACTGGACATCAAAACTGACCATGGTCTCATTGTTAGCTAACTTAAGGTCTTTCAGTCCGCTAACAAAATGGTAGGAATCCCTGACATAAGATGTTGTGTGGCCACGCAGCGGAGAAAGTATTTTCGCAACGTGTTGAGCCAGTTTATAGGTCGGCGTATCGATTTGGCTTACTATTGGACGAAGCGGAACATCTTTTTTGTGTATTTTTGGTAACCCATACAACTTTGGTGGTTTTACACAGCTAGGCACGAGAGATTTAATGTCAAGATGTAGTTTTTTCGCGTGTTTAGATATTAAATCGGATGTTTTTTTGAGTATTTTTGTTGTAGGGTCTTTGTCAACAATTTTATAAGTTTTTTGATCCGATAACAAAACTGACATTTTTTGGTTATACTCGTCGGTGTCTAGTATAACCGTCGCGTTACCTTTATCAGCTTTAAGAACTGTTATATCTTCATTTTGCGACCACGGACTACTGTAAAGTGTTCGAAACGTCGGGTTTCTAAAAATGTATTTTCGAATACCAATAATATACGCGATTAATCCGGTTAAAAATAGTTTCATTTCAAAACGACAATACTTGTTTATTTATAGTTATAGGCATATTATAGTTTGGTCTTAAGTTTCTACAAAATGCATGTAATGTTTAGTGTAAAACTAAAGAGTTTATCTACCTATCTACCTGTCTATCTATCTATTCTTTTTAATGACATAAGAAGTATTTAAAATGATTGTTTATTCTGGCTTGACATTTTGTAGATAGCGGAGTAATAAATGTGCGAAGTAAAAGCGGAGTAGTTAATGTTGTTTGAATGCTGAGTCAAAGCGTTTTTTAAATAAAATTAGAAAATATAACTCATGTTTTCAACAGAATTCACTTGGGGTCGATAGAGGTCGTAATGCCGGGCTTCTCACCTACTTTAAGATCCAGGAACAAATATATAATAAGGTTATCTTTTTACTTCCACCAGACAATCAACAACATACATCTTTAGAGATTATGGGAAATGAAACCACTGAAAGTGATAGAAGGTGTCAATTTATCCTAGGCGTACAAAAAGAAACTGTTTTAAGCATTCAAAGAATGAGCATAATAGCTTAAAATCTACTTTTAAAACTGCCATTGAAAGAAAGCCGAGAGAAGAATACAAATTAGTCTAGAACCCCAACAAAACAACAATTGGGGAACACGAAAGACGCCGGTGACGAACACTGTGCAACTCGCGACATAATTTTGCACACACGTGATAACAGTTTAACCAGAGTGTCTGACACACACAAATATTGCGATGAACATATTGTAACGCCAGCCTCGCTATATGCTTAGCCTGCTGCTGGCGTCATGCCAGTTAATGCCAAACCAAGCCAAGCCGAGCCATACCAAAGCCAAAGACAAAACATGCTTTTGTGTATTTTAATTATTCATTGTAATAATGAGTTTGATTTACTAGAACATGGAACTGTCAGTGATGACAGAATGGGAGTTTTGTTAGAAGTGGGACCGAGATTATAAATAGAGATGACAATGGATTTTTGATTCAATTCTTGTTACAATCGTGAAGTGAAAACTATGTTTGTGTGAAATCAATAAATAGTTGGAATAAAAATCGCCTTTTTGTTATTCGCCGTTTTAATGTATTGGTGGAAATAACAACCTTTTTGCTTTCGATTATCCTAGACCTATCATATGATGATACGAAATAATGATTTCAATATCGTGTCACGATACAGGCAATTAGCTAAAAAAAAAAAATTTTTTGTGGATACGTATGTAACAGTAGAAAGTGAAGGACTGTGATTCATATTGTTAAACCATGCTAAGTTAAAAGTAGAGAGTTATATTCCTCTTCAAGATGCCATAGCCAATGACCCAAATGTAGACCTAGAGATCTGTAGTGCAGACCTTATAATAAATAAATAAATAAATAACAACCCTTTTGCTTTCGATTATCGTTGTAAAAACATCGCTGATATTTTTAGAGTTGCATCAATACTCTACCCGAGTTTGAATTATGTAAATTAAATTTGTGGGTTTCTTAGTTAATTAGTGTAAAGATTGTTTATGTCGGTCAATATCATGATCTAAGTTTTGTTCAATTAAACTTTGTTTTTTTTTTAAATAATATATACAATTTCTTACATAAATATTCTATTATTTTCAGCAAAGTACAGGAGGGTTATCATTTTAAAATTTCACAAAGTAAGAGGCTTTCCCGAAGGAGAAAGTGTCATGTATGAGCTTCTACGCCTATCATATGATGATACGAAATAATGATTTCAATATCATATGACGATACAGGCAATTAGCTAATCAATTTTTTGTGGATACGTATGTTAAAGTAGAAAGTGAAGGACTGCGATTCATGTAATCACACCAAGATAAGTAAAGAGCAGAGAGTTATATTTCTCTTTAAGATGCCACGACCAATAAATCAAATGTAGATCTAGAGATCTGTAGATCTTCGTTTGTGAACAGTCCTTGATATCTGCACGAATATACACAAGATGCTTTTGACTATGACTATCATCCGGACGTACCTATTATACGTTTGCGTGTAATCCAACGTGGAAAAGAAACAACAAATGAATTATTACCAAACCAAACCGGTAATGATAGACACTATATATAGTTGGCAGTGTTTCGATTAAAAGCAAAAATACTGATATCTATATTTTGGTATATGAGAACACATCCTTCATAGTTGTTATTGTTAGAACATCATGTAAAAGATCATCAGGTTTCTGGAAGAGATCTCTTGTTAGAGATAAGTTATCCTTTGTACACGTCTTTTGTTTATGTAATTGTCTGTATATTTGTTGGTACATAAATAAATAAATAAATAAATAAATAAATAAATACATAAATAAATAAATAAATAAAAAGAATTTGCCAGAAAAGTGTCACTCTAATACACGACCTAATTTTTACCGCATTCTGAATCGCATTCTGAAAGACACTACTGTAACACATCGAAAATAGTGAGTTTTTATTTTAGTGAAAACAATTTCCACCAATAATTATAAAGTCCACCAAAAACCACACTCCAGCATTTTTTCTACTTTGTGCAATTCATAAAGTTGCAAAAACACTTTTGTACGCTGTTATGTTCCACGATATTATACGTGGATACATCAAGAAAAGAATGGAAACGAAAGAAATAGCCTGGTATTAAATCTGAAGAGCAATATGGATTGTATTTGTCTAAGACAACTGCTGTTACACCATCTTTCCAAGATATAGCATACACAACGCTACTGGGAAATAATCAATATTGAGATTTCACCTTAGAGGCTGACGGCTGAGCGGACACATTGTGCAGCCTACACAAAGTAAATCAGTTTCAGATGTTAAAAAAACTTTTTACCATACTAATTTCAACTTGCGGGTTTTCAAATCTCCAGAAAATTTCTTTATTGGCCGCCCGCTAACTGCACCTGTAGCCGCTGATCTACACGACGTTCCGGCCAACCGACTCACCAGGTACCAGAGGGTGGAGCAAATACGCCAGCATTTCTGGGCTCGCTGGGCCAAGGAATACGTATCGGAGATGCAGACCAGGTGCAAATGGTACCGACACGAGGGTAATCTCAAGGAGAATATTTTGGTTGTTATAAAAGACGACAACCTACCGCCTTTGAAATGGAGCCTGGGCCGAATAATAAAGGTGTACCCAGGCAAGGATGGTATTTCCCGTGTTGCAGATGTCCGCTGAGCAGACGGGATCGTTAAACGAGCATTTTCGAAGATCTGTCCACTTCCTTCACACGACGAAGTAAAGGGTTGTTAGCTGCCGGGAGTCATCGTGTCCTACTACAGTTGGAAGCTGGTGCTTCCAAGGCCGGGAGCATGTCGACGCATCGACATCTGTGCATCGCGCAGCGCATCCTATTGGTCCGGCTGACCTGATAGCTGACCGGCGATGACAATGATGATATCAGCGCGAGTAGACCAATAGGGCGACCACGGCAGCGGTCTAGGAGGGATACGGACGACCTTTTTACTCATTACTCGAATTCTGTCCTTACCGTGTAAAGCACGAATAAACGGTCATTCTTTTAAACGCAATTTTTTATTTATTTTCGACTACTCCATTTTGCCACCTCAAGAAATTAGAAATATACGCAACATATAGGAAAATATAAAAATGATACGGCCGAAGACATTTTATACGTGTTCCATATACAAGATTCTAATTTTACATTTAACAATTGTATTCACAAAGAGGGTCTAATAAAAGTGGAAGATCAAGTAGTAATGATAACCGGTAAACATTTAGTGGAATAAGCTTTGTGTGAGCCAATTAGAACTGTAGAAATTAACAATTATTTTTATAGTGTATGAGCGCCTACAAATAATAATATACGGAACAAGAACACCACCACCACAGCAGCAGCGCAGACGCACGTCCATCTCCTACGGCGTCTGTGACCAGACTGCCCTCTTCACTACACTACTCAATACATACAACAATCATCAATACATGAGACAATTTAATATATACACAAATACTACAGTTTCGTAGGTCTGAAAGCTGTCTTTCGCACACTATTTGGTTTACTGAAGAGGTCTCGCCTCTTCGATGGTCGATGAAAGGCAACACTAGCTTCTTGGCATTAGAAATTACCTGCCTGCTATATTGAAAATTACCTAAAATAGGTATAAAATGTCGGAAAGGGGAAAGTTTCGATTCCGTTATATTGATGAAGGTTATTCCTTGATTAATTGCTTATAATAGATAGATATCACAATATCTATCTACATTAAACAAGTAAAAGATATAGTATAAGATAGTTGGATAAGTAACTTGCCACAATTATTATATTTTTTTAATATTTCACTTTATTATTTGTAAGTTTAAAAAATTGGTGTAACAATATATGTACCTTAAAGTGGGCGTTGACACTGCGCTGCAGTTTTATAACTTTTGCAGTTGTCATCGTACACCTTGTTAATGTGTAGGATAATTTGTTCTCAATAAATATTTTTATTTATTTTATTTATTTATTACATTACAATTAACTTTATTAATTATTACAAATTGGATTTGAATGAAAAAAATGTTAGCTAAAGAAAAAATCCAACTAACGGTTTTTTTTTGAAAAGAAACTCTTTCTGTTCTTCTAAAGTGATTTGTAAAAAACAAATTCATTACGAAGTCACGAACCAAAGAAACAAACATTGCACCGAGTATAACCACATTTATCAAAGTCTCATGACGTAGAATATAGACAGTTGTTAAAACAACTGTCTTAAAAAGATGAATTGAAAAATTATTCCAAATTAAAAAAGATATTGCAATCAATTGAAAAAATACATAAAACGCTTCAATGGACTGTCAGAAGGAGTAGCGCTGTTAAACTTACATATCATACAGACTTAAGTATCATTCAAGTTTACTCTAAAGACGATGAACTAGAGCTTTTGTGCAACATTGTCAAAGTCAAACGAAATCATCAATGGAAAATATGTGGAGCCTCTGGAGGCCTTCACCTTCCCTTGAGAGGGGTTCTTGCATAGTTTTTATTTACTAAAATACTTCATTTAGCAAGAAATAAAAGGTCTTTTTACTTATTTTATTTTATTGTAGTAAAAATCATGATTTACCATCTATGCGGTCCTATAAACCTACGATTTCCTTGCATAACAAAAATAAAAAATTGTAAAAATATCTGCTAAGAAGCTGAAATTTGTTACAAAACCAGTAACTGGTTTAACGACCTTTCAGATAAACAGAGTTCGCAGCGAAGAAAAGTGTATAGAAGCAGGGGTGACCCGTTTTCCTTAAACGATGAAGAGTTTCGGAAGCGTTACCGCTTTAATAAAACTACTGCGCATTGTATAATAAACCTGGTGCGTGATGATCTTCAATTAAGACTAAGATCATTATACTATCAGGATTCATTATATTATTTTTTTGTTAATTGTTTTATT
Source organism: Dryas iulia moderata (assembly GCA_019049465.1). Lineage (NCBI taxonomy): Eukaryota > Metazoa > Arthropoda > Insecta > Lepidoptera > Nymphalidae > Dryas > Dryas iulia. The sequence continues at coordinate 3,468,316 of CM032445.1, forward strand.
CATTTTTTAACCACGATATTTTGTTAGCGATATAATTTACATTATGAAACGACGCATGTGAGGTGGACGTTAATAACTGTGACACAGTTCAAAACTAATGCAGTTATAATAGTTTATAAGATGTTAGAATTATGTACAAAAAATCTATAATAGATAGAAGTTCATGGGTTCAAAGGAACCCGGGACCGGGAGTCCTTTGGAAGGCTTGCGTGGGGACACAAGTCCAACACGTAGGGTATCTCCTTAGAGATAATAAATTGTTATAATGTCACGCAACAGCATCCATCTCGGAGTAAACATAGGTAACTGCCCAGAGATGGTCACCGGTTAATGCGTAGATACTATGTTTATTATTATTAGATCGTAGTGGTTCTGGTACCTCCAAGTATTAGCAGTTATTAAAAGATAAGATAAAGGTAGTCGAGGGCTTACCCCTCCTAATTTTATTTTACTCGACTTGAACATTCTATTCGTACAACACGTACTCATAAAGTCACACAAAGTCATGTACAAATAGTAAGTTACATTTACTTATATCTTTCACGGTTGTCTCGAAGAGATCACCTGTGGTGATAAAGCTGCCTTTACACCATATTGTATTTTCTTTTTGTATATTCCTTGTTATGCAATTATTATTGTGTCTTTTGGAGTAATAAAAGGATATAAATAAATAAATAACTTATCTTTTTTCGTCACAGTATCATCAAGATGATGCTGACCACCATGGGTTGTTTGAAGCAGCCACTAGTCGGATCTGTATCAGCTTCTTATATTAAAATGCCCAGTACTTTGCCTGAAGAAGAGTATATTATGAGATAATTTAGTTGGACTGCACTCACATCAAAATCCGCAAGTGTGGAGGTGATGCAGCCCAATATTATATAAATAGAAAAGGATATTATTCACTCAATGTTCAAGTACTTTACTTATACTACTAATGATAAAAAATGTAAACTACACATTTTTTCTGAGTGAAAATATATATTTTTTTTAACACAGGTAACCTGTGATGTGCATTTCTTCATCCGTGATATAGTTGTCAGATGGAGAGGCAGCACTCATGATGCTAGAATATTTAATGAATCATCATTGAAAGAGCGTTTCGAAAGAGGATAATTTAGACGACGACGTTTAGAACATTCTGGGTACAAATTACAAACATATCTCTTCACACCTATTCTAAGCCCTCAAAGCCGAAGCGAGAAAAAATATAACGAAGCACATATTGCAACAAGATGCTTTGGAGTGAGGAAGCAACGCTTTCAATGTTTTTTATATGGCATTACCTGCAAGTTAGATGACGTGAAGATAACAATAGTTGCTTTAGCTGTGCTTCACCTCATTGCTTTTGCTGCTCATTTATTACAAGAAATTTTTGTTCGTTTTTATAAAATCAAGTAAATCAGCTTCACGCTGTATCCCGCACACCAGTGTAGGCAGAGAGAACCTTGTGTTAAGACACTCTACACACACTTTAACACTTTCCACTATTTAGGAAAAAATGGGACTACAAGAAAAAAAATTGAATTGCAATTTTATTGAGAAGACTCTTACGATTCTTCGAAAGCGATTTGTAAAATTTGTAAAAAATCGAATTTGTTAAGAAGTCACGAAACATTGCGCCTGTCTAAAACTGATGTATTGAAAAATATGCCAAATCAAAAAAGATAGATTCAAATATTTCCTTAATAAAAAAATGAGCTCTTCAATCTAATCTTGTGCAAGCAAAGCAAGACAAGGCAACAATATCAAATCTAACGTCTAGAGCCTAGACGTATATTTATTCAACAAGAAAATTAACACTGTTTGTCAGCCATTAGGCCATCGTTTTTACATTTGTAGTCATTTCTACCAGAATGTGGGACCCATGTAATAGTATTCTTACAATACCATATTCTGATGTAGCGAATAAGATGTATAATTTGATGCAGAAAATTTATTATAAATAAGGTTTGAAACAATAACTATTAGCTTTAAGGTGAACTGACTTAAATATAACAATAACAGAGCGACCTGGTCGTTAAAACCTTCAATAAAGAATTTGATCGGCAATGGTTTCCATCTGGAATATCTTCACAGATTTAAAATAAAATACAATAATATCTGTCCGTGCGGAAGAAATGCTATTCAAACAATTAATTAACGCGTATTTAACGCTGAAAAGATGCCCTCTATTTTAGCGCCTAAACTCCAAGACATTTCCCTTTGTACTAACAAGAGTATTGGGATTCTTGGGGTCGACATATCGAGCGAGGTCCAGTTTAGGAGTCATTTGGAGAGCAAAGCCAAGTTGGCTTCCAAAAAGCTAGGAATACTGAACAGGGTGAAGCAGTACTTCACATCAGGACATAGACTTCTGCTTTCCCACCTTTGGGCAGGCGCCCCTCAGTATCAATTGCTGCCACTTGACTCCATTCAATGCCGGGCCGTTCGAATCGTCGATGATCCCAAACAGACTGATGGCTTAGAACCTTTAAGCGTGCGGAGAGACGTTAGCTCTCTGGCTGTGTTCTACCGCCTTTACAATGGGGAATGTGCCAAAGAATTATTCGATTTGGTGCCACCATCACCTTGCACTAATTATCATCCGCACCTGCCTCAAGATTGTTTTTGCCACGAACTTGTAAGTTGTGAAACATTTTTCCTCCTGAAATTTTCCCTGAACGCTACTATTTAGGGGCTTTTAAGCGTCGAGTGTACAGATACCTGCACCCTCAAGGCTGGCAACGCGTCCACAACTCCGCTGATGTTGTAGATGTTCATGGGCGAAGGTAACCACTTACCATCAGGTGGTCCTTCTGCTCGTTTGCCTCCCTTTGGCAATAAAAAAATAATTATATATAGCAAACAAATCATTTGAGCATATGAGCACTCTCAAGGATTTTCATAGCAATAACATAAATACAGTAGAACTCCAATTATCCGAACTCCGACTATCCGAATCGCCGATTATCCGAATCACTTTCAGAAAAAATCAGAAAATTGTCCAAAGTCCGCGGCGTCAGTGTATGCACAACACGTGCTATGAGTCCCCACTCCAGTTCCGGCGCCGGCGCATTGCAGTCACGGCGCACCTGTCATTGTTTGTTTTGATTGTACATTAGTCAGTGTGCTATTGACCTTGCTCGAGGACGCTACTCTTTCGCTACGGCTTACGTTTGTATTGTTTTTTTTTTTTTTTTTTTTTTTCCATGGCTTCGAAAAGAAAACGTGTTGTGCTATCGTTAGCGGACAAACTGAAAATTATAGAGCAACTCGATAAAGGTGTAACGGGTAAGAAGTTGTCTGAGATTTATGGTGTTGGACAAGCAACAATTTGTGACATTAAAAACAGTAAGTCAACACTTTTAAACTTTGTTTCGGTGCTTGAAAATGAAGATGGAAGTTCCTCCAGGAAAACAATGAAGACAGCAACCAACAAAAATTTGGAAGATGCCGTGTTTAAATGGTTTTTGCAGCAACGTTCTATGGGAAATCCGATTTCAGGCCCAATCCTTTGTGAAAAAGCCAAAATCTTAGCAGAAAAGCTTGGTTATTCATCTTTTAAGGCTTGTAACGGCTGGCTAAGGAACTTTAAATTCAGGCATAGTGTACGCGAGTTAGATTTGGCTGGTGAGAAGCTTTCAGCAGACTCTGCAGCTGCTGAAAATTTTATTGAAAAATTTAAAACTGCAGCAGAATCCTATGATCCGGAGTTTGTTTATAATGCCGATGAAACTGGCCTTGTTTGGAAAGCATTACCAAAAACCACTTTGGCTTCTAAAAGGGAATCTAGTGCCCCTGGACATAAGGTCAGTAAAGAACGTGTTACAGTGCTTAACTGTGCCAACTCCACTGGAAATCATAAGCTACCACTTCTTTTGATAGGAAAATCAAAAAATCCAAGAGCATTTAAAAACGTAAAAAAACTTCCACTCTTCTACAAAAGTCAACCCAAGGCCTGGATGACTGCAGCTTTGTTTACCGAATGGTATGATGAAGTGTTTATTCCTGAAGTGAAAAAGCACCAAAAATCGGTGGGAAAAGAAGGCAGTAAGGTGCTTTTAATTGTTGATAACGCACCCACTCATCCTACAGCAGAACTGTTGGAAAGAGAGAATGGGCAGTTTAAAACGACGTTTTTGCCTCCCAATGTTACAAGTTTGCTGCAACCCATGGACCAGTCTGTTATTGAAACAATGAAGCGCCATTACAGAAGGCAACTGCTGAGAAAACTGCTGATCGAAGGTGCTGAAGATGAAGAATTAGTTTTGGCAAATCATAGCAAAATAAATTTAAAGGACTGCTGTTACATGGTAGCGGAAGCTTGGAGTTTGGTTACGGCAGTGACGCTAAGACGTGCGTGGAATAAACTGAAAGGCCTACCGTCTGAGAAGAACAAAAAAAAAGAATCTGAAGAAAATGAGAAACAAGAAAATGGAGAGGATGAAGATGATGAAGATGCGTTGCCACTAGAGGAAATGAGAAAAATGATTGTAAAAATTCCTGGTTGTACAGAAGTAAGTGCTGAAGATGTAGGAGAGTGGATGGCTTGTGACACGTCTGAACCTGGTTTTCAAATTCTCAATGACGATGAAATTGTTGAAAGTGTGAGAGAAGATGTTGATGTTGAAGTGGAAGAAGAACTTTCTGCTGATGTTGAAGTAGACGCTGGACCATCAGCGAGTGAAGCATTTGCCGGCCTCGAGACTGCTTTGAATTGGATGGAGCGTCAGCCCGAGTGTGACCACTTGCAACTGCTCACCGTCAAGCGAATGCGTGACCTGGCTGCCCGAAAACGGATGAAGAACGCAAAACAGCTTACATTGACGGAGATGTTTAAAAGACAATGATTTTTATTTCTAAACTTGTACGTATGTATGTACATATGTACATTTTATTTACATTTAAAACATGTGAAAATATCATGTTTCTTTCATTTAATTCAATAAAAAAATAGTGCAATATCAAAACGTAGCTTTTTTTTCTCTCCAATGGCAATTTTTATTAAAAAAACTCCGATTATCCGAATAATTTGATTATCCGAATGGGTCCCGGTCCCCATTAATTCGGATAATTGGAGTTCTACTGTTTAAATGATAAAAAAGGGAAAGTGTATATAATATATATGTATGTATACTTTTACACATTATGTATTATATGTGTAAAGAAAGCAGCTTTCTTTCTTTAAATTTGGCGCGTTGCGCGTTGAACGAAACGTCATTGTCAGTGCTGGACACATTTTGAGGTTAGGAACGCATGAATTTTATATTGTGAAGTGTTTTAACTCAAAAGAACTTAAAATAGTGGAAAATAAACTTTAAATGTCGTTTCTTTGTTTTCAGGTGAGGTTTTACTATTAATTTGTGTTTAATTACGATGTTTCAGCACCGTTTTATTGTAAAACTAACGAAATAAAAACTTTGTTTTCAGAAGCAACACATGTTTATTTTCACCAAGAGAAATTGAGATTTAGCCTTATATATGTATACAAATGGCAATTATTTGTAAATATTCATCATTCATTAATCCTTGATAGAAGATGAAAGGCATTTCGACGACTCAATTACGCATCCACGCAGTTCGGAAATAAGCTTTGAAATCTGAAAAATATCTTAGAACCTCAGTAATGCCGCAAACATATGAAAAAGTGACATTTAAAGTGAAATATTTTAATTGTACGCGAGTGAGCGAGTGCAAATGATATTTAGACTAATGATAGTAAAACATCACTTTTAAGCCTCACGCTAGAACAAAGTCATACTAATATGTATGAACATAAAAGAAAAAATATAGCGATAGTCAATGCAATAAGCTTAAAAAGCACATGAAATGGCTGTCTCCTACAGAGACAAAAAGACAGCCGCCAAACTCGCAAATAAATTCAAGACAACAATCTTTAACTTTTGAACCGTTCTAAAGATTCAAAAAAATATCTTGAAAATAAGAATGTCAATAAATGTTAAAAAAAACAACAAAAAAGCGCTAAGGTGCGTGGAAACGTGAAACTCCATATAAAAAAAAACTAAAAAGCTTCTTGTCTCGCTTCCCTTCGTTTTGTGAGACAGTACATTAAATATGACTTGCGGTTATGAATTTAGAGGATAACCTATATAGCAACACATACTCGTATATAGATTATATATAGAGTCATTCGGGGTAACCGAGCGCAGTGGGTAAGTGTGCGAATCGACTGTATCTTCGGTAAGGGGGTCGGGGGGTGGGGTCCGTGTTCGGGTGAATTTGTGGCGCTGGAGTCACTGTTTAGTTCCGATAAACAGTTGACTCGTGCGGCGTGTTCTCATTTGTCAAAAATCAAAAAGTTACATTTGTCAGTTTAATTGCAAGTTTTTTGTGTTTTGGAAAACATTATTACATGCCAGTTACTGTAACAGCAACGGTAAGTCCAATACTCATTGGTTAAGTATATATTTGTGCAGATATTTGCGTAAGAAAACGTAGGTTATGTTTTGTCCTTGAGAGTGGGTGAACGAAGTTTTAAAATTTGGCTTCCTCGGGAAAGTGTGCGCGGGTAAGTAAGCGCATGCGTACACTTGCCCCTCGAAACAAAAACTAATTTGGTAATTGAATAAGTTTTGCTTTTTTTATAAAAAAAAAATGGTTTAATGTTGTTTCAGAATCTTCAATATGCCTCGCAATTACATAAGAAAAAAGCCGGAACTTGCGCCCGTCACGGATCAACAAATTGAGAAGGCAAAAAAACTGATTGCAAATAAAATGAGCAAAAGGGCTGCTGCAAATGCAATTGGCATAAGTGAATCTTGTCTGCGAAAGGCTTAAGCTTAACAGCACTGCAAGTTCAATGGGTCGCTTTAAACCAACATTTAATGCTCTTCAAGAAGCAGAGTTTGCAATGCATTGCAAGCAAATGGATGAGCGATTCTTTGGGTTAACTATAACAGATTTGAGACGCTTAGCTTTTGAATACGCTTCAGCTAATAAAATTGAAAACCGCTTCGACAAGTCAGCGAAAATGGCAGGCCGTGACTGGGTCGAATGCTTTTTAAAACGCAATCCCCATTTAGTGATTCGGCAATCAGCAGCAACTAGTCTAGCACGGGCTATGGGTTTCAATAAGGTTCAAGTAGACAAGTTTTACAAAAACTTAAAAGACTTGTACACAAAGTACAATTTCCAATCCAGTCGAATTTATAATGTCGATGAGACTGGAACTAGCACTGTCCCTAAGAAAATGCCAAAGGTTGTCACCACGAAAGGGAAAAAAGTAGTCGCTAAAGTTGTCTCAGCAGACAGAGGTGTGACAGTTACTGCTATTTGCTGCATGAGTGCTAATGGACACTACATCCCACCAGCATTTATTTATCCGAGAAAAAGGCCTCGTGATGATTTGTTAGATGATGGTCCATCAGAAAGCATCTGCATGGTATCGGACAGTGGTTTTGTTAACACTGAGCTTTTTCTGAATTGGCTACAGCATTTTAAGTATTTCGCTCGTCCATCACAGGATGACCCAGTACTACTGATTCTGGACAATCATTCATCCCACATCAGTTTGGACGCAGTGACGTATGCTCGTACAAATAACATTGTGATGCTTACACTTCCACCTCATGGGAGTCACAAACTACAGCCACTAGACAGGTGTCTATACAGTCCCTTAAAAACTAAATATGTTATTGAATGTGACAAATTTATGGGACTGCATCCAGGAAGAGGAATTACTCAATATCAAGTAGCAAGATTATTCAATGAAGCGTACAAAAAAGTTGCAACTTTAGTAAACGCAGAGTCTGGTTTCAGAGTTGCAGGGATATACCCCTATGATGACGATTTATTTGAAGAATCTGATTTTGCTCCGTCATTTGTGACAGATCAAATGCGTCAAGATATCGAAATTGATGAACCAAACCAACAGCCGTTGGACCACCCTCAAGCTGGAAATGTCGACAATGAGCCCTCACAAAATCAACAGGCAGTGAATCAGCCTAGTAGCGATGAACGCCATGTCCTAAACATGGACACTGCTGTAGCTGGTCCTTCTCATATACCTCAACCTTTAACAGAGACACGACGCCCAATTGATGTATCTCAGACTCTGCATTCTGACAATTCTATCGCTGAAGGATTGAACCTCAGTTCTCCAATCTTATTTCCCGAGATCACTTCTAATGATGTTCTTGATGATGATACTACGCCAAGTCCTTCAATAATTGAAGCTATACAAAGATCCATGACACAAACTCCATTGCAAGACAATCATTTTACAGAAAATGATAATTTTTCTTCCCCTGATCAAGTCACCCAACAAAACAATGTGCAATCCAATATTGATCAAGGTACTGCAGTTGCTATTCCTTTGACTTTGCCTTCAGGTCAAAAAAGAGGACTGATTAATACAGAATATGTGTCGGTAGAACAGATCTCACCTCTTCCTCGCATGAAAGACAAACGACGTGGTGGTAGGGTTTCTATAAAATCTCAAGTTATTACGGATAGTCCATTTAAACAACAGCTTGAGGAAAAAAAGCGGCTAGAGGAAGAAAAGAAGAAGCGAAGTAAGAAGACTGTTCCAAGACTAAATCTTAATACTTCTACCAATAAGAAAGTTACGACCAAAAAGACTTCAGCTGCAAAAAATAAAAACAAATCTTCAGTCACTAAAAGCAGACAAACACCTTCTTCCTCTAAATCAAAAGAAAAGGAATACTATTGTCCTTTATGTCATGAAAAATATGTTGATCCGCCAACAGAAGAATGGATCATGTGCGTGGTATGTGGAGAATGGTGGCATGAGCAATGCACTTCGTACGAGACAGGAGATTTTGTATGTGATAATTGCTAAGCTACTACTGATATGTTTTTCTCATTATGTTGATTTATTTTAAGAATTTAATTATAAGAGACACTGATCTCTGTTGTGCCTTAAATGATAACTGATTTCCAAAGACTAAATAATTAGGTAATATTTGCTCCCAGTTTGTATTTTTTTGAAGTTATTATTGTTTTAGCGTGAGATTTGTTAGTCGTAATGAAGATTTTGATCTCAGTATTGGACTGATTTGATTAGATAGTATTTTATAAAACTTAATTACAAGTTTATTAGTAGCACTATCGAAAAGACTTGCATTTTGATTTATTTTTTGCTCGAAAAGCATTTATAATTTTGTCAATCTAGGTATTGCGTATGCTTACCCCAATAGCGTCCACTTACCCTACAGACGTGCGCACATTTACCCAAATATAGGGTCAAGTATACGCATTCCGACTTTGTCTAGAAATACCTTTATATAAATAAAACCAAATTACTTACTGGTATTATATGTATCTTCCATTAAAGTGTAATAAATAAGTCTTCCAAAAACTATATTTTTATTATGCCAATCCTTATAGTTTGTTTGCTATTATGTTTTAAAGGCAAAAGTGCGCCCAGTTGACCCGAATGACTCTACCCGTATAGCAACACACGTTGCAATTGATTATAAAACGTTATATTATAAGGCAATGTTTATATAAATTATACTTAAGTTATCTGTATTTCAGAGAGAGTGAATGTTTAAATATATATGTTGGTAGTATTGCTTTGTAAATTTTCTTTCGTTCGTTTGTTCACTCGCTCTCTTACTCTCAGGTTGCTGAAGTGAAGAACTTAGGATAGAGAAAGCAAAATAAGTTGGTTAAAATATCTAGTTTAATTTATTCATTTATAAAAAACGACATCACAAACATTATTTTCAAATGATGAAAATAAAGAGATATTTAGAAAATGTAGAAAAATTGTAGGACATTTCCATCAAAGTGAAAGAGAGTTTAGAAAATTGTCTTAATGTCAAAAGATATGTAAAAGTGCAAGATGTCCATGTGAGGTGTAACATCACGTATTTAATGTTGCAAAGGCTGTCATAAACAAAAAAAAATGCAATCAATTTGTACAAAGTAAAAAATAGTAAGATCGATGCTTTTTCCCTTAACGAATGCATATTATAAAAAAAATTATAACGGGAGTTACATTCCCATAACAAGATGTTCCCATTCCCATCCCAATCAATAAGTGTAGTGTTCGGTGTAGTGATTTATATAAACAGAGTGTTATGGTTTCTGCGCCCATTCAGACTAATGGATAACAATTAGAATAAGTAGTTTTAAGAATCATCACACTGATCGGAGACGTAAACCAGCTACCCTACATCGATAGAGGAAATCTATTCGACTTAAGGTTCTGCCGTCCAAACCTGACAACAAACATCACATGTGAGTTGTCTTGCACCCGCCGAAACCCCATGGATGTTGCCTATGCCATCGCCGGAGTGTACAACAGTATATACTCTTCAAACCCCATCATCCATCATTTCCCTTAAAATGGAAAAATATACTGGCACACATATACCAAAGAACAACGAAGGTACCCTATATCTGATCCATACGCAGGAGGAAAACAAATCCTGATGGATCAGGGATATGGATCCGGAAACAGGTCGCGGATCATGACTATTCATGAGGCACAAGGACAGACGTATGGCGATGTCATCATCGTCCGTACCAGACGCAAGAGGTACCTTATCCACGACAGCATCCCTCACGCGGTCGTCGCAGTAACAAGACATACCAACTCCTGTGTCTATTACTCCGACGACTGTAGTGATGCGATCGCCAATTTTATCAGCCGAGCGATGACGGCCTCACCAAAACAAATCATGGAGCACAACCTCAAAACAGCTATTCACGAGCGTGACGTCTCTGTCACCGAGGCTGTACTCGCAAAATTACAACACCAAAGAGGGACCAAAGCGTGAGCTGGGTGGCTATTTTTATTACAATCATATATATGTACATATATTTACCACAAAACAAAACAAAAAAAAAAAAAATCGCTTAAATTGGTCAGTGATGGACATCACCACTAGATTACATTAAATATAAGATAATACTAATTAATACTAATTAATACTAATTAATACTAACAAATGCCATGGGCACCTGTAAGCCCATGAACAGAGTTTCCTAATTAAAAAAAAAAATGCAGACTTCATGTGAAAAAGAAGACGAATATATTGACGAATGTGATAAAACTACTGAATGGAATTTTAATCATTTTTTAAAAATCGATCCACAGTCTGATACATGTTCGATTGACAACCTGATTTAGGAAGGATTAAAGCAGTCGATGAGGCCAAATACAGGCAAAATGTCATTTAATATCTGATTTAATGACTCAAGGGAGAAGAAAACTGGACCCAAGATGGGAACGGAGTGTCTTAACACTAGGTTTCCTCTGCCTACCCTCTTGTGTGCAGAATACAGCGTGAAACTAAAAAAAAAGTCAGAGATCCAGTAACATTACAGCTACCTTCACCTATAACAAAACAAACAAAATATCTAAACTCACAGGAAGTTAATATTGCAACTAAAGAAATAGTAACTCTTTTGACGAATTATAATTCCTCGTTATAACGAGCCGATATTCTTTCTTCGATTCGTTACTCTAACATTGGAAGAGAAAATATTGCAACTATTTCTACAATACTCAGCTAACTTCGATTAAGTCCCAAGAAATGTAAAACTGTAGGACACACACGATTATATTCTTGTGCCTACTTATTATATTATTAACGACCCACTTGCCGCGTTATGTGCAACTTTTATCCCCTATTTGAGCCACTTTGGGGATTCTCTGAACTTTTTGTTCAATGATAGTAAAATATAGTCTATAGCAGGGCTTCTTAAACTATGGGTCGCGACCCCAAATGGGGTCCCATAACAAAATTATGGGGTCAAGATAAATGGCAAATATTTATATGCATACCTATACTATTTAATAACATCACTAGAGTTAGCGGAATACAGTGGACTTGCAGCGTCTAGTCACGCCAATTCTAAAACTATATATTTTCATTTGTATATGTATATTGTTACCTAATAAATAAATCATCAAAAAACATTAATTTATTTTACTTTTATATTTGTATGGGGTCGTCAAGAAACTCGCAGTCATAAATGGGGTCGTGAATGACAAAAGTTTAAGGAACCCTGGTCTATAACAATCCTGAATAGTGTAGCTTTATAATTGTGAAAGACTTCATGATCGATTCAGTATTACCGGAGATTAACCCTTACAAACAAAGTTACAAACTTTACCTCTTTATTATTATAACTCCGTATTTGGCATCTAGAACCAGACCGAAATTCGATAGAGCATTTAGGTGTAAATAGAGTTCTGAAGTCCCTTTCGCAAACCAGATGGTCCGCACATGCCAATGCTATTAATGCTTTGCAAAATGGTTATTTAAATATTTCTGAAGCATTATCCTTCATCGCAAGTGACATCAATCAACCAGGAGACACTAGAAACGAAGCCCAAAGCTTAGTAAAAAAAATGTAAAAATTTGAGACTGCTCTACTGACGGAAATATGGAATGATATTTTGGGAATTATGAATAAAACAAGTGGCCAGTCGTGGCCCAGTGGCACAAGAGTGTGACTGTAAACGACTGGTTGTGGATTCGATTCCCACTCGAGGAGTGGAAATTATATTTCCATTTTCTTCGCTCTGGTGTCGAGGTAAAGCGCGGCGTTAAGCTCCGCCACTTAACACGCAAGCCTCCGAATTCGGCGGAAAGTGGGGAACGGAGTGTCTTAACACTAGGTTCCCTCTGCCTACCCTGCTGTGTGCGGGATATAGCGTGAAGCTATTTTTTTTTTTTTTTATGAATAAAACAAGTCTAAGTTTACAGAATAGCACTATGACTATGGACGTTGTGACAAAATTTTTCGAATCTCTGATCAGTTATGTCAATAACGCACGCAATAATTTTGATCATTATGAAACGGCTGCTAAAGAAAAAAATCCAGGTGCTGATTACAAAGATAAATTTGAAAGAAAAAGAATTCGCAGCTCACGCCTCCCTTTTTTTTGAAGGACCATCATCATCAGAGACTCTCCAGTTGAGAGGCAAGGAAAAGTTTCGTGTAGATACTTTCATTCCCATAATTGACACATTAATTACACATATAAAAAAACGTTCGGCAGCATACAAAGAAATTGATAATCGATTTAGTTTTCTTTGTCAGTTAACAACAATCGAATCTGACGAATTGACCAAAAAATGCAACGAATTTGCAGAATTTTATCACGAAGACATTAATGCATATGAGCTCAAAACAGAATGTTTTTATTTAAGCCAATATTTAAAAAATATAGCAAAGCCATCAGCGGATTTAAATATCTGTCTCACTTAACTTAATAAAGACTGATAAATTAGAAGAAACTTTTCCAAATGTTGAAGTTGCTACAAGAATATTCCTTTGCCTAATGGTTACCAATTGTAGTGGGGAGCGCTCATTTTCGCAGCTTAAGAGAATTAAAAATGAATTGCGAACATCAATGCTACAAGAACGACTAAATAATTTGTCAATTATGAGCATAGAAAGTGATATTCTTCAGGAAACTGAGTTCGAGGATTTAAGAGAAGTATTTGCTCAACAGAAATCTCGAAAGAAACTATTACCATAATTTCGCATCATACTAATATCATTAATTATATTAGATTAGATTACGTATAATAAAGCAGATCACAGTAAAAAAATGTATTTCACTTTCTTTACATTCCAAATGGGCCCCAAATTCTTGTGTGCCCAAGGGCCCCAGCACAGTCTAAGTCTAAGCACGGCCCTGCGAATAATATTTGATTTTGGACAGCGCGTGTTGAAAAAATCAAATCTAAGCTTCTTCCCTTCTTGGCTCGGGCTATACAATATAAATTACTTGCTAATTCAAACGAACATAATATATTTAATAGAAATTGGGGATGCGGCTTCGAAAACTAATCTAAGTAGTTTGCAAAGAAAACATTTCGAGGTTTCCAGGTTTCTAATGTGATGTCTATGTGCCTATATATAGTCAAGACATTGGTGTGGACTTGCGGAACTCGGCCCCGCGCAGTGTCTTAGACACTAAAGGGGTGGAATTATAATAATTTAAATATTATCATTCAACGAGCGGAAATCGAAGCTACAAATAAAAATATTAAACTCAGGATGTTGCATTATTTTCTCAGCTAACTTTTTATTTACACAGTATAAGGCAAAGTCGCTTCCCGTATCTATCTGTATGTATGTATGCTTAGATCTTCAAAACTACGCAACGGATTTTGATGCGGTTTCTTTTAATAGATAGAATGATTCAAAAGGAAGGTTTATATGTATGCCACATGCATAATATAGTAATGAAACTCTGATAATTTTTGAGGTTTCTAACGTCATGTCTATGTGCCTATAGTGAGATAGTTGTGTAGTTCATGCAGGCGAAGCCGCGAGCGGGAAACTAGTTTAGTCACAATATGCAATTCACAATTTTCCCTTGGTGCTTAGAGATTATTTAATTGTATATTAGAGAATATGTTAAAATTGAAGGACAAATATATTATTGTAGTCATTGGCAATTTACTAGATGGTCCAACGTTACATATATAAGATGCCTTATAATGAATGCGTCTCTAACAGTACAATAAGTGCGAGTTTAATATTAAATTTATTTAAAAAAAAAACAACAAAAATGTCACACTTCTAAATTCTCTACTGACGTCGTCTCATCGCAGTGGGACAATTTGACAGTAACTACTATGGTTGTGGGTTCTATTCCCATTTGGTGAAATAATTATTCTTCGCTCTGGCACTTTAGGCGAAGCGAAGGTTCTCTCTGACTACCCTCTTATGCAGGAAAAATGTGAAACTACTAACATCTAAGTTTCCTTAAAAAATAATTTTTGTTGACGAATCGCAACAAAATTTAATTCATCGAAATAAATAATATAAAAGGCAGTACCTCAGACGCATAAGGTTCACTCTTCCACCTAACAAAGTTATGATAACATTATTCTAAATTATGTTAAATATTTAAATAATTAATTAATAATATTAAAAAAATGATATTTTTGTATCATTTTTCATATAAAATCGGCCATTAAATTGAATAATATATAAAATAAAATGTATTCTTACCTCAAATGCGTAGTCAGAGTGGTTCTATTAACAAATCTCTTCTTACAATGGTCGCATTGCAATCCCTCTCTGTGAAATCTGTCCACGTGGTTTTTCCTGGCACGAGAATTTCTAGAAAATGAGGATAAACAAAAACAATTAAACCTACTTAAATCAGTTAATATAATATAAGAGAGAGAAAGAAGAACAGTTGTCAAAAAATAATAATAGACAACGACTCAGTATGACAAATGTATTCAATATCATATTTTACTATATATTTACCATATTTATGTCTTATATATTTAAATTTATATATATATTTACGTTTATGTATGTTTATATTATTTTTTATTAGACGTGTGTGTGCGTGAGCGTGTGTGTGTGTGTGTGTGTGTTTTTTTTTACTCGTTCTTAATATTTAGTTAACATTTAAAAAAAACAAATTATAATAAAAAAAATCTAAGCCATCGCAGTAACAGCGTCTTACGCGATATAAGCGCAATGGCTGTGGGTTCGATATTTGTTTACCTTATCTGTTATGCATGAAAAAATTATTTAAAAAAAAAAACATAAAAATGACATTTCTATAAATATATAGAAGTTTTTAATAGTGGACATTCCATGCAATGGTTAACAATGAAAAAAAAAACCGCAATAGTAAAGTCATTTAGACAATTTATACAAATTTGAACGCAGCGGGATTTGAACCCGCGCCTCTTGTTCCCCCTCCGCGCGCTCTGACCGCCAAACCATACGTTTTTAACAGCTCATCAAAAAAAAAAAACATTTTCTAAACGTCTTTTTCAATTTAGTAAGTGCTTGAATAACACGTGGGGAACGGAGTGACTTAACACTAGGTCCCCTCTGCCTACCCGAATGTGTGCGGGATACAGCGTGAAACTAAAAAAAAAAAACACTTTAAAACTATTAAAAAGTAAAAAAAACCCTAATAAGAATTTGAACCCGCTACTCACTTGAAGAACATGTCGCACTCCAAACACTTGTATCCAACTATAGTTGTTTTCGACAACAGCTTTCTCAGGTCACTTCTGGTTGGCGGCATTTTTTTTTCTTTTAGCTCATCAATTTCTGCATCCTTCTTTTTCTTTCTACCCTGAAATATATATGTTTATATGTTTATTTGTGGCCAGTCGTGGCGCAGTGGCACAAGCGTGTGACTGTAAACGACTGGTTGTGGGTTCGATTCCCACTCGAGGAGTGGAAATTATATTTCCATTTTCTTCGCTCTGGTGTCGAGGTAAAACGCGGCGTTAAGTTCCGCCACTTAACACGCAATTGCCTCCGAATTCGGCGGAAAGTGGGGAATGGAGTGTCTTAACACTAGGTTCCCTCTGCCTATCCTGCTGTGTGCGGGATATAGCGTGAAGCTATTTAATTTAATTTTAATTTATGTTTATTTAAAATATACACACATTTTTTTACTATAAAATTGGAGCCAGTCCTGGCTTTTGGGCGCAAAGTGATTTTTTTTTTCGTCAGGAAAATCCTGTTACGAATACCCGCCCGGGGTGGGGACCCGGGACGCGGTTATGTGGGACTCCGGTTAGTTCCTCCGTTTACCCACTAAAACCTGACGGTGCTCCTCTCCCCATAGCCACTAGCCCATGTCTCGGGCACTGAAGCTCTTACCCCCTCCCCTATGTTACGTTACCATTTTTCAATGAACATATTGTTTTTTTTAAATATAATAAATATAATGTTAATTAAGGAGTTCCGTGTATCCCCGAAAATGCGTTTTATTTCGATGACGTAATCATCATCTAGACCCCCCTAACCCCCATGTCATACAAAATAAGCAAAGCAAAGACCCCCTAACCCCCTATAGTGCTCATCGTAATACTTGAACGGCCCTAAAACAAAAAATAGAACTCCCACTAACCTTCAAATCATCATCACCTATCTGTATAAGAGCGTTGGGCACCGGCTTCGTCATATGCGAGTCGACGTGAAGCTGCATGAGCCGCGTGCTGCTCTCGTGCTTCCCGCACAACTTGCACGCGTACCTGCGTGTTAGTGTTGCCGTTAGCTTCACGCTGTATCCCGCACGCCTAGTGTTGAGACACTCCGCTCCCCACACATCGCCCGCAATGCGGGATAAATGAGACATGCGGGATACAGCGTGAAACTAAAAAAAGAAAAATATAAGAGGCCAATCGTGGCCAAAATCTGACTGTAAACGCGACTGGTTGCGAATTCTATTCATCGCTCTAATAGCGACACAAACCAATTCATCAGAAAATGAGGAACGAACACGTAACACACCTTGCACGCGAGGTGACTGCTGTGTGCGGGATACAGCGTGAAGCTAACAAAAAGAGAATACAAATAACAATATAACCTCCAGTAGTGGCTGTCCGTGTGCTCGCTCAGCTTGTCCTCGGGCACGAACACGTAACACACCTTGCACGCGAGGTGACTGCTGTGTGCGGGATACAGCGTGAAGCTAACAAAAAGAGAATACAAATAACAATATAACCTCCAGTAGTGGCTGTCCGTGTGCTCGCTCAGCTTGTCCTCGGGCACGAACACGTAACACACCTTGCACGCGAGGTGACTGCTGTGTGCGGGATACAGCGTGAAGCTAACAAAAAGAGAATACAAATAACAATATAACCTCCAGTAGTGGCTGTCCGTGTGCTCGCTCAGCTTGTCCTCGGGCACGAACACGTAACACACCTTGCACGCGAGGTGACTGCTGTGTGCGGGATACAGCGTGAAGCTAACAAAAAGAGAATACAAATAACAATATAACCTCCAGTAGTGGCTGTCCGTGTGCTCGCTCAGCTTGTCCTCGGGCACGAACACGTAACACACCTTGCACGCGAGGTGACTGCTGTGTGCGGGATACAGCGTGAAGCTAACAAAAAGAGAATACAAATAACAATATAACCTCCAGTAGTGGCTGTCCGTGTGCTCGCTCAGCTTGTCCTCGGGCACGAACACGTAACACACCTTGCACGCGAGGTGACTGCTGTGTGCGGGATACAGCGTGAAGCTAACAAAAAGAGAATACAAATAACAATATAACCTCCAGTAGTGGCTGTCCGTGTGCTCGCTCAGCTTGTCCTCGGGCACGAACACGTAACACACCTTGCACGCGAGGTGACTGCTGTGTGCGGGATACAGCGTGAAGCTAACAAAAAGAGAATACAAATAACAATATAACCTCCAGTAGTGGCTGTCCGTGTGCTCGCTCAGCTTGTCCTCGGGCACGAACACGTAACACACCTTGCACGCGAGGTGACTGCTGTGTGCGGGATACAGCGTGAAGCTAACAAAAAGAGAATACAAATAACAATATAACCTCCAGTAGTGGCTGTCCGTGTGCTCGCTCAGCTTGTCCTCGGGCACGAACACGTAACACACCTTGCACGCGAGGTGACTGCTGTGTGCGGGATACAGCGTGAAGCTAACAAAAAGAGAATACAAATAACAATATAACCTCCAGTAGTGGCTGTCCGTGTGCTCGCTCAGCTTGTCCTCGGGCACGAACACGTAACACACCTTGCACGCGAGGTGACTGCTGTGTGCGGGATACAGCGTGAAGCTAACAAAAAGAGAATACAAATAACAATATAACCTCCAGTAGTGGCTGTCCGTGTGCTCGCTCAGCTTGTCCTCGGGCACGAACACGTAACACACCTTGCACGCGAGGTGACTGCTGTGTGCGGGATACAGCGTGAAGCTAACAAAAAGAGAATACAAATAACAATATAACCTCCAGTAGTGGCTGTCCGTGTGCTCGCTCAGCTTGTCCTCGGGCACGAACACGTAACACACCTTGCACGCGAGGTGACTGCTGTGTGCGGGATACAGCGTGAAGCTAACAAAAAGAGAATACAAATAACAATATAACCTCCAGTAGTGGCTGTCCGTGTGCTCGCTCAGCTTGTCCTCGGGCACGAACACGTAACACACCTTGCACGCGAGGTGACTGCTGTGTGCGGGATACAGCGTGAAGCTAACAAAAAGAGAATACAAATAACAATATAACCTCCAGTAGTGGCTGTCCGTGTGCTCGCTCAGCTTGTCCTCGGGCACGAACACGTAACACACCTTGCACGCGAGGTGACCTGGTTTCTGGGAACAAAAAACATCAATAAATATATATTAAAATAAAATATATAGAATAAAACGTAGAAGACATATAGAATTAAACTAAAATATACTTTGAAAGAAGCATTTAGAAAACGTGTAAAAATGACGTTTTCTAAATGCCTTTTTCAATTTTCCTAAGTGTGGAATAACACTTTAAAAATGTTTAAAAGTATTTAATAAATAGCATTCTCTCTTGCCAAATGATTGTTCGTAGAATAATCTTTGTGTAGCAGAAATTTGTAAAAATCTCTCTACAGAGATGCTAACAACATAAATAAGTTGTAATAAAGCGTATAAGAATTTCGACGCAACGGGTAGTAGAACGCATGGCTCAGTGGTGAGAGCGCCTGGACGGTATTCAGGAGGCGCGGGTTCGAATCCAGCTGCGTTCAAAATTCTTAAACGTTTTCTTTCTTCTTTCTTTTTTTAATTAGAAATAACTGGACTCTCTTAGGGTGTATTCTATAAGCCTTAGTTTTAAGTACTGAAACTGTAAAAACACAAGGTACAGATCTTATGACATCCGTTAGGTAAAAAAATAGAATAATAAAAAAATGAAAAAATATATTTACATATATACTATTGTCATTTCTACCTTTCCGAAGTTATAGTGATTCAGTGAAAGAGTCTGATTGTAAACTCAATAGTTGTGGGTTCGATATACGCGATGAATAATTATATTTTTTGGGGCCAGTGGTGGCGCAGTGGCACGAACGTGTGACTGTAAACGTCTGGTTGTGGGTTCGATTCCCACTCGAGGAGTGATAATATTTAATATTTCTTCGCTCTGGAGCCGAGGTAAAGTGCGGCGTTAAGTTCCGCCAGTTAACACACAATGCTTCCGAATTCTGCGGTGCGTGGGGAACGGAGTGTCTTAACACTAGGTTCCCTCTGCCTACCATGAAGTATGCGGGATACAGCGTGAAGCTAAAAATAATAATTAAAATATAAATATTTTTTACATATATATGTCGGCGCGAGTGACAATTTAAATAACGTCACAGTGTCGCCATCTATGAATTAGAATCGTAAACAGTGGCGTTGCCGAAAACTACAGATTATATCGACGACAGGGACAATTCAAGTATTGTCACAGTGTCGCCCTCTAGAAGTGGGAGTCGAAAACACAGTAGCATCAGTCAATGGATTTTTATTAATATTATGAGTGATAATAATGTGCAAGATATGTATGAAGACGATATAAGTGGGACCACCTCTCCCATCTTACAACCTCGCACTCGGCACTCCGATATATATTGTACATAGTACGTGGTGTATAGTACACCGTATACAGTATAAAGTACACAGTATACATTATACAGTATACCGTATACAGTGTACAGTGTATTATATACAGTATACAGCATACCGTATACAGTATAAAGTATACAGTGTACTGTATATAGTGTACAGCATACCGTATACAGTATAAAATACACAGTGCATAGTATACAGTACATAGTAAACCATATACAGTATGATTGGGACGACGTAGACTTTATTTGGTTTCCAAATTCGAGTTATTTCTTTATGATCTGTACATTTACTATTTCGGTTATTGCTTTTGAATATTGTTTATGTTTGGAACTGCTATGTCTATGACGTAAGTAGTATTATTTATTTTATATTGTAACGTTATATCCGGCCTATTAAAATGAATTGTTTTGTTAGTGTGAGTATAGCGCAATCATAATATATTTTGTATGAAGTATTTTCTAAAACTGTCAAAGGTTTTTTATAAAAAGGAATATTTGTATCTTCTATAAGTTATTATTATTATAAACTCACAACATACATATAGTAACGTAAAGTGTGACTGACACTCAGTCCAGTGTATATAGTATACAGTATACAGTACACAGTACACAGTATACAGTATATACATACAAAGAGACTCACCTTCCTGTGCATCGCCACGAAGTGGTCCTCGACCTGCTGCTGCGAGTAGAACCCGATCACACACAACTCGCACTTGAACACCGTCGAAGTGTACTGCACTTTGCTCTTATATACACTACACTCTAATTATATATACGTTATCTCACAACATACATATAGTAACGTAAAGTGTGACTGACACTCAGTCCAGTGTATATAGTATACAGTATACAGTACACAGTACACAGTATACAGTATATACATACAAAGAGACTCACCTTCCTGTGCATCGCCACGAAGTGGTCCTCGACCTGCTGCTGCGAGTAGAACCCGATCACACACAACTCGCACTTGAACACCGTCGAAGTGTACTGCACTTTGCTCTTATATACACTACACTCTAATTATATATACGTTATCTCACAACATACATATAGTAACGTAAAGTGTGACTGACACTCAGTCCAGTGTATATAGTATACAGTATACAGTACACAGTACACAGTATACAGTATATACATACAAAGAGACTCACCTTCCTGTGCATCGCCACGAAGTGGTCCTCGACCTGCTGCTGCGAGTAGAACCCGATCACACACAACTCGCACTTGAACACCGTCGAAGTGTACTGCACTTTGCTCTTATATACACTACACTCTAATTATATATACGTTATCTCACAACATACATATAGTAACGTAAAGTGTGACTGACACTCAGTCCAGTGTATATAGTATACAGTATACAGTACACAGTACACAGTATACAGTATATACATACAAAGAGACTCACCTTCCTGTGCATCGCCACGAAGTGGTCCTCGACCTGCTGCTGCGAGTAGAACCCGATCACACACAACTCGCACTTGAACACCGTCGAAGTGTACTGCACTTTGCTCTTATATACACTACACTCTAATTATATATACGTTATCTCACAACATACATATAGTAACGTAAAGTGTGACTGACACTCAGTCCAGTGTATATAGTATACAGTATACAGTACACAGTACACAGTATACAGTATATACATACAAAGAGACTCACCTTCCTGTGCATCGCCACGAAGTGGTCCTCGACCTGCTGCTGCGAGTAGAACCCGATCACACACAACTCGCACTTGAACACCGTCGAAGTGTACTGCACTTTGCTCTTATATACACTACACTCTAATTATATATACGTTATCTCACAACATACATATAGTAACGTAAAGTGTGACTGACACTCAGTCCAGTGTATATAGTATACAGTATACAGTACACAGTACACAGTATACAGTATATACATACAAAGAGACTCACCTTCCTGTGCATCGCCACGAAGTGGTCCTCGACCTGCTGCTGCGAGTAGAACCCGATCACACACAACTCGCACTTGAACACCGTCGAAGTGTACTGCACTTTGCTCTTCGCTTCTTCTCTGAAAATAAATTTAAATAAAAAATATTATAACAAATATAGATGAAAACATTTTGTGATTTTTATATAAAATTGAACGCAGCAGGATTCGAACCCGTGTTCTTGGAAACCGTCCAAGCAATGTGACCGCGTGCGACATGCATAGTTATGTAATATATCAAGTTCAAGTAAAGCGCGGGTTCGAATCTCGGTATGTTCAAATGTTTATATTATATCCGTTATCTAAAAATGTTTTTCAATTTGTCAACTGTATTGAATAACACTTTAAAATTGTAAACATGGGAAAATTATTTATCCATACTTGTATTATAAATTCGAAAGTCTGTCTGTTTGTCTGTCACGCTTTCACGGCTAATCTACTCATCCGATTTGGATGAAATTTAGAATGAAAGTAGTAAAAATAACTGGGTCTAACATAGGCTACTCAGTTTTTCGAAAATCAACCTCTAAATGGTTGAAATAGGGGATGAAAGTTTATATGAAAATTCTACACCGCTTGACGGATTGTAATGAATTTTGGCATATATATAGTGAACAATCCAAAGTTAAACATAGACTACATTAATTTTTAAAAATTCACCCCTGAGGGTTGCAATATACCGAAACGGCCACGTAGATTACGCGGCGAAGCCGCGAGCGGGCCGCTAGTACATATATAAAAAGTTACTATTATTCAATTTAACTCAATATTTCCAAAATTAAATCTAATTTGGTCGACTTTTAACAATTGAATGTTAAATATAATTCTTTTTTTTATTTATTTAATTTTAATAAAATATTAATTTAATAATCTAATTAAATAAAATCAACTGTTTTCTAAAAAAAATAATCATAGTTGAAAAAGACATTTAAAGAAAACGTATAAAAATTTGAACGTAGCGGGATTCGAACCCGCGCCTCCTGAATACCGTTCAGGCGCTCTCATCACTGAGCCATGCGTTCTACTATCCGCTGCGTCGAAATTCTTATACGCTTTATTACAACTTATTTATGTTGTTAGCATCTCTGTAGAGAGATTTTTACAAATTTCTGCTACACAAAGATTATTCTACGAACAATCATTTGGCAAGAGAGAATGCTATTTATTAAATACTTTTAAACATTTTTAAAGTGTTATTCCACACTTAGGAAAATTGAAAAAGACATTTAAAGAAAACGTATAAAAATTTGAACGCAGCGGGATTCGAACCCGCGCCTCCTTTCAAATTTTTATACGTAGAATAACACTTTATATATTCCTTCAAAAAATCATCATAATTTAGCATTGAATTTTATTCGGTTTTAAGGTAATTTGTTACAATTGTTTCATACTCTCATTTAGGGATCGAACCTGCAACCATGGCATGAACAGATAGACAAATTTGCATATGTTTACTAGTGTCCCGCTCGCGGCTTCGCCTGCGTGAACTACACAACTATTTCACTATAGGCACATAGACAACACATTAGAAAACTCTAAAATTATCAGTGTTTCTCTACTATATTATGCATGTATTATACATATAAACCTTCCTTTTGAATCATTCTATCTATTAAAAGAAACCGCATCAAAATCCGTTGCGTAGTTTTGAAGATCTAAGCATACATACATACAGACAGACAGACACGGGAAGCGACTTTGCTTTATACTACGTAGTGATGTGTTCCTCATTACCTTGCTTCCAGCATTTCGGATTCCGACATGTATACAGTATTATAACCAGATTTCAAATCATTTTGAGTCGTTGATTTCGCTTTACACTTTTGTGTTATTATAACTGTATCTGGATTTGTTGTTGGGCTGAAAAAAAATGAAAAATTCAAAAAAAAAACAAAAAAGCAGAAATATAGATAGAGCCTAGTGTCAAGGCACTCCGTTACGTGTTGAGTAACAGAACTCAACATGATAGAAATGATTTGTTTTGTTTTAGCCTCACGCTGTATCCCGCACACATTCGGGTAGGCAGAGAGAACCTAGTGTTAAGACACTCCGTTCACCTTTATCTGCAGATTTTAGGGAGGCATTGCGTGTTAAGTAGCGGAATTTAACGCCGCGCTTTGCCTCGATACCAGACCGAAGAAAATGGAAATAATTCATATTTCTACTCCTCGAGTGGGAAACGAACCCACAACCAGTCGTTTACAGTCACACGCTTGTGCCACTGGACCACGACTGGCCAAATTATTATACATTTTCTAAATATCTTTTTCAGTTTAATAAGTTTGTGGATAACATTTTAAAATGTTAAAAATATTAACTCACTCTATGGTCAGCTCGGGCAGCTCCCCCTTGACGCCCGCGAAGGGGCCCACTACTATATGCGACATTACACCTGTTACTGTATTATCTAATACTATTTCTGGAACTGAAAAGTAAATATATATACCAAATTATTCAGATCGAGCTCTTTCATTTGATACCTATATTGTCGGGGTGCATTAACAACAACTTGTCCGCCATCTTGGATTTGCCGCCATGTTGGATTTAGAATGACGTCACATTGCTAACCGTGTATTGTCATACAAACTAAATGTGAATGCAAAATGTTAGATCAAAGTTAAATTGAAGCTTGAAAAAAACATCTAATGCCAAGATAATTTTATCATCTTTCTCAGCATAGCAGTTTAGATAGAGAGAAGTTCACGTCAAAACAGCCCATTCTGTACCCAATATATCAGAGGAATTAATTTAAATATAACTATTCCTCGAAAATGGGAATCGAACCGACAACTAATCGCCTTTAAAGTAAAAAGGCACCCCAAATTCTAATCACACAATGAGTTGCGTAACTCAACACCACACAGCCTTAACAAACTAAATCTCACCTTCAATAACTTGATCTTCTATACCCAAATTAATATGCTCTCTCAGAGCCCTGGTCACATCGTAGGTCTCATTCTTAACATTTTGGGCCGTAGTCACTGTTATGTATTGGGGCGGCCATTCCTTTTCCAGAACGGCACTCTCTTCTATATCTTGCGAATAATTCGCTATAACTTTATCATAATCATTTTTGATCACACACTCTAAGGATGATAGTGTTTGAGACATGTATGTGTGATCCATTGTCTAAAAAAAGAGATAGAAATTGTGTAAATACCGAACCTTTTTTTAAAGTTTTTTTTTTAGCTTCACACTGTATTCCGCACACAGCAGGGTAGGCAGAGGGAACCTAGTGTTAAGACACTCCGTTCCCCATTTTCCGCCGAATTTGGGGGCTTGCGTGTTAAATGTCAATGCCAATATACTTATTAGATTAAAAAGTTATAATTCTAAAATAAATATAGTCCAAGTTACTTCTCATTATATTAGCTATGTACTAGCAAAGTCTTGCCGAAGAGTAGAAAGGCATAATTTTAATATTACAAACATACATTCCAATTTTATTTATTTATACAGACATAAAGCCAAAGTCAAATAATTTTATTCAAAATAAGAAGTTCCAAGCTTCATTTTTTGAACTTCAAATAGTTTACCACCGGTTCAGACCTGAGTAGAACCGGCACAAGAAACTCAGCGGGACTTCTTTTTTTTTTAAGTAAATGTTATAACAGATTATGGCACTATCACAGCATAAAGACTTTGTGTAACTGATAAATTAATTGTTGTGAGTTCCTGATTCAGAATTTGATTGTATATATATTTAAATTTACTTTACTAAAATTACCACAGTAGGTAAAGCAAAACACAATAGAAATTACAAA
Organism: Dryas iulia moderata; assembly: GCA_019049465.1. Classification (NCBI taxonomy): domain Eukaryota; kingdom Metazoa; phylum Arthropoda; class Insecta; order Lepidoptera; family Nymphalidae; genus Dryas; species Dryas iulia. The sequence continues at coordinate 3,494,357 of CM032445.1, forward strand.
ACAACTAACTTAGCTTAAGCTAGTTTCTATCTACCCTACTATGTAAAAAAAAAATATTAAAAAAAAATTAAATATCACAACTGTTGAGAGAGCATAATTATACAATATATTAAAAAACCTAGGTATTTTTATCAGTATCCTTGAAAAAATATCAAATATTCACCTCTTGAGATTGACTAATGGCCAACACACGTAAATGTTCTTGTGCATTGTGCACCTGACGTTTGAATCTTGCAAACTTTTTCATTATAGCGAGACACTCCCAACAGACAAGCTGTTCTAATTCTATTATAGAATCTCCAAACTGAAATTAATAATAATATTGTTATTTAAAAGTAAAAATCTCTTTAATTATAAACATTAAAACAGAGGCCATTTTAATCCTTTCCTTAACTAAATACAAACAACTGTTGAGTTTGATGCGCAGAAGAATGATTTTATATTGAAATAATTTTTATTGCAATTCAATTCAACTCTAGTAAAGCAAGTTGTTTATTTTTTTTCTCAACAACAATAACAGTTTCAGAAAAATGGAGAATAGAATGAATTGATACTATCTCTCTACCCTTTTTTTTAAAGAAAAAATGTGGAGCTAGATATTTCTTTAAAAATATAAAAGCGAATCAAAAATATAAAGTACGTTCATTTAGTTTAATGAGTAGGTTGCTTTGTTCCAATTTATTATAAGTCTTCATTAAAACTAATTCGTAAGTTTAATAGTTAAGCACTAAATTACACAATACATTTTGAGGTAGTCAAATATATTTAATTTAACTTTAAAAAACGACTTACCCTGTCACCCGCATAATCGTACATGATCAATCTAAATATCTGATATATAGATGTTAATCCATTTATAGACGTAACATTCCTGTCCGAACTCAAACAAGTGCAACATAAAGTTCTATACCCTGTGTCCACGTCTTGCTCCATTTTAAAACTTCAACGCTTTCGCGGGATAAATTAAATTTAAATATTTGTGTAAATAAACTCCAAATTTACACGTTCAATTGAAAAGGTTTATTTCTTGCTACTAAGCTTTATAAATAAGGTTATAATGCGTTAATTTAAACTATTTATATCGTAAATAAGTTACTTAATAGTAAATAGAAGTTGTAAGACGAAAGAATAATCAAATTATCATGATTTGTTATCAATCATAACAAAAAGTAATACTCCCATGTAAAATAGACGAAATTGGGTGAAGAGTATTTTAACGCCACAACGACACCACAAAATGGCTGCTTTACACGATGTTGCTATATGAAAGAAAGTCATTTCATTTATGTTTATGGCAACATTTTAAATGTCAAATACGTACTAGTGATGCTCTGTTATCGTTTAAAATGTTAAAAAAGCATTTTTACAAATTTTACTGACTAATTCCGTTTATTTACATATTAAATGCAATTTTTATAGTAGTTGTAAAACTAAAAAAATAATTAAATTAAGTTTTATTTAAAATCTACAACAATTTCGTTTATTATTCTGGACGAATTATATCGATACGATATGGAACACATATTATTCGGAACATCCCTAAAAACTAATATAACAATGGCGTCAAATTGTTTTGTTTTGTTTTTAAATTGAAGCGAAAGCGAGAGTTATAAATAAATATTTTAATAATAATATGTATAAATATATTCGTCTATTATATGTGATTCTGATATAGTGACATGATTTTCTTATATATATTTAAAAACCAGAATGTTTTAATTCAGGTTTTCTTTAAAACAACGAAGAGAAAGTTTAATATAAATTTTATAAAATAAAACTACAATATTATCATTTCTATCTGCATAAAGACTTCCAAATGAAATACTTGTTAACATAAAAGTATGTACATCAGTAGCTTATTTCATATTTCCGATAAAATTCAACTAAATAGATCATAGTACATTTGGTAATAAATATGGAAAATAAGGATGATATTGTGAACAATCTTTTATGTATGGCCTGTTTGTGTGTTGGACGATCCATTCACGAAGTAAAAGACGAGAAGCTAAAGAAATACTACTTGGATACTTTAAAGGAAATACCAGTAAGATTTACTATTTATTTGTTTTAATATAAAATGTACAGTCCGAGTTTAGTATATAAATTTATATAATTTAAAAATATTTTTCTGCACAGTAGTGTAGGCAGAGAGAACCTAGTGCCAACACTTGTTTAACCACACATGCTAAGTTTAACAATATATAAATATTTAAATATACATAATGTTAAAAAATGTATAAAATTTGAAAGTACATAGTACACACGTAATTCATACCAAATAAATATAATGCTAAATAAGATAGCAGCTACAAATAAAAAAAAACTGGTCTCATGCTCCTTTCTGCATAGGTGGGTAGTCAAAGGGAAGTCAATATGAGACACATCATTCTTCAAGCACCCCTAAAAATTAAAACAACATTTTGTGCTGATTGGTAGAACTTAACTAGTTTTAACATAACCATTCGAACTACTAAGAATCAAACCCACAGCCAATTTACTTTACATCAGAGCACTCGGACGGTTCACAAGAGTCATGGGTGCCAATCTCGCTGCATTCAAATATTTATGATATTTAATAACATTAAAAGTTTATATATTTTTTATTATTATTTCACAGTTAAATAACATAAAGCTGGTGGTACCCATCATATGTTGGGAGTGCGAGGCAATCTTACACAAAGTGTTAGCTTTTAGAGAACAAGTGAAAGACTCCTATAGAATACTACAGACATACACCGAGGTGAGTCATATGGATTATTTTAGCTTGAAAAAGACGTTTAGAAAATTTATAAAAATTGGCACATGGCTTAGCGATTAGAGCGCCTGGACTGTTTCCAAGAGGCACGGTTTTGAATCCCGCTGCGTCAAAATTTTTATATGTTTTCTAAATATCTTTTTCAATTTTCTAAGTGTGTGAATAACACTTTAAATATGTTATAAGTTTTTTTTAGCTTGTCACTTATATCATGATAGTCAGAGGGAAGTCAGACTAGTGTCAAGACTTTCCGCTTTACGACGGTATTATAGATATTGTAAAGTAGCAGAACTAAACGTCGCGCTTTACCTTAACAAAGCGGAGAAATGTCTTAATAATACTTCGATATTTTTCGCATATCATTATATTATAAATGGGAATGTCTGTCTGTTTGTCTGTCACCCTTTCACAGTTAATCTACTGATCCGATTTGGATGAAATTTAGAATGAAAGTAGTCAAAATTACTGGGTCTAATATAGGTTACTTATTTTTTCAAAAATCAACCTCTAAAGTGTTGAAATAGGGGATGAAAGTTTATATGAAAAATCTACACCGCTTGATTAATTGTAATGAAGCATAAATATAGCTGACAATTCAAGGTTAAACAAAGGCTACTTTAATTTTCAAATACCAGGGGTATTTGAAGCGTTGCAATATAACGAAATAGCCAGCCACAGTAGTTTACGCGGCGAAGCCGTTAGCGGGCCGCTAGAATTTCTATACATATATTTTTTTTAGCTTCACGCTGTATCCCGCACACAGCAGGATAGGCAGAGGGAACCTAGTGTTAAGACATTCCGTTCCCCAGTTTCTGCCGAATCCGGGGGCATTGCGTGTTAAGTGGCGGAACTTAACGCCGCGCTTTTACCTCGACACCAAAGCGAAAGAAAATGGAAATATTAAATATTTCCACTCCTCGAGTGGGAATCGAACCCACAACCAGTCGTTTTCAGTCACACGCTTGTGCCACTGCGCCACGACTGGCCCCAAATATTTATTTATTTACAGAATTTAAACGAGTGCCTACTGAGTGACGTGTCAAGGAGTCCTAGATTGAAGGTTCATACAAATACACCTATATCTATATTGCCAGAGGATTTTAATAATATTAAACTTGAATGTAATGGTAAGTCGTCTTTAAATATAATAAAAATGTGACTGATCGCTGTCTGTATATGGACGATGTATGAGATACATTGTTTTTGGGGACATTTATTTGTCTAGTGGCCAGTCGTGGCCCAGTGGCACAAGCGTGTGACTGTAAACGACTGGTTGTGGGTTCGATTCCCACTCGACGAGTGGAAATTATATTTCCATTTTCTTCGCTCTGGTGTCGAGGTAAAGGGCGGCGTTAAATTCCGCCACTTAACACACAACGCCTCCAAATTCGGCGGAAGTGGGGAACGGAGTGTCTTAACACTAGGTTCCCTCTGCCTACCCTGTTGTGTGCGGGATACAGCGTGAAGCTAAAAAAAATAATATCTCGATTTTCATTTTTTTTTAATTCAAATAATTTTTTAATTCAAATACTTTTAACATTTTAAATTTGTTATTTATATTTGTTATTCACATACTTAGGAAATGGGAAAACACACTTTTTGAAAACTATTATATAAAAGTATGAACGCAGCGGGATTAAAACCTGCGCCTCTTGGAATCTGCCCAACTACTCTTAAGTTGCTCTTCTTTACTCTTAAGTTGCTCTCGGTCGGTTTTCAACAGGTGTGGGTTCGAATCTAGCTGCGTTCAAATTTTTTGTTTTATCCTCACGCTGCATCCCGCACACATTCGGGTAGGCAGAGGGGATCTAGTGTTAAGACACTCCGTTCCCCATTTCTCGCCTATTTTGGAGGCATTGCGTGTTAAGTGGCGGAACTTAACGCCGCGCTTTACCTCGGCACCAGAGCGAAGGAAATGAAAATATTGAATATTTCCACTCCTCGAATGAGAATTGAACTCACAACCAGTAAGTTTACAGTCGCACTTTGTGCCCACAGGCCACGACTGTCCCCGTTTTGTAAAAATGTCTTTTCTAAAATAATAACAATAATTAAAAATATTGTGGCCAGTCGTGGCCCAGTGGCACAAGCGTGTGACTGTAAACGACTGGTTGTGGGTTCGATTCCCACTCGAGGAGTGGAAATTATATTTCCATTTTCTTCGCTCTGGTGTCGAGGTAAAGCGCGGCGTTAAGTTCCGCCACTTAACACGCAAGCCTCCGAATTCGGCGGAAAGTGGGGAACGGAGTGTCTTAACACTAGGTTCCCTCTGCCTATCCTGCTGTGTGCGGGATATAGCGTGAAGCTTTTAAAAAAAATATTTTTTTTTAGCTACCGATGAATTTGAATCAGAAACTCAAATTGATTGTAAAATTAACGATACATCAGATGGGGAACCAAATGAAGACATACAGACGGTCATGTGCGATGTCGCAACATATAAGAGAAAGAAAAAAGTTAGTAATTCGTTCTTTTTTTTATTTTTTGAGGCTAAAGTACGTAGTGTTAGATCGGGAAATAGTAGAGAGAGAGAGAGGGAAATAGAATAGTATATAGTTTATTAAGAAAAAGATTTAATTTACATTTACTATTTTTAGCTTTTAGTATCCCGCACACATTCGGGTAGGTAGAGGGAACCTAGTGTTAAGACACTCCGTTCCCCACGCACCGCCGAATTATGGTGGGCATTGCATGTTAAGTAGCTGAACTTAATGCCGCGCTTTGCCTCGACACCAAAGTGAAGAAAATGGTAATATTAAATATTTCCACTCATCGAGTGGGAATCGAACCCACAACCAGTCGGTTATTGATTGACTTAATAAGTTAAAAATAAAGAAATATAGGCCAGTAGTGCTTAGTTTTATGTGAACGGTTTACGCAACTAAGACTAGCTTAGCAATTAGCTTCATAAAGCGCGGCGTTAAGTTCCGCCACTCAGTGACTCGATTTTGGAGAGTGCGTGGAGAACGGAGTGTCTTGACACTAGTTTCTCTTTGCTATGAAAAAGCGTATGTTTCTCCATAAATGTTGTATATTTTCATCTATACTAATATAATAAAGAGGTAAAGTTTGTAAGTTTGTTTGTAAGGGGTAATCTGAGGAAATACTGAACCGATCGTGAAAATACTTTCACAATTATAAAGCTACACTATTCAGGAGTGCTATAGGATATGTTTTATTATGATTGAACAGAAAGTTCAGAGAATCCTAAAGAGCCTAAATAGGGGATAAAGTTGCAAATCGCACGGCGAAGTCGCGGGCGGGACGAAGCGGGTCACTAGTGCATTAATATAAGCCTCACGCTGTATCCCGCACACATTCGGGTAGGCAGAGGGAACCTAGTGTTAAGACACTCCGTTCCCTACTTTCCGCCGAATTCGGAGGCTTGCGTGTTAAGTGGCGGAACTCAACGCCGCGCTTTACCTCGACACCAGAGCGAAGAAAATGGAAATAAAACTTCCACTCCTCGAGTGGCAATCAAACCCCCAACCAGTCGTTTACAGTCACACTCTTGAGCCACTGGGCCACGACTGGCTACATTAATGGCCAGTCTTTGAATGTAAACGTGACTGTAATGCGACTGGTTAATATAAATATTTGTAATATTTTGATTACAGGGTGTTCACAAATTAAAAAATGTTTTGCGCGAAGACGATAGAGATCCAGTTGACGTAACAGAAGCAGAGAGTTATTTAAAATATTTCAAACTTGAAGAGAAGGAAGGTGTGTATTAATAATAATAATAACTGTTTTAGCTATTTACTAATTTTATTTACTTTATTATTTATTTAATTAATATTTATTAATTAAAAAAAGCCAGTCGTGGCCCAGTGGCACAAGCGTGTGACTGTAAACGACCGGTTGTGGGTTCGATTCCCACTCGAGGAGTGGAAATATTTAATATTTCCATTTTCTTCGCTCTGGTGTAAAGCGCGACGTTAAGTTCCGCCACTTAACACGCAATGCCTCCGAATTCGGTGGAAAGTGGGGAACGGAGTATCTTAATACTAGGTTCCCTCTGCCTACCCGAATGTGTACGGGATACAGCGTGAAGCAAAAAAAAAGTTACACTTTTTCCCGCAAGTAGCAGTCAGATTGGATCTAGAGTCCACTGCCCATCTGAGATATAGTGTGTTTAGTGGCGGAACTCAACGCTGCGCTTTGTCTTAGGTACCAAATTTGAAATGTTATTCATACACTTGGGATATGCTGCGAGATTCGAACCCACGCCTTTTAGAAACCGTCCAAGCGGTCTCACCACTTCTACTCTATGTACGTAACGAATGGCGAGCAACATTATTTATATAATAATTTCCTTTTTTTCAGAATTAACTTTTAATTCAACGAATGAATCAAGAGAAGAATTAAAATATAATGAAGATGTAAGAGTTTTTAGTATTCATAATATTTAAAAAATTTTTAGACGCTTTCAGTGGTGGCCTTTATATTATCATACCAATATCCCATTTGAAACCTCTAAAGTTATCAATCTTTCTCTACAACATTATTATGAACATATTATACATATAATCCTTCCTATTAATTTCTTTCTTTTTAGCTTCACGCTGTATCCCGCACACATTCGGGTAGGCAGAGGGAACCTAGTGTTTAAACACTCCGTTCCCCACTTTCCGACGAATTCGGAGGCATTGCATGTTAAGTGGCGGAACTTAACGCCGCTCTTTGCCTCGACACCAGAGCGAAGAAAATGGAAATATTAAATATTTCCACTCCTCGAGTGGGAATCGGACCCACAACCAGTCGTTTACAGTCACACGCTTGTGCCACTGGGCCACGACTGGCCACAATTCCTCACCTTCCTATTAAATCACTCTATCTATTAATAAAACCGCATCAAAATCCGTTGCGTAGTTTTGAAGATCTAAGCATACATACATACAAGCAACTTTGCTTTATACTATGTAGTGATTACTAGCGCCCCACTTACAGTTTCGCCGGGTGATCTGTAACTTTTATCGTGTATTCGAGCCCCTTTAGGATTCTCTGAACTTTCTGTTCAATCATAATAAAACATATCCTATAGCACTCCTGAATAGTGTAGCTTTATAATTGTGAAAGTATTTTCATGATCGGTTCAGTATTTCCTCAGGTCACCCCTTACAAACAAACTTACAAACTTTACCTCTTTATTATGTTAGTAAAGTATAGGTATATATTTTTTTTAGAACAATCAGATTCTGGAGAATAAAGTGGATATGAAAATTGAAATCAACACAATTTTAGAAACAGATGATATAAAATCGGAATTTGATGATAAAGGTATGTTTTTTTTTTAAATATAATTTCTTTTTTTTTTTTATTTGGCTGAATGTAGTGTTCCTTCACTCTGTACTGTAGTTTTGTTTACACTCGGCACCTACTACTTTGTTTTGCATAACATAAATAAAAAAAAATAATTAAAAAAAAGAAGAGGGCAGCAGTGTAGACAGAGAGAACCTAGTGTCAAGATACTCCGTCGTTGGTTGAGTGACAGAACTTATTACCACGCTTTGTCCTAGAGGGCAGAAATGAAAATTATTTAAAAACATTTTTAAATTTTTTTTAAGTGTTATTCCACACTTAGGAAAATTGAAAAAGACATTTAAACAAGAAGCATGCTCAGTGGTGAGAGCGCCTGAACGGTATTCAGGAGGCGCGTGTTCGAGTCCCGCTACGTTCAAATTTTTATACGTTTTCAATTTTCCTAAGTGTGGTATAACACTTTTAAAAATGTTTAAAAAAGTGTTTTATACGTTTTCTAATTAAATATTTTACTTTAATTATTGCTAAATAAAGGAAAGAAGAAAGAAAGAAAAAAGGTTCTCATAGGCTTACCCCCACTATAAAAATTGTATAAACATAATAATGCCCCGCTCGCGGCTTCGCCTGCGTGAACTACACAACTATTTCACTATAGACACATAGACATCACATTAGAAACCTCGAAAATTATCAGTGTTTCTCTACTATATTACGCATGTATTATACATATAAACCTTCCTTTTGAATCACTCTATCTATTATAAAAAACAAAATTAAAAATTTTGAAAAAACCCACGACGGTTTAATTGTAATTGAAAAAGGATAAAATAACTAGAAATCCCCCGCCTAAAAGAATATATGTAACGAGATGATGGGGACGACTTCGTCGGAGCTGCCATTACTTTAAGTTTGCTAACTTCTCCTAGGTTTTCATGCTGTTAAAACAGGTTTAGGAAAAAATTAAAATATTAATATGAATTTATGACTTTAAGAACGAAATCTATACTGTTAGCTACTATATTTAAAATAGAGGTTGCAACTGGCAGCCCCCGACGAAGTTGTCCCCATCATCTCGTTACATATATTCTTTTAGGCGGGGGATTTCTAGTTATTTTAACCTTTTTCAATTACAATTAAACCGTCGCGGGTATTTTCAAAATTTTTAATTTTGTTTTTTATTTTAACCTTTTTTAAGTGAATAGATACACATTATATATTATTACATAATATCGAAGTACTTTATTTTAATCTTCATCTAAATACCAAAGAAATTATAGGCCCAATGCTTTCTGGCTATCAAATGCCTATTGCAGCGCCTGGCAGATTGTCACCGTAACATTTTTAGGAAATTTAAGTCTAACCAAATCAGTGAAAATCACAAAACCCACTAGTAGTTTTGATTTTGAACAAACTAATTTATACTGGAGCGCCCTGTGGTAGTTTTTGATATGGCATATAAAAACACGCAACAATTAAACCTGAACACCTATCGTTGAAAACTGCATCAAATTCAGACTCGTAGTTTTAACTTTGCACCATCAAATGTTTAATGCAGCGCCCCCTGGTGAGTTCTTAACGTAAAAAAAAAACTAAAAACATACACCAAGTAAAGGTAAATCTAATACTGAAAACTCTGTCCAATCGGACTAGTAGTTGTGGTTTTACATTAAATATTACAAACAAATGTTTACTGCAGCGCCCCCTTATGAGTTAACACGATAAAGCATATCTAAGAACATGCACTAATTAAACTTGAGCTTATCACTGAAACTGCATCCAAATCGAATTCGTCATTTTAGCTTTGCACAAACAATATTTTACTGCAGCGCCCCCTGGTGACAAGTCACCGTAATATAAATTTAAAAACACGTACTAAGCAAAGCGGAATCTAATACTGAAAACTCTTTCCAATCGTACTACTCGTTTTTGTTGTACACAAAAGATGGAAGCAGCTACTTACTGCAGCGCCCCCTAGAGAGTTGACACATACTTGAAAATATGCACTAAGTAAACATACATGACACATATATGAAAATATGCACTAAGTAAACTTGAATCTATCATTGAAAACTGCATTCAAATCGGACTCGTAGTTTTAGTTTTGCACAAACAAATGTACTTACTGCAGCGCCCCCTGGTGAGTGATCACCGTAACACATATATGAAAAGATGCACCAATTAAACCTGAACCTATCGTTGAAAGTTTCATCTAAATCGGACTAGTAGTTTTTACTCTACATAAACAAATGTTTACTGCAGCGCCCCCTGGTGAATTTTCACCGTAACGAAAAAACAAAAATCTTAAAATATGCACGAAGCAAAGCTTAATCTAGTTCTGAAAACTCTAGCCAACCGGATAAGTAATTACGGTTTTAGACAAATAAATACAAGAAAAAATTTAGTTTCACACAAAAAAATACAAACAAATGCTTACTACAACGCCCCCTGATGAGTAGTCACCATAACACATATATGAAAAGATGCACCAATTAAGCCTGAATCCATACTTGAAAGTTTCATCTAAATTGGACTAGTAGTTTTTGCTCTGCATAAACAAATGTTTAGTGCAGCGCCCCCTGGTGAGTTTTCCCCGTAACAAAAAAAGAAAAATCTTAAAATATGCACCAAGCAAAGATAAATCTTTTTATGAAAACTCTTTTTAATCGGAGCAGTAGTTTCGGTTTTAGACAAATAAATACAAAAAAAGTACAAACAAATGCTTACTGCAGCGCCCCCTGGTGGCTTGACACGATAAAACATATCTAAGAACATCCACCAATTAAACCTGAATCTATCACTGAAAATCTATCGAAATCAGACTACTATTTTTTGAGATAATTGAAAACATTCGTTTTCACGTAAAATGCTTATTGCAGCGCCCCCTGGTGAGTTAAGGCAATAAGACATATCTAAGAACATACGCCGATCGAACCTAAACCTATCATAGAAAACCGTATCAAAATCGGACTTATAGTTTTGGAAATAATTGACATAGTAATTTGCACAAACACACAAACAAACAAACAAACAAACAAACAAACAACCTCTCACCCCAAACACATATACAGTCGCCGTTCCGTCGCGGGTAAAAAGAAACCGCATCAAAATCCGTTGCGTAGTTTTGAAGATCTAAGCATACATACATACATACAGACAGACGCGGGTAGTGACTTTGCTTTATACTATGTAAAGAAATAGAGAACGAAGTGTCTTGACACTAGATTTTATTTTTTTTTTTTGTTTTCAGACGATAATATACACGAATCAGCTTCGGAGTGTGATGTAAAAGACATTGATGTTGAAATACAGTCGTTTTTGAACAACGTCAAGAAAACCACAGATAAAAATAAAATTAAAAATAAAAGGAAATGTCGTACAGTAAGTATTTTTTTGGTTTTATATTATGATATAAAATTATTTTAAAAACAATATGAACATCATAGAATCTTTTATTTTTGCGATTTTTATACATAAATCATATAGGTGTTTAGCATTAACACGAAATTAGATAAAACATGCAAAATTTAAACATGCAAAAATTAAGAAAAACCCAATATGTAAAAATTAAGAAAAAAACAATATGTAAATGTAATTGTAAATGTAAATGTAATTTAGTAGAACTACTAATCAAATTGTGGCTAGTCGTGGCCCAGTGGCACAAGCGTGTGACGGTAAACGACTGGTTGTGGGTTCGATTCCCACTCGAGGAGTGGAAATATTTAATATTTCCATTTTCTTCGCTCTGGTGTCGAGGTAAAGCGCGGCGTTAAGTTCCGCCACTTAACACGCAATGCCTCCGAATTCGTCAGTGCGTGGGGAACGGAGTGTCTTAACACTAAGTTCCCTCTGCCTACCCGAATGTGTGCGGGTATAGCGTAAAAAAAAAAACTAATCAAATTAACTAATTGAGTGAGTTATGATATGACGACCGGAGAAAGTCTTTTTAAAAAGATTTATTTATTTATTTATTACAATTAATTATATAAAAACATAACTTTATTGATTGAAAACTGGATTAAGACTGAATTAATTATTATAATATATTATTCTGTAAATTTGTAAACGATGCAGCCCATTGTCTTCTTAAATGCGGTGTCAGCGGAAAGTGTGGGAGTCGGCGCTGTAATGTGTATATTACGCCATGGTAACTCCTCCCTCCTTAAGATGGAAGCTGGTCCTGCAGCTTTCAGGAGCGTCCTCGCACCTTGTGTCCTTGTGTTTGGATTGTTTCTTGTGTTTATTCCAAAAAAACTTCCAAAAAATTAGGGTCCCAATTACTATGTACAGGATTAACGTGGGCCAACTAGGGATTGTCATTAAGTTAACCCAATGAAAATCATCTGCTTCTTGAATTTCTTCAACTGTATTCATAAGTTCATGGATGCTGTCTAGCGAGATGTCTTCTAGGTGCAGTTCATAATGGACCTCTTCTTAATGTACGAGATTTTGATCTGGTAGCGGAATTATTTCATTCATCGTGATGGTGTTGCTGTGTGATCTTATCGTTCTATTCATGATATTAATTTGGCAATCTTCTGTGATAGTTACGAGAAAAACATCAAACATTTTTCTGTAATTTGTTTTGCGTCCACACTGAGTTCTGATTACTTCTGGTTCTGGCAAAATTCCTAACCAGGTATTTTCGTTGATGTTCTGGAGTTTTCCTTTGTTAAAATTCATGCGAGCATGAGTGCAGTTTCTTTATTGTTTCTTTATTAAGGCGATGGTGCAATCTTCAGATTTTTCAGTTGTTCTTAACTCTAGCGAGTTGCAGAGCAAAGTGTCTTCGGAGATTCTCTTGCAGGGTTCTTCTGAGTATGCGTACTCTTCGCTTCCAAGGACAAGGAATTTGGACTTGGGTATAATGGTTAGGTTTTCTTTATTTGGGATAGAATATATATGTATATGATCATAGATATTAAAGTCAATGGACGGGATTACTAATATAAATGTTAAAGAGTGTCTTGTACTATACGCTTTCACGCTTATAGACTTTTCTATTTTATGAATGTTTTCCATACTAATTTCAGCAACTGGTTTTAAAAAAGAAAATTTCTCTAAATTTCTAATTTCTGTAACTAAATTACGAGGATTAATAATACTAGGGTGCATTATACTTAACTGCGAAAATGACATAGCATCTTCTAATATCATTAACTTATCTAATAAAAGCTGTAAACTAAAACTTATTTGTACATAAATCTCTAAAAAGTGTAATTGGTTTGAAATAGTATTTGAATTAACTGTAATATTATGTAATAGAGATGCTAATCTGTTTTGACTCTCGTTTATTTTATTTAATTGGTTAGAAAATTCATTAATTGTATTTTCTGCCAAAGATAATGTTCGCTTTTGAGATGTTTGAATATATGAAACTGAACCGCGAATTTTATTAATTTCATTTTCAAAACGGATTGCATCTTCGTTATCTAAGTTGCCTGTAATTAATTTAACAACTGAGCCTAAGCCATTAATGATACCACGTTTAACTCTATTTCTAGGTGCTATAAACATTAACTTTTTATCAATTAAATCTAAATTATGTTCTATTTGATCTCTATATGTCTTATGCAGATTTTCTGATACAGTATTGTTTTCAGCTGCTTTTGTACTTGCATATAAGGACATTAGTTTAATGGAAATATAATGTAAATGAGTTATATTATATGTACAAGCAAGGTTAAATGAATCAACTTGTTTAAGGATACGTCCTTGTTTAAGTAAAGGGATTCCATTATTATCATCTACGGGTTGAAATGTTACGTCTGATTTTGACTGGAACACGAGAGATCCGAAGATGAGGGTCCTGGAACAAGATGAGGTCGCCGTAAAAGTTTGAAGTGAACTCTGATTGACTTAGAGTTAGGGTGGCTACCTATTATCTCTGCTATATTATTAGGATGAAGGTGAATTATCTTGTACGGACCTTTAAACACCGGCTTCGTTTTGTCGTTTCTCGCTGTTTTGGCCACCTGTTTAAAAACTGTTTCACCTACCTTAAACGTTATATCTTCTGCTGTCTGGTTACGCTTCGCTATTACCTGTTCTTTGTTCTTAGACACGTGCGCTGCCACACATTCTTGTACGGCTACAGCGTTCCTTCTATGCTTAAGAACATAATCTTGGTAAAATTGCTTAGTGTAATGAAGTTCTAAAGGGTTTCTGGATGCAGTATGTCCAAAAAGTAGCTCGTGAGGGGTATATTCTGTTGCCGAATGAATAGTGTTGTTATATGCGATAATAGCAAATTTCATGATAATTTGTATAGGGTCATCTTTATTCGTCATCCTCTGTATCCTAATAATTTCTCCTATAGTTGAGTGAAATCGTTCTATGGGTGAATTTGAATTCGGGTTATAAGGGGTTGTAAAGTGAATGTTAATGTCGTGTAGGGCACACATCTCCTTTATAACTTCGTTATCAAACTTACTGTCAGAGTCGGTTGTAATTTTCAAAGGGGTTCCTAATATTGAAAAAATATCAAATAAAGCTTCAGCTATGTGTACGCTACTAGTTGCATTTAAAAGCAGTCCCTGCTTGAGCATATTTTGAAAAGTTGTCAATGATTGTGAGGAATGTTGCTCCTCCTGCAGAATACAAATCCATGAATAAATGTTCCATGGGCTTACTGGGGGTTTCGGTTAGAGCTAATGGGGGTCTCAGGGGATTTCTTTCATATTTAGCTTGTAAACATGTAGTACACTTATTTACAAACGCTTGAATAGTTAATAGCATATTGGGCCAATGATAATTTCTATGAATTTGCTTGTAAGTTTCCTGAATGCCACGATGGATTGTTTTACCTTCGTGATATTTTTTAATTATTTCCTGTTGTTCTGTCTTATTTTCGACTAAAGTAACGCGTTTTGTACACCTAAAAAGCTTTGGACCTCTATCATTAAATATCGTCGTGTATACTCTAGCAAATGCTGGATATAATTCGTCGTTATAGAAGTAACAGTGGAATACACGATCGGCGATAGTGTGCTCCTTTAAAAACTGTATTATTTCTTTTTCCGTATTATTGACTGGGATAAATACGTCTTTGATAACCGTGCGCGAATTTGTTGATCTGTTTTCAACTCTATAATGTGAACCAGGAGTTGACCTTATATGAAATTGCTTAAGTTGTCTATCTATAGCGTCTTCTAATATTGGTATCCCTTGATTCTCATTGTCGGGTTGTGTGTGGTTAGTCGAAATTAAATTGTCGGGGTCAAGGCTGACAGATTCTGTTCCTATACTGGGTGGTTGTATGTCAGGTCTAAGTGTTGCGTCATTGTCATTATTAAAATTGTCGTCTATTGTAGGGAGTTCTTGTACTGTAACCGTATCCGTCTCTACTTCCTGTCTTACATTTTCGAATATCCTATTGATTATGTCATCGTCGTCATTGTCATCTAAATTTACTGCTAGGGAATCTATACTTTTGTGGAAAATTTTCACACGGGAGAGAGCGTCTGCGTTTGTATTCTGTTGTCCTTTTTTATAAACCTCTTTGTAGTCATACTCGGCCAGTTTCAGTTTCCATCTAGTCAGTTTAGAGTTTGTGTCTTTTAGTGACATTAACCAAGTCAGGGGCCTGTGATCGGTGTAGATGATAAATTTACGACCATAGAGATATGGTCTAAAATATTTAACTGCCCATACTATGGCTAATAATTCTTTTTCTATGGTAGAGTAGCGGGTCTCAGTATCGGAAAGGGTTCTTGAAGCGTAAGCTACAGGTTTATCCGCGCCTACGGGGCCTTGAGATAATACAGCACCAAGGGCTATGTCTGATGCGTCTGTCGTCAGTATAAAAGTCTCGTCAAAATTTGGATACTGTAAAATGGGTGCATTAGTCAAAATCTGCTTGCATTTCTTAAAGGATTCTAAAAATTCTGGGGAATGTATTACTTTTCTATGTTTCTTAAGGCATAAGGTCATGGGTTTAGTCAATTTGGCAAAGTCTTTAATAAATTTTCTGTAATAACCAACAAGTCCTAAAAAGCTTTTAATGTCTTTATGGGTTTTTGGTAGTGGGAAATTCAAAACAGCTTTGATCTTGTCTTGATTCGGTACAAGTCCTCGTTCTGTCAGTTCATGTCCTAAAAATTTTACGTGTTTTTTCAAAAATTCGGATTTGTCGAGTTGTATTTTCAAGTTATGGGTTTTAAATCTGTCAAAAACTTGTTTTAGTTTGTCAATATGTTCTTGTAAGGAAGTCGATATTATTATAACGTCGTCTAGGTACGTAAAAACGTTGTCAATACCTCTGAGTATATGATCCATTAGTCTTTGAAAAGTGCTAGGTGCATTTTTCAAACCAAATGGCATCCTAAGAAATTCATAGTGTCCTCTCTCTGTAGTGAAGGCCGTTTTCTCTATATCATCAGGGTGCATTTCCACTTGATGATAACCACTAGCGAGATCTAACGTGGTAAAGTATTGAGCTCGTCCTAGTCTGTCTAGAATGTCATTTATGTTAGGAAGAGGGTATTTGTCTTCTATGAGTCGGTCATTAAGTCGTCGATAGTCTATGACTAGTCTCCACTTAACCTTTCCCGATGCGTCTGATTTTTTAGGGACGATATGAACGGGGCAAGACCATGGGGATATACTCTCACGGATGATACCTTGTTTTAATAAGTTATCTACTTGTTTTTGTATTTCTATTCTTTGTTGAGGGGGTTGTCTGTAACTTCTAACAAATATTGGGGTCTGGTCTGTCAGTCTCAGTTTGTGCTTAACAGCGTGTGTAAAAGAAAGTGGATTTTTTTCAGAATAAAAGATGTCTCTATATCTATAATAAATCTTATTAATTTCACGACGCTCTTCGTCATTCATGTGGTCTGTTCTTATTTTACGTAAATTTTCACACAATTCCTTATCTATATCTGTGTTTACTTTAATTGAATTTAATTTACATTTATCTATATCCGAGTTATTATGAAAGTTTTCCAATGGAATATTTACTGAGTTAGAAATTATTTTCTTCACAGTATTAAAATTAATTATTGATGTTTTAAATTTTCCTTTATTAACTTGGACTATTGCTGCAGGTGATTTTAAGCCATTAGACCAAATAAATTCGTCATGGATGTATTGACCGTCAGTATAGTTTGTTTTTACGGTTATAACTTTCTCACACCTGATTGACCTGACACTCTGACCTGATTTTTTGTGTGGGGTAATCAAAATAAATGGGTATTTCTGCGGTATAACTACGCAAAAGCTTGTTTTTTATGTCTATGTTACAGTCTTAGGTCTTCAATAGATCTAAACCTATAAGACCTTGGTATTTCGGGTCAAAGTCAAAAATTAAAAATTTATGAATAATATCGCTATTGAAAATTGGGGGAAGGGGTAAATAAATTACTTCTTCGTGCCGCGTAGTAGCATGTGCTGTTTTTACTTCAAAAGGTTCATATTCGACAAAATTTTGAAAAATTGTATTTCGAATGACTGAAGGGGATATCATAGAACGTGATGCTCCCGTATCTATGAGAAACTTACCTTGAAATTCTTGTAGTTCTATATATGGAAGGTGATCTTTATCGTGGTTATTAAGTTTCACTAACTCGAGCCCTCTTGGTCTGGATCCGGGGAAAAATCCTGCTGGGTATAGGTCTCCTCATTATGAGACTGGTAGTCGTGCTGGTTGGGGTCGCAACTATCAAAATATTCATACTGACCTTGCTGATAACCGAGGTCCACTCCATCATCACCGGGTTGTTCATACGATAAGGGTTCATTAGTGTAGAACAGTTCCTCAGCTGCAAACTGTGGCTTCGGTGGCTTAGATATGGATCTCATGGTCACATCCGAAACTTTTTGGGGATTAAATTGCTGTTGGGATACGTTATTTCTGAAGTTACCGGAAGAAGGTTTATAATTACCTGTTATTGGGCGGTTCTTCCATGGTAGCATGGATTGTACCCATTGCTGACGCTGTTCCGGGGTTAAATTATTTTTTTGAGGGACAAAAATATTATTTGGTTGATTAAATCCAGTCCCTAGATTATGAAATTTAAAAGGTGCAGGGGTCGGGAATTGATTAAAACTTTTAATTGGTTCCTTAACCTTTGCTTGAGGTATATTAAAACTATTACTATTTGTCCGGTTATAAGCAAGTTTCGCCTCCTCTTGCCTAGCTATTACTATTGCTGATTCGAGTGTAAGAGGAGGCGCTATTCTTACGCCTATCGAAACTTGAAATTCTAACTGGTTGGTGTATTGTTCTATTACCATATTTTCGTAATATGATTTATTTGAATGTGTACCTACCGAAAAAAGTGTATCTAATATGTCTCTTAAACGTCTGCCAAAACTCTCCGCATCTTCACTTTTATTACGTCGCATTCTACTTAATTCCTGCATAACCTGGATTTCATTTCTCGGTTCTCGTAGTCTCTGAACAAGAGCCGCTTTTATGGCTTCCCATGAAGTAAGGGAATCTTCATATGCTATGGCCTCGATAGCGACGCCGCTTAATCTACTCTTAATTAAACATAAAATAGCGGGATGGTTTCTGGCTGTGGCTTCTAGTAAATTTAAAATATTTTCTACTTCCCTAATATAATAGTTTAATAATTTTGTATTGCCATCATATTTTGGCATAAATTCAGAAATAAGCTTAAAACTAGAAGAATCGCAATTTTCAAAAGACATTTTCTTTTTTAAATTTATATACTTGAATTTCAAAGTATATAGCAAATATAATATAATATTATATTTTATATATTTTATTTAAAATTATATATCTTGCTTTATATATTTATTTTTTTCTCGAAGTGAAAGCCTATAGCGATTTTAGCTTTTAGACAAAACACCTCTAAAACACTAATTCTATACGGAAGGAAATAGAGCACAGGAAAATGGAATAGCGAGAGTACTCACCAAAATATCCTCTGCATCTCCTTTCCGGGTCTTCCAGTTTCCAGGAGACTCTTCCGATGCCGCCGTTGTAGATTCGTTGAGAAGAAAGTTGCGGTTTAAACGGTCAAAAATCGTTCAATTGATCAAAGATTCTATTTTCTCAATTGCCGCAACTACTACCGACTGCGCCAGTTATGATATGACGACCGGAGAAAGTCTTTTTAAAAAGAATTATTTATTTATTTATTACAATTAATTATATAAAAAAACATAACTTTATTGATTGAAAACTGGATTAAGACTGAATTAATTATTATAATATATTATTCAGTAAATTTGTAAACGATGCAGCCCATTGTCTTCTTAAATGCGGTGTCAGCGGAAAGTGTGGGAGTCGGCGCTGTTATGTGTATATTACGCCATGGTAACTACAGAGATGATTTTTTTATACGTTTTCTAAATGTCTTTTTCAATTTTCCCAAGTGTATAATAACACTTTTAAAAATGTTTAAAAGCCTTTGCAGTTATATTACATGTTAGGACAAGTGGCAGTAATGTAGTAGAACTAATAATCAAATTAACTAATATAGACACCGAATATTTTAAGAGAGGATATTTTTAATATAAAAAAAACAGGAGGTAGAAATCCATACTTATATTATAAATGCGAATGTCTGTGTGTTTGTCTGTCACGCTTTCATGGCTAATTTACTGGTCCGATTTGGATGAAATTTAGAATAAAAGTAGTGAAAATGACTGGGTCTAACATAGGCTATTTAGTTTTTCAAAAATCAATCTCTAAAGGGTTGAAATAGGGGATGAAAGTTTATATAAAGCCGCGAGCGGGTCGCTAGTTGAAATAATATATCATAATTCCTCCTTTCGGAAATCGCACCACAATTTTTATCGAAAACACATATTTTGTCCTTTAATTTTGCTTTATATTACAGGCAACGAAAAACAAAATAATAACAATAGATCTCTCCTACGAAGAAATGCAAGCGGAGAGATCGACACTATCAGAGAAGGAGAGTTTTTTGAAAGCCAAACATAAATGCGACAGCTGTCTTGTAGTTTTTAATACTGAAATGTCTAAGAAAAGCCACGTGGCTAAGAAACATGGGGTAAGAGAATTTTCTTTAAGATTTTTATACAATTTTTAATTCCCTATTTTAGCCCCTTAGGTCTTCGTTTTTGAAAAAACAGGTAGCTTGAAAAAGACATTAAGAAACCGTATAAAAATTTTAAACGCAGCGGGATTCGAACCCGCGCCTCCTGAATACCATCCAGGCGCTCTCACCACTGAGCCATGCGTTCTACTACCAGCGAAGTCGAAATTCTTATACGCTTTATTACAACTAATTTTGGTTGTTCAAATTTTTATAAGTGTTCTAAATTTTTTTTCAATTTTCCTAAGTATGGAATAACACTTTAAAAATGTTTAAAAATAGTTTATCATGCTTGATAACTATGTTTCTGTGAAAATTAATTCGAAATCGGTCGAGCTGGTTAGATTTTTGCGTTGCTAATGGTCTTAAACTATTTACATTTTCATTCTAAATTTCACCCAAATCGGTCCGGTAGATTTGTTTTGACTGACGAACAGTCCAATATTATTTAAGTAAATAACATACATACATACATACAAACATAAATGTTTTTTATATATTTTCAGATTAAAGGTGACTTTATATGTTCGATATGTAAAACTATAATATGCTCAGTGGAAGCTTTTACGACGCATTATAAGAGACACATGAGGAGGTGAGTGGATGTTCATATCGGGGGGAAGTGTGCAGGTTCGATTCCCATTTAGGGGATGATTGAATTATATATTATTGTAATTTTCTGCTCTGGTGAATAAGATAAAGCGCGGTGTTTTGTTCCGCCATTTAACACGCAATGTCTGGATTTTGGCAAATGTGTAAAGAACGGAGTGTCTTGACACTAAGTTCTCTCTGACTATGCGGAATACTGAATGAAAATGCTTTATTGTTTTGAAATTAAAATGTAATTTTATTTATGAACTGACTAGCGGCCCGTTCGCAGCTTCGCCGCGTGAACTATTTCATTATTTTGCAAATATCGGGGGCGCATTTTTAAAAAATAAAGTAGTCTATGTTTAAGCTTAGATTACTAACTATATTTATGCCAAAATTCATTACAATCGGTCAAGCGGTTTAGATTTTTCATATAAACTGTCATCCCCTATTTCAACTCTTTAGAGTTGATTCTTGAAAAAATAAGTAGCCTATATTAGATTAGCCCAGTCACTTTTACTACTTTCATTCTAAATTTCATCCAAATCGGCCCGGTAGATTAGCCGTGAAAGCGTGACAGACATGCACACAGACTTTCGCATTTATAATATAAGTATGGAAAAGTATGGATTGAAATACGATGAACGCTAAGGGAAGATTACCTAAATACAGTAGTCAAAACTGCATTTAAATCGGTAAAGCCGTTTTAGAGATCAGCGTGTACAAACACACAGACAAACAGACGAAATTCAAAAATCATTACTTTTTGATCTATTACATAGATGCCCCTAATAATAATGTTTTTAATATATCTTCCTTTTATGTACAGACGGCGATCAGTTACATTTTTATTATATTTACTAATAAACAATCAATATAATTTATTTAAATCTGTAATCATTGAAATTATCATAATTGTATATTTTCTCAATTTTTGTTCAGTTCCACGCCATTTACCGTATAGCGTGGTAGTCTAGTGTCAAGACACTCCGTTTTCCACGCACTGCCCGAAATCGAGACATTGCGTGTTGAATGGCGGAACTTAACGCCGCGCTTTGTCTTTCGTACCATAGCAAATAAATGAATATTTAAATATAATCTTTCCCCCGAGCGAGAATCGACATGACGGCCTAAATTTATAATATGTTGTATATATTAATATGTGGCCAGTAGTGGCCCAGTGGCACAAGCGTGTGACTGTAAACGACTGGTTGTGGGCTCGATTCCCACTCGAGGAGTGGAAATATTTAATATTTCCATTTTCTTCGCTCTGGTATCGAGGCAAAGCGCGGCGTTAAGTTCCGGCACTTAACACGCAATGCCTGCGAATTCAGCGGAAAGTGGAGAACGGAGTGTCTCAACACTAGGTTCCCTCTGCCTACTCGAACGTGTGCGGGATACAACGTCAAGCTAAAAAAAAATGTATATAGCCTATAGCACTCCTGAATAGTGTAGCTTTCTAACTGTGAAAGTTTTTTTACAATCGGTTCAGTATTTCCTCAGATTACCCCTTACAAACAAACTTACAAACTTTACACCTCTTTATTATATTAGTTTTTTTGTTTTTAGATTCACGCTGTATCCCGCACACATTCGGGTAGGCAGAGGGAACCTAGTGTTAAGACACTCCGTTCCCCACGCACCGCCGAATTCGGAGGCTTGCGTGTTAAGTGGCGGAACTTAACGCCGTGCTTTACCTCGACACCAGAGCGAAGGAAATGGAAATATTAAATATTTCCACTCCTCGAGTGGCAATCGAACCCACAACCAGTCGTTTACAGTCACACGCTTGTGCCACTACGCCACGACACTATTATATTAGTATAGATATATATATTTTTTTTCAGATATGAATGTTCATCATGCGGGAAAAGAACCCCCGACCTAAAGACGATACAACAACACATACATACGAAACATAATAATAATAAAAGTTTAAAGAAGTATCAGTGTAATGTATGTGGGAAAATATCCACGTGAGTATAGTGTTAGTGACTTGATTCTCCGGCTTTTTTAATTTTTTTTTATATGTTTTGGTGTCTAAGTTTTGGTTATGTTTGATTTGAACCTGCGACGGTTGGGTTTATCTTTTAAGTTATTATAGTTGTTTTGGTGTATTTAAGTATAATTCGTATTTTTTTTTATTATTAAATATGTTTTTTAGCAAATGTATATAAAAAATGCAATGTATGCGGTATTTGAATCCGTACTTGTTATGCCAGTTTTTGTAATATATTTTTTTATTACATAATTTTTTATAATATGTTTTCTGAAATATATTTTTCATATGCTATGCGTATGAATAAAATTTAAAAAATATTAAAATAATTTTTAAACATTTTTAAAGTGTTATTCCACACTTAGGAAAATTGAAAATTTAAAATTTTAAATGTCTTATTAAAATAATATTAAACAATACTTATGTATGTGGTATTCATTTTTATATGCTTTTAATATTTAAATTGTTATTTGTATACTTAGGAAAATGAAAAAAATAATTTTAGAAAACGTTCTACCCGCTTTTTTTGTTTTTTTATTAAAGATATTTTGAACTTAGAGCGTTCGAATCTCGCTACGCTCAAATTTTTATGTTTTTAAAAAAATATTTTCAATTTCCGTATAAATACCGTAGTGACCCCTCTCTCCGTTCTCTCCACAGCTCTCTGGACACTCACAGGTATCACCGGGACACTCACAAGGCGCGTGTGGAATGTTCCCAGTGTGATAAGACATTCAGTCATCGGGCTGGTTTGATGAATCATAGATTGTGAGTTTTCTCGTATTATTTATTATTTCTTTATTTATACGCCATTTTAAATTAAAATATAGTTAGAAAATAATACTTAAAAAAAGGAATCTACAAAAGGCTTATAGCTCTATCTCTTCTAGAACAGACTTAGACCGAAAATAACCTGTTATAATAATGATTAGGTGGTGGACATATTTGAAATCCATACTTATATTATAAATGCGAATGTCTGTGTGTTTGTCTGTCACGCTTTCGCGGCTAATCTACTGGTCCGATTTGGATGAAATTTAGAATGAAAGTAGTAAAAATGACTGGGTCTAACATAGGCTACTTAGTTTTTCAAAAATCAACCTCTAAAGGGTTGAAATAGGGGATGAAAGTTTATATGAAAAATCTACACCGCTTGACCGATTGTAATGAATTTTGGCATATATATAGTTGATAATCCAAGGTTAAACATAGGCTGCTTTATTTTTCAAAAATCCACCACCGAGGGTTGCAATATACCGAAAGAGCCGCTAGTAAAATATATATTAAAATTCAAAACTATATACAAATATAAATATAACAATACAAACGCACGTAATTATACACACATTTACATACACTCTTGTATGTATGTATGTCACTGTACAATCATAAAAAATGTAAAATTACAAAATAATTCATACCAATCCATACCTATATTATAAATACGAAAGTCTGTGTGTTTGTCTGTCACGCTTTCACGACTAATCTACCAGTCCTATTTGGATGAAATTTAGAATTAAAGTAGTAATTAATTCGGGGTCAAACATAGGCTACTTAGTTTTTCAAAAATCAACCTCTAAAGGGTTGAAATAGGGGATGAAAGTTTATAGAAAAATCTTAACCGGTTGACCGATTGTAATGAATTTTAGCATAAATATAGTTGATAATCTAAGGTTAAACATAGGGTACCTAATTCAAAAATCCACCCTCGGGGAGTTGCAATATAACGAAACGGCCATGTATGTTCATGCGGTGAAGCCGCGAGCGGGCAGCTGGTATTAAATAAATGTGAAAGTCTGTCTGTCTGATTTGGATGACATTCGGAATAAAGAAAATTTAAGACCCATTTTCAAACAAAGGTTACAATTTTTTCAAAAACCAACCCTTAAGAAGCTGAAATAGGGGATGAAAGTTTTAAGAAAAATCTAAACTGCATGACCGATTTCGATGATTTTTGAAAAAAGTTGATGATGGTCAAGGTCAAACATAGGCTACGTATTTAAAAAAAAACAAGCGCTAAGGGTCTGAGACAGGCAATAAAAGCTTGTGTCGAAAATCTCGCGGACGTCTCCGTGCTTTTGGTAACTAGTGAGTTTAATATATAACGAAGCCGTCGTGTCTGTGTGTGACAGTATCCGTCTGTAAACGTATAAAAATTTACATGCAGCGGGATTCGAACCTGTGCCTCTTGAAAACCTTTGGCGCTAGCCGCTCTGACACTAGGTGAAAAAAATTATCTAAAATTACGTTTTCTAAAAAACGTTTTTCAATTTCCTAATGTATGTATGTAAATTATTAAAAAATGTCAAAATGCATATATTTAATTTATTTTTATTTTTAACGTAGGGCAATTTTTTTCCCATCCAAAAAGTCAGAGAGTACTTAGTGTTAAAACACTCCGTTCTCCAGACACTTAAATCTAAGATATTGAATGTCAAGTAGCGTAATTCAACGCCGTGCTTTATCTTAGGTAACATTGTTTTTTCGTTTATTTCACAGAGCAGTACACGAATCTCAAAATGAATTTCCGTGTTCAGTCTGCGATAAAGTGTTCAGGTGGAAAACTAGTCTGAAACGACATCTGGAAAAACACGATAATGAGGTAAATATAAGTTTATATTTTTGTGGCCAGTCGTGGCCCAGTGGCACAAGCGTGTGACTGTAAACGACTGGTTGTGGGTTCGATTCCCACTCGAGGAGTGGAAATATTTAATATTTCCATTTTCTTCGCTCTGGTGTCGAGGTAAAGCGCGGCGTTAAGTTCAGCCACTTAACACGCAATGCCTCCGAATTCGGCGGAAAGTGGGGAACGGAGTGTCTTAACACTAGGTTCCCTCTGCCTACCCAAATGTGCGCGGGATACAGCGTGAAGCTAAAAAAAAGTTTAACACTAGTGTACGCTGTAGTTCACTACACAACTATTCCACTATAGACACATAGACATCACATTAGAAACCTCGAAAATTATCAGTGTTTTTCTACTATATTATGCATGTATTATACATATAAACCTTACTTTTATATTATTCTTTGTATTAAAAGAAACCACATGAAATCTGTTAAAGTTAAAATAAAATTTTCATAAGTGTTCTATATGTTTTTTTTTTCCCTTTTTTAAAAAATCTATTGCTTTTTCAGAATAAAGGCACGAATTCGTCAAACAGAGCGTTTTGTATATCGTGCGGCATCGGCTTCTCGTCAGTCTGTTCGTACCAGCGACATCTCAGAAACAGTCTCAAACACGTCACCCACGATCAGTTGAAGTAAGTGGTTACGAAATGTGTGATCGGATGAGGCGAACGGACGTTTTGTTTTTATTAATGTTATCCACGATCAGTTGAAGTAAGTGGTTACGAAATGTGTGATCGGACGAGGCGAACGGACGTTTTGTTTTTATTAATGTTATCCACGATCAGTTGAAGTAAGTGGTTACGAAATGTGTGATCGGACGAGGCGAACGGACGTTTTGTTTTTATTAATGTTATCCACGATCAGTTGAAGTAAGTGGAGTTACGAAATGTGTGATCGGACGAGGCGAACGGACGTTTTGTTTTTATTAATGTTATCCACGATCAGTTGAAGTAAGTGGAGTTACGAAATGTGTGATCGGATGAGGCGAACGGACGTTTTGTTTTGTATTAATGTTATCCACGACAAGTTGAAGCAAGTGGAGTTACGAAATGTGTGATCAGATGAGGCGAACGGACGTTTTGTTTTGTATTAATGTTATCCACGACAAGTTGAAGCAAGTGGAGTTACGAAATGTGTGATCAGATGAGGCGAACGGACGTTTTGTTTTGTATTAATGTTATCCACGACAAGTTGAAGCAAGTGGAGTTACGAAATGTGTGATCAGATGAGGCGAACGGACGTTTTGTTTTGTATTAATGTTATCCACGACAAGTTGAAGCAAGTGGAGTTACGAAATGTGTGATCAGATGAGGCGAACGGACGTTTTGTTTTGTATTAATGTTATCCACGACAAGTTGAAGCAAGTGGAGTTACGAAATGTGTGATCAGATGAGGCGAACGGACGTTTTGTTTTGTATTAATGTTATCCACGACAAGTTGAAGCAAGTGGAG
This sequence comes from Dryas iulia moderata, assembly GCA_019049465.1. Taxonomy (NCBI): domain Eukaryota; kingdom Metazoa; phylum Arthropoda; class Insecta; order Lepidoptera; family Nymphalidae; genus Dryas; species Dryas iulia. The sequence goes on from CM032445.1 coordinate 3,521,076, forward strand.
TTACGAAATGTGTGATCAGATGAGGCGAACGGACGTTTTGTTTTGTATTAATGTTATCCACGACAAGTTGAAGCAAGTGGAGTTACGAAATGTGTCATCGGATTAGGCGAACGGACGTTATATTTTTTTTTTGTAGCTTCACGCTTTTTCCCGCACAGCAGTGTCACGACACGGAATGTCGTGTCACTCCTCGTCTTGCACCGCCTGAAGTTGAGATATGGAGTGTTGAGTGACAGAACTCTATGCTGTGTATTGTATTGTCTTTGTCTTAGATCCAGAGCGAAAAAATAAACATTTAAATATCATCTATTGGACTTATTGAGAATACACTGGTCTCAAAAAATATATTCATTTTAAGATTTAAACATTCAATACTAAGTTATTTTAAATTTTACAAGTCAGTCGTGACTCGTGGGCACGAAGTGTGCCTGTAAAACGAATGGTTGTGGGTTCGATTCTCACTCGAGGAGTGGAAATAGGTATTTAATATTTCCGTTTTCTTCGCTTTGGTGTCGACGCAAAGCGCGGTGTTAAGTTCCGCCACTTAACACGCAATGCCTTCACTAGTTTTCCTCTGGCTACCGTGCTGTGTGCGGGATACAGCGTGAAGGTAAAAAACGAAAAAATATCTCATTTTATTTTACATATTTCTCGTTACAGATTTATCTGTGATCATTGCAGCCAAAGGTTTGCGGATAAAACTAAGTTACGAGATCATATAGAGGAGAAACATCTGCACAGGACCTTCCAGTGCCCCATATGTAGTAAGGTGAGGAATTGTGTGTGTGTGTGTGTGTGTGTGTGTGTGTGTGTGTGTGTGTGTGTGTGTGTGTGTGCGTGTGTGCGTGCGTGCGTGCGTGCGTGCGTGCGTGCGTGTGATATATAAATAATATCGGGTAGGCAGAGGGAACCTTGTGTTAAGACACTCCGTTCCCTACTTCTTAAATTCGGAGGCGTGCGTGTTAAGTGGCGGAACTTAACGCGCTTTGTCTCTGATACTAGAGCGAAGGAAATGGAAATTTTAAATATTTCCACTCCTCGAGTGGGAGTCAAGCCCAGAACCAGTCGTTTATAGTCCAAAAAAGTTAGGCCACATGGTATTTTTTTTTATAAATAGGGTTGATTTGATAAACGCTTGTAATGGGGATGAAAATTTGTATCAAAAGTTACGCAGGTGAAGATACGAGCAGTTGCTAGTATTTGAAAATAGCCAATAATTTTGGTAAGAAAGGACCTAGTGTCAAGACACTCTGTCTTTTGCTTTCCGTCTGTAATCCAGACATTGCTTGTTAAGTGATGGAACTTAACGCCGCGGTTTGTCTTAGATACCAGAGCAAAATTAAATATAATCATTCCCCGAGTGGTAATCGAACACACAACCATCACGTTTACAGTCATACGCGACATTTACAATTATTTACTTTACTGATTATTTTCATTTATTACTATTTATTTCCATTTATTACTATTTATTTTCATTTATTACTATTTATTTTCATTTATTACTATTTATTTTCATTTATTACTGTTTATTTTCATTTATTACTATTTATTTTCATTTATTACTATTTATTACAGCCTTCTAAAAACCGAGTGGGATTGGAGCAGCACATCCGCGCGGTGCACAAAGGCAGGCCCAATAACAGAATGTGTCACCACTGCGGGAAAGGGTTTCCGGTGAGGAGAGTTGCGTCACTACTTGTCTTAGTGTCTTTTTTTAGCTTCACGCTGTATCCCGCACATTTTCGTGTAGGCAGAGGGAGCCTAGTCTTAAGACACTCCGTTCCCCACGCACTGACGAATTCAGGAGGCATTGCGTGTTAAGTGGCGGAACTTAACGCCATGTTTTGACTCGACACAATAAATAAATAATAATAAATAGCTTCACGCTATATCCCGCACACAGCAGGGTAGCACAAGAGTGAAAAAATGGAGATATTAAATATTTTCACTTCTTCCAGTTGCTTTACAGTTACACTTTGTGCCCACAAGCCACCACATATTTTAGTTTCTTTTTAGTAATAAACCAGCGACCCGCTCGCGACTTCACTATGTGATGTGATCTGCAACTTTTATCCGAGCCCCTTTAGGATTCTCTGAACTTTTTGTTCAATCATAATAAAACATATCCTATAGCACTCCTGAATATTGTAGCTTTATAATAGGAAACGAAAAATTATGTGAAACATCTAAATCGCGATCGATTTTGATGATTTTTCTCATGAAGATAGTTTAGTAGACGCAATGTCAAACGTAGACTGTTTTAAAAAAATCTTCTAATGAAGTAAAATTAAAATTTATCGTAAATATATTTTTTTCAGACAAACTTTTCTCTAAAAAATATTTATAAAAATATCGCTACTTACCGATAAAACTATAGCTAGCAGACTAAAATAGGATTAAAATTAGTCGTTTTTATTATTTTCTTTCAGACTAAAGTACAATTAGAGTCCCACATAAGGACTCACACGGGGGAGCGCCCCTTCATGTGCGAGTTCTGTCCCACCACCTTCTCGCAACAGTCCAACTTGTACAAACATCACCGACAGGTGAGTGAGTGAGTGAGTGGGTCAGTGAGTGTGGGTTGAGTGAATGAGTGTATAGTGAGCGAATTAGTGAATGTGGAGTGATTGAGTCACTCAGGTAGGGTGTGTGGGGCGAGTGACTGTGGGGAGAGTGAATGAATAAGCAATTAAATTGTAAAAAGACATTTAAAGAAAACGTATAAAAATTTGAACGCAGCGGGACTCGAACCCGCGCCACCTGAATACCGTTCAGACGCTCCCACCACTGAGCCATGCGTTCTACTATCCGCTGCGTCGAAGTTCTTATACGCTTTATTACAACTTATTTTTGTTGAATTTCGACGCATCGGATAGTAGAACGTATGGCTCAGTGGTGAGAGCGCATGGACGGTATTCAGGAAATACGGGTTGGAATCTCGCTGCCTTCAATTTTATACGTTTTCTTTGTACGTACATTACAGTACCGGGTCAGTGAATGAGTCAGTAAACAAGTGACTGAATGAATGACTGAGAGGTTGGGTGAATTCTATCTTACGACGTTCTCGCTGCAGTTCGACCTGTAAAAAAAATCAAGTACAATGAGTGAGTGGGTGAATGAGTGAACGCAGATAAGTTATATTCCACGACCTTCTCGCAGTAGTTCAACTTGTACAAACTTCGCCGGCAGTTGAGTGTAGGATAAGTGAATGAATGAGTAATGGAGTGAGTGACAACAGTTCAATCTGCATAAACATCATCAGCGGGTGAGTGTGGAATGAGTGAATGAGTGAATAAGTGAATAAGTGAGTGAGTGAATGAGCTATATCTCACGATGTTTTCACAACAGTTCAAATTGTATGAGCATCATCAGCAGGTGAGTGTGCAATGAGCGAATGAGTAAAGTGAAGCTAAGAAGCGATAAGTGGGCGAGTGAATAAGTGAATGAGTAAATAAGTGAATGAGTAAATAAGTGAGTGAATAAGTGAGTGAGTGAATGAGCTGTATCCTACGATGTTCTCACAACAGTCAAACTTGTGTAAACTTGTGTTTTTTTTTCTATTCTCAGGTACATTTAAACATAAAATCGAAACGCTATTTATGCAAGAAGCGAAAAATCGACGGGAATCGAACAGACGACCCTCCTTTCCATGCAATGCCCATAATGCAGTATTTACCTGAGAACGGATTTAGTTTATGAGTGATAGAGGAAGCAAGCAACTTCACGCTTTATCATGAAAAGCAGGTTACCTGGTCGAAGAGAATTAAATAATTATAGTAAATCTGCTTACGTAAGCAGAAAGGCCCCTTTACAGTCAACAGGACAAAGTGCGGTGCTGAGCTCCGCCACTGAAACCGCAATGTCTTGATTGTTGGCGTGGAAAACGGAGTGTCTTGACACTAGGTTTTTAGTATTATGCGGGATAAAGCGTTTAAACAAAAATAATACGTGAAGGAATTCGGCTAGCGTTTTAATAAATATTATGGCCAACGAAAAGTGGATAAATATATAAATCATGTTTTTTTTTGTATAAAAATGCATTTGAAATACATTAAGTTATTAAAACTAGGAACCGCCTCTTTGCTCTGCATGGCGGGAAGAGCTGAGCGAAGTACATATTTAATGTTGTTACATGTTAAAAAACGTTTGAAAAGCAAACACTTAACACTAACATAACACTTAACGTTCCACAGCCTAAGTCTATGGGCACTTTTTGACCATTTAATTACCATTTATTCAAAAACTACAATTACAATTGTCACCAGTCGTGGCGTAGTGGCACAAGCGTATGACTGTAAACGACTGGTTGTGGGTTCGATTCCCACTCGAGGAGTGGAAATATTTAATTTCTTCGCTCTGGTGTCGAGGTAAAGCGCGGCGTTAAGTTCCACCGCTTAACACGCAATGCCTCCGAATTCGGCGGAAAGTTGGGAACGGAGTGTCTTAACACTAGGTTCCCTCTGCTTACCCGAACGTGTGCGGGATACGGCGTGAGGCTAAAAAAAAACAAAAAAAATCAATTGTCACCAAAAAACTTCACAGCACACAAGACACTGTGCTCGATATCCCTCACTGCGCCAAATGTCAGAGGTCTACTACAAATAGCCCAGGAAGAGTTAGACCACAACAAAACACTTTTGACCAGTAAGAGCTTCGCTTCGCTCGGCTCAATAAATACTACATACCACTGCCATGTCTTTGACATACACTTTTGTATAAAGTGATATACTTGTTGCTATGGCAACGCGTGTGTTACTCGACACTTGTTCCTCTTGTAAATGTAAAATATATGTAAAGTATGATTTAAAGCTTCAAATAAAATAAAGACAATTAAAATTGAGTTTTATTTAGAGTGATTTTATGTGAAAATTATTAAAAAAATAATCGATTGTGTAAGAATAAAATAACTCGTGTCGCAATGGGACAGGGTCTGACTGTGGTCTGAAGTCTATGGTTGTGGGTTTGATTTTCAATTGAGGGAATGATTGTTTATCAGTGGCGAAGGGCCCATACAAGCCGATTCTGACCGGCTTCCCTTTTATAATTACATCACTATACTAGGGCTAATTTCTTTCAATTACCACTTTTAGACCGTATAAAGAACCAAACTTGAAAATGTATTTAGCCAACTCTAATTTATCGAAACGCCTAAGTACTTTTGTAGGAAAACAAGCCGACGCGAGACCGGCCTACTTCGTCATTATATCTCCATACTAAAATCTCCATAGTGCGCAGTTGTCCCTTTCATTTCCTTGCAAAATAGACCTATATCTATTTCGTTCTAACTTACCGAATTTTAGATCAAATATGCCGGGTCTGTTTGCGGCTTTTTGCAGTTGACGTGTTTCGGCGCTACTGTGTCGGCGAGAGGGAGAATGATCAAATCTGTGCGTGCGAGCGAGAGCGCGAGTAGCGAGTGGCGCGTGATTCGCTAAACTCATGTCAAATAATACGAAAACAAAGTGTTTATTGAACGTCTATTGGTTAATTTTGAATGGTTTTGGTAACTCAAAACAAAAAAGCATAATGGCTGACGTATTTTGTTTAATCCGTGCGTGTGTGAATGAAAAAAAGAGTTTTTAAATAGTTTATTTAAGTGTTTAGTGTTTCCAAGTTAATTTTCAGCTTGTGATTATTTGTGAATCGGATTGCTCAGAGGTATGATGGCACTCTTACACATAGAATGCTGTTTAACTGATTATTTACTAACCGAAGAAACGTCATTTTGCAAATTGAGTTTCGAAAACAAAAAGCATGTCGTAAGCCTAGGTCGGGCGCTTCCAGATATGACTATCGATTACGAGAGACGTGATGGGTTTTTCAAACATTTCCACAAATCGTTTTATGACAAATATATGTGGATGACTGGCAGTTGTAAATTAAACAAAATGTTTTGCTTTCCTTGTCTGCTATTTTCAAATTCGAGTTCTGTTTGGAGTCAAACGGGTTTCGCAGATATTAATAACTTAGCTAGCTCTGCTAAAAAGCACGTTCAGACCGAAAAACATATTCGTAGTTGCTTGTTACTTCATGATTTCGGTAATAGTCGCATCGAAAACTTTTTTTCAAATTCGTTTGAAGTTCACAACCGGAAAGTCGACCGCAATCGCGAATTAATGAAAAGGTTTATTGACACCGTTGTTTTGTTAGGAAAACTTTTATCATATTTGAAAGACACTGTTTAAGAACACATCAGTGCTTTCATATATGGTAGAGGTGGGGCCTTTCGTCTTCAATCATGAAAGATAAATGCATGCAGATGCACGCAGGCTATTTGGTGAGTTATTTTTTTTAATTATCAAATTATATTTTTTGTGTTGTAGTTGGAAGAAGTCGGTTACAAACATACATACAAACTTACATACACATGAAACTAAAGAAAAGCACTGCAAAAATTACGGCGATCGAATAGAACCCGCGACCTTTGTGTAAACGTTACATCCCAAGGCGGCGGGAAAAGGCCAACTTGATTTCCCACGAACATGTTTATTTTGTTACGGCTTCCCTTCTCTAAGAATCCACCCCTCGCCACTGTTGTTTATATTACTTTTGATTTCTCTTTTTATTTGCTCTGGTAAAAACTGAGTTGCTTACTCTCTCCACCTTACTGTTGCGACTTCGTCTTGATTCAGTACTGTACAATATTGTGAAATGACGCTGTATTAAATATTGTTTAGTAGTTTTGTTAAAGAATTTGAATGTAGATTTATTTATTTTTCTATAGTGCAATATTTCTATTGGGCTCACGTGGATTTGCCCAAATATATTATAGCTGTTTATAGCAAACTTGAATATGAATATTTGGTGACCTTCGAGAAATCGTCATTTTGGAATAATGATTACAATAAAAAAATGATAAAATCAAACAAAAAAATAAAATTAAAACAAAAAAAAAATAAAAGAAAAAATATAATAAAATTAAAACAATAAAAAAACCTAGATGTCAGAAGACTGAACCGTGGACTTCTGGTTTAGAAATTGCTGAAAGCTGAGCTAAAAAACAAAGCTATTACAACGTTGTCAAATATTGCGAAATTGACATTCGTATACTAATGATATATTACCCGGTTTTTCATTTCCCTAAAAATATACAGTTTCTCTTTTTTTTTAAAGAGAAACCTATTTAGATCGTTTTTTCTCTTCCCGAACCCTCTCTACAAGCAACATTTTATGAAAATCGTTGGAGCTGTTTCGGCGAATCCACTTAAACATATATACATGAATTGCTCCTTTAAATATATAAGATAATAAATAACACAAGAAAGGTAACAATGTCTGTTCTTTCATTTCAAGAACATAATTACACATACAAATAAACAAAAATATAGCGGCCCAAGTAGTAGTAGCACCAACTATTATAGTTCTATAATCGTATAATTATTTCAGAATATCAATGAAAATTTGTATAACGTTTTTGACTTTATATAGATTCTTGTCACGACTGGCCGTGGCTTGTAAGCACAAAGTGTGACTGTAAGGCGACTGGTTGTGCGTTCGATTCCCTCTCAAGGAGAGGAAATATTTAATATTTCCATTTTCTTCGCTCTGGTGCCGTGGCAAAGCGTGGCGTTAAGTTCCGCCATTTAACACGCAATGTCTCCGAATTCGGCGGAAACTGGACTACTGAGTGCCTTAACACTGGATTCCTTCTGCCTTCCCTGCTATGTGTGCGGGATACAGTGTGATGCTAAAAAAAATAGATTTTATTTAATATAAAAATAAACTTGTGGTCGTGGTGGCGCAGGCGGAACAACATATGACTGTAAAATTGATGGTTGTGACTTCAAGTTCTACTTGGGGGAATAATTATATTTAAAGATTCATTTCTTCGTTCGGTACCCAAAATAAAGCATGGCAGTGAGTCCTGCCACTTAACACGAGAATGACTTGATTTCGAACAGAAAGTAGAGGCGGAGTGTCTTGATACTAGGTCCTCTTTGATTACCCCGCTAATCGGGGGAAATTTGAAGATGACATTTAGAATACGTATGAAACTTTGAACGCAGCGGGATCCGAACCCGCACCTCTTGAATACCATCCAGGTGCTCTCACCACAGAGCCATGTGCTCTACTACCAGATGCATTGAAATTCTTATACGTTTTATTACAACTTATTTTTGTTGTTTTTGGTGGGTTCGAATCCCACTGTGTTCAAATTTTTATACGTTTCCTAAATATCGTTTACAAATTTCTTAAGTGTAGAATAACACTTTAAAAATGATTAAAAAATTTGAAGATATTAAAAAATCTTAATGTTTAAAAAAAAAAGATTATTATCCATATAAAGAATAATAACAGGCATCACTAGTAGGTATCTGACATTTACAATGTTGCCATAAATACAAATTAATTGTTTTTTTTTTCATATAGCAACATCGTGTAAAACAGCCATTTTGTATTGTAGCTGAGACATTAAAATATACTTCACGTAATTTCGTCAATATGAAATGGGAGTGTTACTTTTTGTTATGATCAACAGCAAAATGGCTATAATTTGATAATTCTTACGTTTAAAGACTGTTATTTAGTATTAAGTGACTTATTTACAATATAAATAGATTAATTTAAAGCATTATAACCTTATTTACAAAAGCTTAGTAAAAATAAATACACTTTAAGAATTGTGCGTGCGAATTTGAAGTTTATTTACACAAATATTTAAATTTAATTTATCCCGCGAAAACATTAAAGTTTCAAAATGGAGCAAGACGTGGACACAGGGTATAGAACTTTATGTTGTACTTGTTTGAGCACATATAGAAATGTTACATCTATTAACGAGTTAACATCTGTATATCAGATATTTAGACTGATTATGGAAGACTACGAGGGTGATAGAGTGAGTCTTTATAAGTAATTATTTATTTTATTATAATTAATGCATAATATTTCTTAATTTGTTAACAAATAAACAAGCTATTAAGTTATATTTTTTCTTAAATACCTATTTCAAACTAAGAAAAAAAAACATTTATTTTATAGAAAATATTAGCTCGCTCCCGGTATCGCGGCGTGATTTGTAACTTTCATTTCGTTTTCGTGCCACCTTCGAATTTCTAAACTTTCTGTTACATATTATAATATATCCTATGACACTTCCTGAATAGTGTAGCTTTGTTACTATGAAAGAATTTTCACGATCAGTTCAGTATTTCCGAAGTTTACCCTTACAAACAAAGTTACAAACTATACCTCTTTATTATATGAGTATAGATAAATGTGCAAAGCTTACTTATGTCGGCTACTAGCGTGAGAATAATAATGGTAAATGTTTCATCAATATTACAGTAAAGTAATATGTATTATCTCATGTCATGGGAAACATAAACCTTGTGATAATTTGTGTGTTTTAATACTGTAAGTTAATTCTGCTTAGACAGTTTCTTAAAGTTATTTAAAATAAAATTAATATCTTTTTAAAATAATCATTAAAATAAATTTTAAAAGCCCACTGATATTCCCATAAACTTGTCTACCTAAAATGATCATAATATTTTTATTTGTCAGTACAATTATTTAAAATACTTAATAAACATGTCTTTTTGTCTTTTATAGTTTAGTATTTAATTAGTAGACTTTTGAACTAATTTTAAAGAACTTATAATAAACATAAACAATGCAGCCTATATATCATGTTTAGCACATGGTTTATATTCTTTTAAACCTTTTTAAAGTGTTATTCCACGCTTTGTGTTCAGGTGGTGTGGGTTCAAATCCCGCTGCGTTCAAATTTTTATATGTTTTCTTTAAATGGTTTATATGTTTGATTCACTTTACATTATTAAATAATTATATGTCACCTCTGCATTTTTTCTTACATAACATACAAAGCAGAGACAGCAAGTGACACGCCTCTACTGGCATGCCTAAAAGCCACAATATAAAGAACAGAACAGACCGCAAGTGTTGTGACATTAAATTCTCCATTTTTGATTTTTGACTGAACTTGAGACGTCACTTATAGAATTAAAAATTAATTTATATCTGGCTTATCAGAGACGAGAAACAATAATAATTTCATTATAACTAATAATCATTTATAGTTAGTGAAATTCATTTACAGTTAAAATCAACTTTTTTACTCTTAAATAATGATATATTAATCAATTTCAGTCTGATGATTCCAAAATGGAATTAGAACAGCTCGTCTGTTGGGAGTGCCTCGCTATAATGAAGAAGTTTGCAAGATTTAAACGTCAGGTGCACAGTGCACAAAAACATTTACATGTATTGGCCATTAGTCAATCTCAAGAGGTGAGTTTTTAATTTTTTTTCTAGAATACCGTAAGAGAACTCTCTAGAGAGTTGTTTAACATAATTTGGTGCGATGGATATCTATTATCCATACTTATATTATAAATGCGAATGTCTGTGTGTTTGTCTGTCATGCTTTCAGGGCTAATCTACCGGTCCGATTTGGATGAAATTTAGAATGAAAGTAGTAAAAGTTGCTGGGTCTAATATAGGCTACTTATTTTTTCAAAAATCAACCACTAGAGGGTTGAAATAGGGGATGAAAGTTTATATGAAAAATCTAAACCGCTTGACCGATTATAATGAATTTTTGCCATAAATAAATATAATAATCGAAGCTTAAACATAGGCTACTTTATTTTTCAAAAACCTACTCCTGAGGATTGCAATATAACGTAGCAGTTATATAGTTCAGAGGGGGCCGCTATTATTTAATATTTTTATTATTAGTAGAATATTAGAATAAGCTCTTTTTGGTTGTTTTTAACAAATTGGGACTTTTAAGATGGGTCAGTTTATTTCTGAGGGTGTGTATGTCCTAGACATCTATTTATATTTAAAATATTTATATATATTTTTTGTAACATAGAAAAGTTAGCGTCAAAAGATTCTGTTTTTTTTGCTTTCTATAGTACTGTGCCTAACCAGCGTAAACAAATGAAAAGAAGGACTACTAAGGACTGTAAAGTGTTCGAATTATTGTTTTTGTTTTAAAATGGATTTTGGATACCAAAAAACATGCAATTAACTGTGTTAAAAATCAATACATTTTTAGAAAATGTAATAGCTTCACGCTGTATCCCGCATAGCAGGGTAGGCAGAGGGAACCTAGTGTTAAGACACTCCGTTCTCCACTTTCCGCCGAATTCGGAGGCTTTCGCGTTAAGTGGCGGAACTTAACGCCGCTCTTTACCTCGACACCAGTGCGAAGAAAATGGAAATATAATTTCCACTTCTCGAGTGGGAATCGAACCCACAATCAGTCTTGCTTGAGTCCACAACCAGACTGGCCACAGTCGTGGCCCAGTGGCACAAGCGTGTGACTGTAAACGACTGGTTGTGGGTTCGATTCCTATTTGAGGAGTGGAAATATTTAATATTTCCATTTTTTTCGCTCTGGTGCCGAGGTAAAGCGCGGCGTTAACTTCCGCCACTTAACACGCAATGCCTCCGAATACAGTGAAAAGTGGGGAACGGAGTGTCTTAACACTAGGTTCCCTCTGCTTACCCTGCTGTGTGCGGTATACAGCGTGAAGCTAAAGAAAAAAAATATATATCTACTATTTTTTTTTCAGACACTATCACACACACTAATCGATCACACATACACATCACAATCTCTATCATCCTTAGAGTGTGTAACCAAAAATAAATATGATGAAGTAATAGATACTACCCAAGATTTAAATATAAAAGAGAACGAGGTCCTGAAAACGGAATGGCCGACCCAATATATAGCAGTGGATCCGGTGCAAAACATTAAAGATGAGATCTACGATGTGACTGAAGGTGTGAGGGAGCATATCAATTTGAGTGTAGAGGATCAGAATGTTGAAGGTTAGTGTTTATTGTTTGTGAAAGCTTCGCGGCGTTGAGTTACGCAATTCTATACTTTTTAAGCCATTATTTTTTGTTCTTTTTTCATGTCATGTTACATGTATATTCTGTTGTACGTGTATATTGTGCAGACCTTATAAATAAATAGCTGCACGCTGTATCCCGCGCATATTCGAGTAGGCAGAGGGAACCTAGTGTTTATAAACTCCCTTTCCCAATTATATTATTCAATTTTCTAATTTATGATTATATTTAAATTTTAATTTCTTCGCTCTAGTACCGAACACAAATCGCGGTGTAGAGCTCCGCCACTCAACACGCAATGTCTTGATGTTTGGAGGACGGAATGTCTTGACACTAGGTTCTCTCTAACTAACCCGCTATGCGGGCAGAAGCGTGAGGCTGTAAAAAAAATGTTCTTATTATATATGCATATAATACTTTAAAGGCATACCGCCTGAAGTCCAAAATTGCAAATGCACTTGAAGTAGTATGGAATAATGAGTCACGTATGATTCATGAGCTTGTCAGATAACTATGAGACATATGTGACTCTTGGGATAGGGACGCATGGAAGCACTGCTGAATTCTGAAGGCATTGCGTGTTAAGTGGCGGAACTTAACGCCGTTGTTCAATGTCTAAAATACAATATGCAATGTCTAAAATTTGGATAGGAAGTGGAGAATGGAGTATCTTAACACTTAGCTCTTAATATTGATTGTTAAAGGCAAATTATGTTTTATTATATCATTGTGGTGCAGTGGGGCAATGTAAAAGCAATTGGTTGTAGCTTCGATTCCCACTCGAGGAGTGGAAGTATTTAATATTACCATTTTGTTCGCACTGGTGTCGAGGCAAAGTAGCATGGGTAACGGAGTGTCTTAACATTAGGTTCCCTCTGCCTACTCGAATGTGTGCGGGATACAGCGTGAAGCTAAATAATATTTTATTATAACTTGTGGTGTAGTGGGGCAGTAGTAGCAGTGTCTTGACATTATGTCTCTGTCTATATTACAATGTTCAGAAATTTATTTACAATTTCGTGATTAGCTGTGTGACGTCATTGTAAACCCAATATGGCGGAACATCCAAGATGGCGAACTAGTTATTGTTAATGTACTTTAGGAATATGGATATCAAATGAAAGAGCTCGATCTGAATAATCTGAAATACTTATTAATTTCCACTTTCAGAGGTAATGGTAGACAATACATTGTCAAGTGTAATGTCACATATAGTGGTGGACCCCTTAGCGGGTGTCAAGGGGGAGCTGCCCGAGCTGACCATAGAGTAAGTTAATATTTTTAACATTATTAAGTGTTATTCACACGCTTAATAAATTGAAAAAGATATTTAGAAAACGTATACCCATACGTATTGTGGTCAGTCGTGGCCCAGTGGCACAAGCATGTGACTGTAAACGACTGGTTGTGGGTTCGATTCCCACTCGAGGAGTGGAAATATTTAATATTACCATTTTCTTCGCTCTGGTGTCGAGGTAAAGCGCGGTGTTAAGTTCGCCACTTAATACGCAATGCCTCCGAATTCGGCGGTGCGTGGGGAACGGAGTATCTTAACACTAGGTTCCCTCTGCCTACCCGAATGTGTGCGGGATACAGCGTGAAGCTGAAAAAAAAATTAAAATATATAAAGTGGATACTTTGATACAAAGCTTGGTGTTGAATTCTGTCAGTACTCAACACATAATGGAGTGTCTTTTATTATATCATTGTGGTGCAGTAGGGCATTGTCTTACTGTAAAAGCTATTGGTTGTAGCTTCGATTCCCACTCGAGGGGTGGAAGTATTTAATATTACCATTTTGTTCGCTCTGGTGTCGAGGCAAAGTAGAATCTCTTCCTAAATTGGTATTTTTTTTTCTTTTTTTTTTAATATATTGTTTTTTTTTTCAGCCCAACAACAAATCCAGATAAAGTTGTAATAACGCAAAAATCTGGGCCGAAAACAACGACTCAAAAAAATTTAAAATCTGGTTATAATGCTGTGTTTATAACAAAACCTCTAGTATTGGGCATTTGGTAAAAGAAATATTTTTTTTTTACATTTTTTAAAAGTATTATATGTATATATAATAAGAATATTTTTTTTACAGCTTCACGCTTTTTCCCGCATTGCGGGTTAGTCAGAGAGAACCTAGTGCCAAGACACTCCGTCCTCCAAAAATAGAGACATTGCGTGTTGAGTGGCGGAACTCAACACCGCGATTTGTCTTCGGTACTATAGCGAAGAAATGAAATTTTAAATATGATTATGTTGAATGAATATATTTGTAGAAAATGTATAAATATTTGAACGCAGCGGGATTCGAACCCGCGCCTCTATACACTACCTGTCTTTTTTAAATATTTGTCTGTTTTTGTAAACATGGAAATCGGGGTGGGACCAGTCGTGGCTTGTGGGCACAAAGTGTGACTGAAAACGTGACTGGGTTGTGGGTTCGATTCTCACTCGAGGAGTGGAAATATTTCATATTTCTATTTTCTTCGCTCTGGTGTCGAGGCAAAGCGCGGCGTTAAGTTCCGCCACTTAACACGCAATGCCTCCAGTATTCGTCGGTGCGTGGGAAACGGAGTGTCTTAACACTATGTTCCCTCTGTCTACCCGAATGTGTGCGGGATACAGCGTGAAGCTAAAAGAAAATCGGGATAAAGCACCTTTTTTGTTTAAGTTAATGTGATATTATGATGTATGATTGTAAACGCAATGGTTGTGGGTTCGATTCCTATTCATTGAGTAATCATTCAAACAATATTTTAATTATTTTCATTTCTCCGTTCTAGTGATAAGATAAAGCGCAGCGTTAAGTTCCGCCACTCAATTTAGAATGTCTCAGTTTAAGACAATGAGTGGAGAATGAAGTGTCTTGACACTAAGCTCTCTCTCTGTTTACTTTGTTTTTTTATAATTTTTTGTTTTTTTTTCAGTCCAAAACCCACTCCAAGTACGGTTGTAAAAAAACAAACGCGAAAAGCCAAATCGAAGAGTCATAAGAAAGGAAAATCTGGTGGTAATACTATATACATGGTGGAATCTAAAATACTGAAACCTAGGTAATAGAAAACAATATATAAATATATATATTTTTTTATTTTTTTTTAGCTTCACTCTGCATCCCGCACACATTCGGGTAGGCAGAGGGAACCTAGTGTTAAGACACTCTGTTCCCCACGCACCGACGAATTCGGAGGCATTGCGTGTTAAGTGGCGGAACTTAACGCCGCACTTTGCCTCGATAAAATGGAATCAGAGAGAAGAAAATGGAAATATCAAATATTTTTATTTCTCGAGTGGGAATCGAACCCACAACGGAGTGTCTTGATACTAGTGTCTCTCTGCCTTTTTTGGCCTTTTTTTAATTTTTTGTTTTTTTTTTTATTTCAGCCCAAAAACAAATACAGAAAAGGTTGTAATTACAAGAAAGTGTAAAACGAAAACGACGACTCAAAGTGATTCTAAATCCGGTTATAATACTGTGTTTATGACTGAATCTGAAATGCTGGCAACTAGGTAATAGAAAAAAAACTTTAATATATATAAAAATTACTGGGGCCAGTCGTGGCGTAGTGGCACGAACGTGGGACTGTAAACGACTGGTTCTGGGTTCGATTCCCATTCGAGGAGTGGAAATATTTAATATTTCTATTTCCCTCGCTCGGGTATCAAAGGGTAAGCGCGGCGTTAAGTTCCACCACTTAACACGCAATGCCTACCGAATTCGTCGGTGCGTGGGGAACGGCGTGTCTTAACACTAGGTTCCCTCTGCCTACTCGAATGTGTGCGGGATACAGCGTGAAGCTAAAAAAAAAATATATACATATCTCTTTGTGCAGTGGTTGCGCGTCCGATTCTTAATTGGAGGTATAAAATAATTATTAAAAAATTAGTGACATACACATCTTCATCTCCTATTTCATCTCCTTAGCGGTAGATTTTTGAAAAAGTAGTGTATGTTGGACCTGGGGTCTTCAAATAGTTATTAAAATAATAAAATAATTTTGAATGATATTTAAGATTCGATTGCTAAATGTCGACCAAACATGATTTTATTTTATTAATATTGTCTTTTTTAATTTTTTTCGTACTTGCCTAATCTAATACTCTCAAGAATTTGAGAAAAAAAAAATAGGTTACAGATATAATATAAACATTTGAACGCAGCAGGATTCGAACCCGCGCTTTATTCGAACTCGATATATTACATAACCATGCATGTCGCACGCGGTCACACTGCTTGGACGGTTTCCAAGAACACGGGTTCGAATCCCGCTACCTTCAATTTTATATAAAAATCACAAAAATGTTTTCACCTATATTTGTTTATATTATATTTTATTTAAATTTATTTTCAGAGAAGAAGCGAAGAGCAAAGTGCAGTACACTTCGACGGTGTTCAAGTGCGAGTTGTGTGTGATCGGGTTCTACTCGCAGCAGCAGGTCCTCGACCACTTCGTGGCGATGCACAGGAAGGTGAGTCTCTTTGTATGTATATACTGTATACTGTGTACTGTGTACTGTATACTGTATACTATATACACTGGACTGAGTGTCAGTCACACTTTACGTTACTATATGTATGTTGTGAGATAACGTATATATAATTAGAGTGTAGTGTATATAAGAGCAAAGTGCAGTACACTTCGACGGTGTTCAAGTGCGAGTTGTGTGTGATCGGGTTCTACTCGCAGCAGCAGGTCGAGGACCACTTCGTGGCGATGCACAGGAAGGTGAGTCTCTTTGTATGTATATACTGTATACTGTGTACTGTGTACTGTATACTGTATACTATATACACTGGACTGAGTGTCAGTCACACTTTACGTTACTATATGTATGTTGTGAGATAACGTATATATAATTAGAGTGTAGTGTATATAAGAGCAAAGTGCAGTACACTTCGACGGTGTTCAAGTGCGAGTTGTGTGTGATCGGGTTCTACTCGCAGCAGCAGGTCGAGGACCACTTCGTGGCGATGCACAGGAAGGTGAGTCTCTTTGTATGTATATACTGTATACTGTGTACTGTGTACTGTATACTGTATACTATATACACTGGACTGAGTGTCAGTCACACTTTACGTTACTATATGTATGTTGTGAGATAACGTATATATAATTAGAGTGTAGTGTATATAAGAGCAAAGTGCAGTACACTTCGACGGTGTTCAAGTGCGAGTTGTGTGTGATCGGGTTCTACTCGCAGCAGCAGGTCGAGGACCACTTCGTGGCGATGCACAGGAAGGTGAGTCTCTTTGTATGTATATACTGTATACTGTGTACTGTGTACTGTATACTGTATACTATATACACTGGACTGAGTGTCAGTCACACTTTACGTTACTATATGTATGTTGTGAGATAACGTATATATAATTAGAGTGTAGTGTATATAAGAGCAAAGTGCAGTACACTTCGACGGTGTTCAAGTGCGAGTTGTGTGTGATCGGGTTCTACTCGCAGCAGCAGGTCGAGGACCACTTCGTGGCGATGCACAGGAAGGTGAGTCTCTTTGTATGTATATACTGTATACTGTGTACTGTGTACTGTATACTGTATACTATATACACTGGACTGAGTGTCAGTCACACTTTACGTTACTATATGTATGTTGTGAGATAACGTATATATAATTAGAGTGTAGTGTATATAAGAGCAAAGTGCAGTACACTTCGACGGTGTTCAAGTGCGAGTTGTGTGTGATCGGGTTCTACTCGCAGCAGCAGGTCGAGGACCACTTCGTGGCGATGCACAGGAAGGTGAGTCTCTTTGTATGTATATACTGTATACTGTGTACTGTGTACTGTATACTGTATACTATATACACTGGACTGAGTGTCAGTCACACTTTACGTTACTATATGTATGTTGTGAGATAACGTATATATAATTAGAGTGTAGTGTATATAAGAGCAAAGTGCAGTACACTTCGACGGTGTTCAAGTGCGAGTTGTGTGTGATCGGGTTCTACTCGCAGCAGCAGGTCGAGGACCACTTCGTGGCGATGCACAGGAAGGTGAGTCTCTTTGTATGTATATACTGTATACTGTGTACTGTGTACTGTATACTGTATACTATATACACTGGACTGAGTGTCAGTCACACTTTACGTTACTATATGTATGTTGTGAGATAACGTATATATAATTAGAGTGTAGTGTATATAAGAGCAAAGTGCAGTACACTTCGACGGTGTTCAAGTGCGAGTTGTGTGTGATCGGGTTCTACTCGCAGCAGCAGGTCGAGGACCACTTCGTGGCGATGCACAGGAAGGTGAGTCTCTTTGTATGTATATACTGTATACTGTGTACTGTGTACTGTATACTGTATACTATATACACTGGACTGAGTGTCAGTCACACTTTACGTTACTATATGTATGTTGTGAGATAACGTATATATAATTAGAGTGTAGTGTATATAAGAGCAAAGTGCAGTACACTTCGACGGTGTTCAAGTGCGAGTTGTGTGTGATCGGGTTCTACTCGCAGCAGCAGGTCGAGGACCACTTCGTGGCGATGCACAGGAAGGTGAGTCTCTTTGTATGTATATACTGTATACTGTGTACTGTGTACTGTATACTGTATACTATATACACTGGACTGAGTGTCAGTCACACTTTACGTTACTATATGTATGTTGTGAGATAACGTATATATAATTAGAGTGTAGTGTATATAAGAGCAAAGTGCAGTACACTTCGAACGAACACTCCTAGCTGCATTGATATTCTTATACGCTTTATTACAACTTATTTTGTTGTTAGCATCTCTGTAGAGAGATTTCTACAAATTTCTGCTACACAAAGATTATTCTACGAACAATCATTGGGCAAGAGAGAATGCTATTTATTAAATACTTTTAAACATTTTTAAAGTATTATTCCACACTTAGGAAAATTGAAAAAGGCATTTAGAAAATGTTATTTTTATACGTTTTCTAAATGCTTCTTTCAAGTATATTTTAATTTAATTCTATATCTCTTCTACGTTTTATTTTATATATTTTACTTTAATATATATTTATTGATGTTTTTTGTTCCCAGAAAGCAGGTCACCTCGCGTGCAAGGTGTGTTACGTGTTCGTGCCCGAGGACAAGCTGAGCGAGCACACGGACAGCCACTACTGGAGGTTATATTGTTATTTGTATTCTCTTTTTGTTAGCTTCACGCTGTATCCCGCACACAGCAGTCACCTCGCGTGCAAGGTGTGTTACGTGTTCGTGCCCGAGGACAAGCTGAGCGAGCACACGGACAGCCACTACTGGAGGTTATATTGTTATTTGTATTCTCTTTTTGTTAGCTTCACGCTGTATCCCGCACACAGCAGTCACCTCGCGTGCAAGGTGTGTTACGTGTTCGTGCCCGAGGACAAGCTGAGCGAGCACACGGACAGCCACTACTGGAGGTTATATTGTTATTTGTATTCTCTTTTTGTTAGCTTCACGCTGTATCCCGCACACAGCAGTCACCTCGCGTGCAAGGTGTGTTACGTGTTCGTGCCCGAGGACAAGCTGAGCGAGCACACGGACAGCCACTACTGGAGGTTATATTGTTATTTGTATTCTCTTTTTGTTAGCTTCACGCTGTATCCCGCACACAGCAGTCACCTCGCGTGCAAGGTGTGTTACGTGTTCGTGCCCGAGGACAAGCTGAGCGAGCACACGGACAGCCACTACTGGAGGTTATATTGTTATTTGTATTCTCTTTTTGTTAGCTTCACGCTGTATCCCGCACACAGCAGTCACCTCGCGTGCAAGGTGTGTTACGTGTTCGTGCCCGAGGACAAGCTGAGCGAGCACACGGACAGCCACTACTGGAGGTTATATTGTTATTTGTATTCTCTTTTTGTTAGCTTCACGCTGTATCCCGCACACAGCAGTCACCTCGCGTGCAAGGTGTGTTACGTGTTCGTGCCCGAGGACAAGCTGAGCGAGCACACGGACAGCCACTACTGGAGGTTATATTGTTATTTGTATTCTCTTTTTGTTAGCTTCACGCTGTATCCCGCACACAGCAGTCACCTCGCGTGCAAGGTGTGTTACGTGTTCGTGCCCGAGGACAAGCTGAGCGAGCACACGGACAGCCACTACTGGAGGTTATATTGTTATTTGTATTCTCTTTTTGTTAGCTTCACGCTGTATCCCGCACACAGCAGTCACCTCGCGTGCAAGGTGTGTTACGTGTTCGTGCCCGAGGACAAGCTGAGCGAGCACACGGACAGCCACTACTGGAGGTTATATTGTTATTTGTATTCTCTTTTTGTTAGCTTCACGCTGTATCCCGCACACAGCAGTCACCTCGCGTGCAAGGTGTGTTACGTGTTCGTGCCCGAGGACAAGCTGAGCGAGCACACGGACAGCCACTACTGGAGGTTATATTGTTATTTGTATTCTCTTTTTGTTAGCTTCACGCTGTATCCCGCACACAGCAGGGCAGGCAGAGGGAACCTAGTGTTTTAAACACTCCGTTCCTAATTTTCTAATGAATT
Organism: Dryas iulia moderata; assembly: GCA_019049465.1. Lineage (NCBI taxonomy): Eukaryota > Metazoa > Arthropoda > Insecta > Lepidoptera > Nymphalidae > Dryas > Dryas iulia. The sequence goes on from CM032445.1 coordinate 3,541,394, forward strand.
CTGGAGGTGTCAAGTGGAGGAACTTAACGCCGCGGTTTGTTTTATTACCAGAGCGAAGAAAATGGAAATTTTAAATATTTCAATTTCTCGAGTGAGAAATCGAATTCGCAACCGGTCTTTACAGTCATATTGTGTCTACAAGCCACGATTGCCTTCTTTTTTCCTTTGTTCTTTATTTTCACGCTGTATCCCGCAAGTCTCATTTATCCCGCATTACGGGCGGTGCGTGGAGAACGGAGTATCTTAACACTGCGTCCCCTCTGCCTACCCGAATGTGTGCAGGATACTGCGTGAAGCTAACGATAACACTAACACGCAGGTACGCGTGCAAGTTGTGCGGGAAGCGCGAGAGTAGCACGCGGCTCATGCAGCTTCACGTCGACACGCATGTGTCGAAGCCGGCGGTTAACACCGTCGTACAAATAGGTGCAGATACAGATAGTGTGAAGGTTAGTGTAAGTTCGATTTTATATTTCTTTTTTTGGCTTTTTCATATATATGTGTTATTTTTAGGCACAAATTAATTGTAAGTAAGAAATCATTATTTGTTTGTAGAGAAGTCACGTATAAGTCACAATTAGCCAGTGGCCAGTCGTGGCGCAGTGGCACAAGCGTGTGACTGTAAAAGACTGGTTGTGGGTTCGATTCCCACTCGAGGAGTGGAAATATTTAATATTTCCATTTTCTTCGCTCTGGTGCCGAGCACCTTAACACGCAATGCCTCCGAATTCGGCGGTGCGTGGGGAACGGAGTGTCTTAACACTAGGTTCCCTCTGCCTAATCTGCTGTGTGCGAGATACTGCGTGAAGATAAAAAATAATAATAAAAAATCATTCCCCGAGTGGAAATCGAACCCATACCTTAAATTCTATATATATATTGCATTTTTTTTCAGAATACAGAAATAAAGAAAGATACAGAAATACAAGAAGTGAAGGAAATTAAAATACCACCAGCTAAAACTGACTTGGAAAAGCTATTGCCGAAATCGACTATAGTTGGATATAAATGTACGCAGTGCGAAATGATCTTCAAGTGAGTAGCGGGTTCGATGCCTTGAATAATTATTAAATAAAAAAATCTGGACTCTCTTGTCTTTACATAGTATAAAGCAAAGTCGCTTCCCTCGTCTGTCTGTATGTATGTATGTATGTATGTTTGCTTAGATCTTCAAAATTACGTAACGGATTTTGATGCGGTTTCTTTTAATAGATAGAGTGATTCAAAAGGAAGGTTTATATGTATAATACGTGCATAATATAGTAGAGAAACACTGATAATTTTCGAGGTGTCTAATGTGATGTTCACGTAGGCGAAGCCGTGAGCGGGACACTAGTTATTTTAAAGGCCTCAGTTATTAAGTTCTAATATTATGAAAAAAAAGATATTTGTATAAAAAAAAAGATTAAAAAAATAGTACAGACCTTGTTGTTTGGTAGTGTGATAAAATAAAATTTAAAAAAAGTAAAAAAGAAATTATCTTCCAAAATACTTTTAACATATTAAAAATGTTATTTATTTTTTAGCTTCACGCTGTATCCCGCACACATTCGGGTAGGCAGAGGGAACCTAGTATTAAGACACTCCGTTTCCCGCGCACTACCGTATTCGGAGGCATTGCATGTTAAGTGGCGGAACTTAACGCCGCGCTTTACCTCGACACCAGAGCGAAGTAAGTGGAAATCTATACTAATAAATAAAATTGAAGTGTCTGTTTGTAATATTAAAATAACAACTTTTTAATGATTGCATATGTATATATACACGATACGTATACCAAAATAAGCTTTTTAAAAATTTTTGTCTGTCTGTCTGTCTGTTTGTTTTCGATAATCTCTGGAACGGCTGGACCGATTTCGACAGAATTTACAATGATGATAGCTGATGTAACAGGGCGTAACTTAGGCTAATGTAATTTTAAAACTTGCTGTTTCCCGCGGCTTCGTCTGTGTTCAATAAAACAAAAACATTGTAATTCTAAAACAAAAGTAGCCTAAGCTATGCTTCATTACATCAGCTATCTGGCAGTGAAAGTCCCGTAGAAATCGGTCCAGCCGTTCCAGAGATTAACCGGAAAAATGGGCAAGGACAAAATTGGTATATGTACCGTGTACACATACAAATGCATTTAGTAATAAGCAGTAATATGAATATTCATCATTATATTTATTTGTAAAGATATATCCGTACTAATATTATAAACGTGAAAGTGTGTTAGTTTGTTTGTTCATGTTTCACAGCAAAGAAGCAATGTAATGTCACAGTTTTCTTAGTGGAACAAAGGCTAATTTATACTGTGAGTTACTTAATTATGAAGTTATCGAGAACATAAGCTTATAACGCCCGATATTGACTATTACTTACTTTATTGATTGATATTTTAATATATTGATATGCATTGTTTTTTAAACAAATATTTCAATACATAAACTTTTAAAAAAAATCTTTTTATCTAACAGAATATAAACATATGAAGAAAACATATTCTGTTAAGTATAAAAAAACTATCATGGCATAGTGGCATAGCGTCTTACTGTAAACGTGATTGGTTGTGGGTTCGATCTCCACTTTAAGTTGCGTTTAAATTACTTTCTTTCTCTTGCTGATAAAACTGGACTGGACTGGTCAAAACGACGCGTCATTGAGTCCCACTACTTAGAACGCAACGTTTCGATTTCAGGCTGAAGTGTACTAGATAACTCTAGATTTTCTTTGACTATATTGTTATAGGAGGGAAAGTGAAGAAGTAGATAAATAAGAAAGAGGAAGCAAATCCCGTAGTAAATTTTAAATACAAGCTTACTAAAGACACGTATTCAAATCCAGATTTAGAATCCATACAGGAAGAAACTCTTCAGTAATCTATAAGTTCACTATTCGACACTGGCTTGGTCTGTTGCATTACAGAGAGAGGAGCTCGGAGCAGTACTTGGAATTTGCGACACAAGTATTGGCTTCAGGAGCCCATTTAAAACGTTTGCCTACACTGCCCGAAATGTATGTGTCTAATTAAAATCTAAATAAAAAATCGTGGTGTACAAATAGGTTATTAGTGAATTAAAGTATCCTAAGACTATAAATAGAATAATTTGTCCGTTTGTTTGCTTATATTTTAGTTTTTTTTAATCTGTTTTTATTTAAGGTTTTTTTAAGTAAATATATAAAAATGGCAGCCCCATCGTTCCTTAAAACAAATTTAAAGCACTCAAATATAACATTTCCTCTTAAGTCTACGAACACTATTTACACGTAAATTTATTCAGCATTTTAGCCACTACAGAACTAGATTCAGACAATATCGACATGTAATAAATTCAAATTATAACGATGAATTGGTTTCTGACCAGCCTCAGCATTTCCGACACATTCCACCAAGAAATTGTGAATATCCACATAATTCACACTTCGGAGTAGATGATACCTTTTTCATAAGAAAACCACTTTAGAGGAAAATGTGCAGATGCGTGCGATGCGATGCCGTGTAACTTCCTTCTCACTAAACCATGAAATATGAAGAAGCTCATTTTAAATAACTCTGTATCTTATTTCTTTCAATTTGGATCTTTCTTACAAATACTCCTTATAAATAATTTTAACTTCCTTTCTGTACTTTACGAATACTTCCGAAAATATATATACCTCTCTCTCTTCTACCAAAGCCCGCTTTGCTAAATTGTCAGCTTTCTTATTTCCCGTCTGTCCAAGGTGAGAAGGAACCGATTGAAATTTTACAGTTATATCTCTGGCATATAACTTAATAATTTCATTTAATATGATATACGCCACTGATACTCCTCTTGCTGTCACATAAGATAACAGTTTTATACCAATTAAGAGTGGAAACGTATACAATTTTCATAAATATTTTTAGAACCATCTATGTAACCATCTATGTTTTTTTTGTATTTATACAATTCAAATCAGTACTTCAGATACTTAGGGGCTGGATAGTGAGATCAAAATTATGATGCGTATAGGATACATATCCATGCTAAAAGTAACAATGTCTTAGTCTCTCTTAAACTTCGTGTTCTACGAAGGCTATAGATTAATATATTTTTTATTCCCACTTATTACGGGGAGTGGTAAATAATATACAATTAATTTAATTCTAAATTTCAATCAAAAATAGCATTCCCTTTTACCAAACGACTAATCGCAGGATAATCTTTGGATAATAGAAATTTTTAATTTTTTTTACAAAAATGTTAATTGTTGGCAAAATAAATTGTAATCAAAGCGTATATGAATTCTGACGCAGCTGGTAGTAGAACGCATGGCTAAGCCACAGGTTCAAATCCCGCTGCGTTCAAAAATTTTTATATGTTTTCTAAACATGCCTTGAACAGAGTATTTGTACATTGTATACACAATCACAGTTATAGACATAGAACAGAGCACTTCATATATGTAGTTAAATTTCTAAACACAGTTGAGCTGCCAGGTCTACCCTGTATCCCAGTTAAAATTATTTGAAATTTCATATCCCTTGATTACGGCACGAGACTGGACCGGAGTAAGAAAAGGTGAAAATTTCACTAATGTCTAAGATACTACTACTACTAAGCTACTGATCTATAATTTCAATTTAAATTATGTGATTATGTAATTTTCTATTAAGCTCAGTGTAATATTTGGAGCAATAACAAAGCGCAAGAGTAAGTATTAAAGATAGTGGGGATGAACTTAAAGAGATTGTGCTTCTCCCAATTTCCTGAATCTTCTGTTTTTATCCCCAGTAGAAAGACATATAATATCTTACAATGCCCTATTAAATCTGATGACTGTATGCACTGAAAAGACCCACATTAAGGTTTGAGGTTAGCTTAAAGCACAAGCGTATCACATGTACGTACATTTTGCGATTAGTGTTACCTTGAGTTATTTTTAATACCTTTAAATTAATGATATATTATTTACCTATCCGTCCTTACCTACCCTACACGGTGTAGGTACTACTCACGTATCCGGCAGAATGAAATTATCGCTATTTCTTATAGGCAAAGCGGGCGAAGCCGCAGGTAATAGCTAGTATTAAATATTTCCATTCCTCGAGTGGGAATCGAACCCACAACCGGTCGCTTACAGTCACGCTTTGTGCCATTGCGCCAGTCGTGGCACAAAAGGGTCAGTCATCAGTCATGTCAGTCTCCTAAGGGGAAGTCAGTTTTTTCATGTGTCCATAGAAAAGCATCTGGTAGTAGATTGGAAGTCAGAGTGAGGTGAGAGTCAGGCGCGGGTTCGAATCCCGCTACGTTTAATTTTCCTAAGTATGTGAATAACTCTTTAAAAATATAAAAAAGGGATGTATATGTTTTCTAAAGATGTATTTTTTTAATTGTTTTTTTTTTCGTATCTCTTAAGTTAAGTTTTTGTTTTTTTCTCTCCGTTTTCCAGAAATCCCAGTGCCAGAATGCACCACGTGGACAGAGCGCATAAAGAGAGAGTTCAGTGTGATATATGCAAGAAGAGATTTGTCAATAAAAGCTCTCTTATTGTACATTTGAGGTGGGAATTCTTTTTTTTTTGTTAGCTTCACGCTGTATCCTGCACACATTCGGGTAGGCAGAGGGAAACTAGTGTTAAGACACTCCGTTCTCCACGCACCGATAAATTCTGGAGGCATTGCGTGTTAATTGGCGGAACTAAACGCCGCGCTTTGTTTCGACACCAGATCGTTGAAAATGGAAATATTATACACTAGTAACGCCTTCGCGGCTTCACCCCGTGATTTGCAACTTTTGTCGCCTACTCGAGTTCTTTAGGATTCTCTGAACTTTCTGTTCAATCATAATAAAACATATCCTATAGCACTCCTGAATACTGTAGCTTTCTAATTGTGAAAGTATTTTCAAGATCGGTTCTGTATTTCTGAAGATTACACCTTACACACAAAGTTACTAGCCTTTACCTCTGTATTATATTAGTATAGATTTTAATGCCTCGAATGGAAATCGAACCCACAACCAGTCGCGTTTACAATTACATTTTGTGCCCCTAAACCACAACTCGCCTCTAACTAATAAAGCGTAAAGCACAATGAGTAAAATTTAGTTATAATTAAATATTAACAATTCATTCATTGTTAATTGTACTGCAAATATTTTAGACTAAATAATTTCCAGCTAATTGTGATAATGAAGTGTGTGAATAACACTTTAAATTGTGATTATCCCACAAAAATAAGAAGAATTGTTAATTGCAATTAAATTTTCTTTTTTTATCTTCACGCTGTATCCCGCACACATTCGGGTAGGCAGAGGGAACCTAGTGTTAAGACACTCCGTTCCCTACGCACCGACAAATTCAGAGGCATTGCGTGTTAAGTTGCGGAACTAAACGCCGCGCTTTACCTCTACCAATACCAAAGCGAAGAAATGGAAATATTAAATATTTCCACTCCTCGAGTGGGAATCGAAGCCACACCCAGTCGTTTACAGTCACACGTTCGTACCAATACACCACGACTGGCCTTTCTTTACAGATCGTTTTTTTTTTTTTAATTTTTTTTTTTTTTAGATTACACGAAGGTCCCGTACCAAGAATAGAATGTCCCATCTGTCACAAGATGGTGACTGTACTTCACATAAGGTGTCACGTGAGGAGGCACAAGAATCAGAAACAGTATGAGTGCAAGGAGTGCAATAAGGTGTTCAGCCATCTTGACACTTATCGGTCCCATTTGAAATATTCGAGGCAACATGCCTCGGAGGATGTCTTTAAGTAAGTCTTTTTCCGTTTTTTTTTTGTTAGTTTCACGCTGTATCCCGCACACAGCAGGGTAGGCAGAGGGAACCTAGTGTTGAGACACTCTAGTTCCTCACGGACCGAAGGATTTTAGAGGCATTGCGTGTTAAGGCGTGGCGGAATTTAACGCCGCGCGGAATTAATCGCCGCAGCGAAGAAAATGGAAATATTAAATATTTCCACTTCTCGAGTGGGAATCGAACCCACAACCTGTCGTTTAGTCACACGTTTGTGCCACTGGGCCACGACTGGCCATAAATTAATTAATTTAAACAAATAACGACGAAAAGGAAAAAGATATTTAGAAAACGTAAAAAAATTGGAATGCGGATTTGAACCCGCGCTTCCTGAATACCGTTCAGGCACTCTCACCACTGAGCCATGCGTTCTACTATCCGCTGCGTCGAAATTCTTATACGCTTTATTACAACTTACTATGTTGTTAGCATCTCTGTAGAGAGATTTTTACAAATTTCTGCTACACAAACATTATTCTACGAACAATCGTTAGGCGAGAGAGAATGCTATTTATTAAATACTTTTTTAAAAAAAATAATAAGTTTTCTAAATGTCTTTGTCAATTTTCCTAAGTGTGGAATAACACTTTAAAAATGTTTAACAAAAACGAAGGAAAGGATCCATTCCATATAAATTCAGAAACGCGCCTTCTAACTTGAAAGGTCGGAACCTGCTCGTAGCTACAAATACATATATTTGATATGTATTTGGTTTTTTTAGCTTCACGCTGTATCCCGCACACATTCGGGTAGGCAGAGGGAACCTAGTGTTAAGACACTCCGTTCCCCACGCACCGCCTAATTCGGAGGCATTGCGTGTTAAGTGGCGGAATTTAACGCCGCGCTTTACCTCGACACCAGAGCGAAGAAAATGGAAATATTAAATATTTCCACTTCTCGAGTGGGAATCGAACCCACAACCAGTCGTTTACAGTCACACGTTTGTGCCACTGGGCCACGACTGGCCAAAATTAATTAATTTAAATTTTAATCTAGTTATATTAAAATTTTCACTTCTCCGCTTTGGTATCTAAGACGTGGGGTTGAGTTCCGTCACTCCACTCGCGATGTTAAGAACGGAATGTCCTGACACTATACTTTTCGTTTTAGATTTCCATGCCCGATGTGCCACAAAGGGTATCCGACAAAACAAAGTATGCAGGATCACTTTAACTACCAACATTTGGGAAAAACTACGCACAAGTGTCCCATTTGTGATAAGGTAAGTAATCATATATATACTAATATTAATGTGAAAATCTGTCTTTTACGCTTTCACGGTTAATCTGCCGGACCGATTTGGATGGAACTTGGAATGAAAATAGTTAACAGCCCATGGTTAAGCATACGCTACTTTATTTTTCCAAAATACACCTTAAAGTGTTGCAATATAACGAAACAGCTATAGTAGTTCACGTGGCGACACCACTAACAGGGATAATAAAATGTGCTTTACCAAAATTTAATTCAAAAATATAATAAAATACTTTACTATTCTAAAAGTTCCAATATGAATGCAGATATATTAAGTTAGGGGATTGGTAAGAAATAAAGTTAGTTTAATATGTCGAACGACTTGTAGATATGTTTTCCGTCAGTTAATTTCAACTGAAACTAATCTTTAAGTTCAAAAAAGCTAAAAGTGTTTGATATCTCTATCCTCTCGTTTCGCTCTTTTTACATTTTCTTTTATGAAAAATGTAATCGGGTAGGACGCATCCTGGTCTCGCAATAGCTCGAGTGTCGATTTGGAGTAGCTCAAGATGCAGGTCAACCGAGTCTTTCGATTCTACTCCGTAGAATAGTAATTGTTCTATACTATGTAATTGCGTATTTCAAAAGCACATATTTTATAACACATAGCCAGTCACATAGCCAGTCGTGACGCAGTGGCACAAGCGTGTGACTGTAAACGACTGGTTGTAGGTTCGAGTCCCACTCGAGGAGTGGATATTATATTTCCATTTTCTTCGCTCTTGTATCGAGGTAAAGCGCGGCGTTAAGTTTTATTCGTCGGTGCGTGGTGAACGGAGTGTCTTAACACTAGGTTCCCTCTGCCTACCCTGCTGTGTGCGGGATATAGCGTGAAGCTAAAAAAAACATATTTTATCATTACGACTTTTTGAAAAGGTATTAGAATCAAAATGAACCCGATAGTTTCCCTAGTATTGTCGCTAATATGAAAAGTTGTCTACTTTTAGTAACTTTATATGTGTTGAAAAACTTTTAAAGGATTTCTAGGGTGTTTATATAAAATTTTAAACTTGAATAGCAACAAGAGAGTAGGACAATTATAAGATTATTCAATAAAACAATTTCCTAATTTGACAAGCAGATATCCTTTCAGAAATCCCTTTAGATCTTTCTAATTAAGATTTTTATATGGTAATCTTGACTGTTTCTCTTCCAAACAAGAGATGCATCTTGTTGCACTACTTTCTTTACGCCAAAGGTGTGAATCTGGCTAGATTCACACCTTTGACGCAGTCAGAGTCAGACAGCTTATTACTTACATTTTGAACTTTGAGGCAGGTATGTCGATTCACTTGAAAAAAAAAGCGATCTCTGATTCGATTCGAATCGATCATTAAAAGATCGATTTTCGATTAATCGCGAATTTTTCAAACATGCTTTATGTAGACACAGAGCATTATTGATGATAATTTACCGTTAATACAAGTAATGTAGAAATTGTAGGAGACCAATCAGGCAGTCTATCTGTAGTTTAACCTAAATAAGTCAGTCATAATAAATAAATTAATCAAATTGTAAGTTTATAAAATTTTATTAAAGTTAAATAAAAATTCAACAAGAAATCACATTTCCCAGTATTTTAAGTCACTCGACTTACAAAAAAATTAATTTGTCTAATTGCTCGGGATCTAGACGACTCCTTTCGTCACTAGCAATATTTCCTGCAACAGAAAAAAGCCTTTCACATGGAACAGATGTTCCCACTATGCAAAAGTATTTGTTGGCAATCGGTGTTATTGAGCCGTACAAGGAATTTTTTTGGTGATACCAATACGTGATAGGGTCCGACGTTTTGAAGTCGACGACAAGCTGTGTTAAATAATGTTTTTATTCATCTTGTAAACCTTCTCCTTGACTTTCTGTTTGAAGTGATTGCAGCTGATTTCTTACCAATTTGTTGTGAAATTCCCAAATGTTAGATTCTTCTGCTTCCTTCATTTGGATTTCCAAATTTCTTTCTAGATTTTCATGATTTATATTGTTCTCTAATTGTTGTTTTGAAGTTACAATCATATTATTAATTTTATTTATAACTCTGGAGCATGCTAATCTGTCAGAAAAATGAATTTTCTTGAACCTCGGATCCAGTAGTGTCGTGGTACAACACATGAACTTGTTCCACTGTACTGAATCTCTTACTTAATTCTTCCAATATTCAATTTTTGGTTGCAGAGCCAACATCCGTTTCCGTCTTCATAACACTATATGTTTTTAAAAGACAGGATACTATTGGTATAATTTTGCTTGATATGACAAATTTTTCTACACATACTTCTTTTGTCACAGCTTCCATGGGTTTTAAAATATTTATAAGATCTCTAATACCATCCAGTTGACTGGCTGTTAACATTGGCGGAGCTTTCGGGTGGTTAAGTAATATTGGAGCAAGTAGATTTGATAACTTTACAAATCGAACTAGCTGATAGTAAATTGAATTCCATCGCGTGCAAACTCTTTTTTTTTTATGGAATGAAGGAGGCAAACGAGCTGAAGGCCCACCTGGTGTTAAGTGGTTACCTTCGCCCATAGACATCCACAACATTCAAGTTATGGATGCGTTGCCAGCCTTGGGAATGTAGGACAGAAGGAGGGAGGAAGGATGGGAATGGTGGGAATAGGGAGAGCTGGCTTACATGCCATCGAACCGGAACACATCATAAGATATTTGGCGGTTCGTCTTTGACATGATAGTGGTCGCGAGCCAGTCGGAGAACGAATCTCCTACCACCAAGCTACTGGGTTACGCCTTTTACGGGACGCTACCCAGCGGCGGGGGGGAATTGTATTCTTAACCCGTCCCCCCACGGGAGTATACGCATATGTAATAAAATTCCACAGCGTGTTTTAGATTTACCACTAGAGAAATTTAAAATAATTGTAAAAAATACTTTAGTAAGTAAAGCTTATTACTCTGTAGAAGAGTATATAAAGGTAAAAATGCGTGGAATAAATCTGAATAAGTCCAATGCCGGTTAGCTACCATTGTATCAAATAATAAAATTGTAATTTATATATTTGAAAAGAGCAACTGTTGAGTTTCTGGCCGGCTCTTCTCAGCAGAACTGCCTTCCGAGTCGGTGGTAGCTTTATGTACATTTGACGATTCAAAAGTGCTTTCAAAAGTCTATTTGAATAAAGATATTTTGAATTAGAATTTGGGAGCAGATTTGCTGCTAGGCCGGAGACATATGAAACATTTTTTGCTTCAATCTTCTTGCTTCTTGCTAAACTAATATGTACACAGCTTACTCCTTGTACATAAGTAATAATAAGAGCTACTGTAAAATAGCTTTATATTTATTACCAACGGTTATAATTTTCAAGGATGGTTCTGAGACACTGTACATCAGTTGTCATCTAGTCCTAGTCATATACATTGATGTACCCAAGTCTACATACTATTTATTTTAATTTGCACATGGCTCAGTGGTGAGAGCGCCTGAACGGTATTCAGGAGGCGCGGGTTCGAATCCCGCTGCGTTCAAATTTTTATACGTTTTCTTTAAATGTCTTTTTCAATTTTCCTAAGTGTGGAATAACACTTTAAAAATGTTTAAAAGTAATTTTGTGAATTTAACAACAATGTCAATATAATAAAATGTGCTGGCTAGCTGCCTACTTCACATATGCTATAAGACCTTGTGTTCCAGATACGTTTTCGTACTGAACTTCTATGTGATGAAATTATCAGGTCCAGTCAAAGTAGAGTTCATCTATTGCCGGTCACGATTGCGAGACGTGCTATATTTATAACCTTATTAATATTCTTTTTTTCTTAGCTTCACGCTGTATCCCGCACACAGCAGGGTAGGCAGAGGGAACCTAGTGTTAAGACACTCTGTTCCCCACTTTCCGCCGAATGCGGAGGCTTGCGTGTTAAGTGGCGGAATTTAACGCCGCGCTTTACCTCGACACCAGAGCGAAAAAATGGAAATATGATTTCCACTCTTCGAGTGCGAATCGAACCCACAACCAGTCGTTTCCAGTCACACACTTGTGCCACTGGGTCACGACTGGCCACTGACTGGCTTATTATTAATAATAATAATAATCATAAACAGTCTTTATTGCACATCCACAAATCACAAACAAAAAAGAAAGTAGTTATAAAAATAAAAACAATGTAAACTAGAACACACACACAAAAACAAAGAAATGAAAGAAAATAAGGCATCGCTAAAAACCTAAATAATGCAATAGGCGTCCTTATCGCTGAAATAGCGATGTATTCCAGCCAACCTAAGGGGAAGGAAACGGCAAATTAAGAATTGGATAGTGTTAACAATAGGAATATAACAAATAGATTAATCATAAGACGTACATAAAAATACATTTCTAAATAAAATACAGATAAACCTTATTACTGTTAGGTTCGCTGGTTAAATTCTTTTGAGATTTTAAACAATTGTAAATTGTTTAAAATATATTTATATTTTATAACTTAAGCAGGACGCACTCCCTGTATCGCATTTCATTTGTAGCATATGATCGCCTACATTCAATGGTATTAATATTGGTTGCAATTGCGATATTGATAAACTATTTATATTGCTTTTAATGGTTACTTCTTCACTGTTGTCGTTAACTGCTCCGGAGACATCATCAGCAGCTGGTGACCGAAACCGAAACCGAAATATGCAGTCATATTTGGACACAACCGACGAAGGTGTTCTCTTTTATTACAAACACGACATATATATTGAGAAAATTGTCACGTCGTCGCTTTGTATTCGCCTCGCCTCGCCTCGCGTTTGGTGTGCACAAATTCACCAACAGCTCGTAACAACCCGCCCCGATGACCGTTATTAACGTTGGGACATGAGAGTCACTAGGTATTTTATTGATGCTGAAATATTGTTCCATTCGGTCAATATATAACCGCCAATTGTCGCTCTCCACATGAAACTCTGTCATTTTTTCCGATGGACATGTTGGATTTGAATATCTTTGAGTATCTCATCAATTTGAGCATTAGTTGCGTTCAGAAAATCACAGCAATTGCACACATAAAATCTGCTGAGGACACTTAAATTTTCTTGTTCTTCCTTTAAAGTAGGTTTAAATAAAGGAAATCTACCTTTCTTAGGTTTCAAGGGAATGATCTGATTTTGGTGTCTACACCATATTAAGTCATTCCCTACCTTAACTTTATATGACACCGGACCCGTTTTATGTGTAATATTTTCCCACCTTCTATCCATATAGGTATTTTGTCAGAATACCCTCGAACGAGAACGGGTTCGCCCACATTCATGTCCCTGCCCAAGCCCCCCTTGTTCCGCATCTGTCTTTCCTGGGCGGCCTCCACTACACTCGACACTTCGGGTCGGATGACGTCCAGGCGCCCGCGGGAGCGACACCCGTCGTCGCGTGCTCCACGTTTCGATATTGGAATAAAAAAATCGATAACGCTTTAGATACATTTTTCCCCTCATAAATGGCCCTTTTAATAACTTTTTTAATTGTTTTAACCGCGTTCTCCGCCGCTCCGTTACCTTGTGGTCTATAAGGTGCCGAAGTTATATGTCGAATACAAAAGGGGGGGGGTTGGTGTCTATCGTAGATCCCGCGTCGGTGCGATTCATCGTGATTGCTTTAATCCATTTTGAATGTGCGTCAACCATAATTGAATATTTTATCCCCCCATATTCTGCAAAATCTGCGTGTATACGATGCCACGGTTTTAAAGGAAATTCCCACGGATGCATAGCCGCACGGGGAGGTGCGTCCCGCACCGTGCCGCATGCTTGCGGAATGCGGGAGATCGACTTAAATTCTCAATGTCTCGGTCGAGATCCGGCCATTATACGTAATTTCTAGCCAAATTCTTCATTCTTCTTCTTCAGTCATGGCCCAGTGGCACAAGAGTGTGACTGTAAACGACTGGTTGTGGGTTTGATTCCCACTCGAGAAGTGGAAATATTTAAGATTTCCACTTTCTTCGCTCTGGTGTCGAGGTAAAAGCGCGGCGTTAAGTTCCGCCACTTAACACGCAATGCCTCCGAATTCGGCGGAAAGTGGGGAACGGAGTATCGTAATACTAGGTTCCCTCTGTCTAAATAAAAAAATCATCTTATTCATGTCTAAATGTCTTTCATGAATTTCATTTAAAACCCGAGGCATCAAAGATGGGAGTAAGACTTTAAAAATGTTAAAAGTAATACAGAAATATCCGTAATGTCTACAGACAGTATTAGTTTTTTAAATAACGGCTCCTCTTCCCTTTTTTTTTAAAATCTTTTTCAGTAGGGATTTTGTACCTAGGACGTATTCCTGGGCATTGGCTTTTATTGTGCCTACTGGTAAAATAGCTTTTTTGTGGTGGTCAATAGTGGTAGCGACGTATATCAGTTATCGAAAAAAAGCTTAAAGTTTAGTCCTTTAAGTATTGTTTTCGAACAACATCACTGCTGGTACATATATTTATTTGGTGAGAAAGGGTCAGTTTTTTTGGTTGTATTGCCGCATGGATGATCTGCTTTTTGTAGGTATGATTTGTTCATCCTAAGCCATGTCACTCACTGTCCTTTAGGGACTATCAAAATGCTCTGGTCTATATGAGCCAAAAACGATTGCATTTTATGCAGAGGATTATGCCCTGTCCACTCGGTATTTGGGTAGAGTTGTCGTTAAAGTGGATAAAACTTTTAATTTCCCCAAATTGCACGTTTCAAGACATTACTGTACTTACTGACTTTTGTGTACCCTAAGCTCTCATTTCAATAACATCTAGTTGATGGTTACCGTATTGTTGACATGTCAGAAGAAGACATACAGTACTGAACAAAAAAAAAAGTACGCACTGTTTAAAATTTGATACTACTGTTAGTTTATTAACGAAAAGAATAAATTACATACTTCGAAAGCCGTTTCATCGATAGTTTGTGAGGTCAGTCGCACATTACAAAACATTACAAAAATAAATTAAATACTGCAAAAAAGAAAAATATAACGTACAGTATGCCGATATTAGGCTGGACAAAAAAAAGTACTCACTTAAGAAAAACACCAAATAAATGATCACAACGCGTTTCTAATACTTTGTAAGACCACCTTTTGCTGCTATAACTGCTTCTAAACGTCGGGGCATACTTTCAACAAGATTTTTTGTATATTGCTGGTCAATTTTTTGTATATTTTTTTGTATATTGCTGGTCAATTTTTTCCCAGGTCACCGTCAAAGCTTCAAACAACTTATATTTGCTTGTCACGTCGTTTTTATGAACATTTTGGTCTAAAACTGACCATAAATTTTCAATCGGATTTAAGTCCGGTGATTGTGCGGGCCATTCCAATAATTTTATTTTGGAAGATAAGAAAAAAGCCGATGATTTTCGTGCCGTATGTTTTGGGTCATTGTCTTGTTGAAAGATGAATTCATCTTCCAACCCAACTTTCAGCAACGATTCCAAATTTTCGTGGATAATGTTTATATATGCATCGGCGGTCATAATACTTTTTATACGTGCCAAATTGCCGACTCCAGACCATGCAAAACACCCCCACACTAATACACTACCGCCTCCGTGTTTAACTGTCTTATCAATATTTTTTTCAAGGAGCTGTTCTCCCGGCTTGCACCAAACACGCGATCGTCGTTTATGTCCAAATAAATCAAATTTACTTTCGTCACTCCAAATCACTTTTTTCCAAAAAGAAATCGGCTTATTAACATATTTTTTGGCGAATTCGAGGCGCTTGGTTTTATTCGCTTTGCGAATCAGAGGACGACGTTGTGCAAAACTATTTTTTAAGCCCGCTCCTCGAAGTCTCCTCCGAATTGTGCGGTCGGAAACATTCAAGCCAGTTTTTTCAAGTATTGCACGACTGCTTGTTGATGGATTTTTCTTCACCTCTCTGATTAATCTCCGATCATCCACTGCTGTGGTTTTTCTTTTTCTCCCTCTTCCGTTCTTATCATTGATCATTCCTAATTTTTCAAACTTCTCGCATGTTTTTCGCACGGCACCTTCACTAATGTCATATTTCCGACCAATCTGCCTTTTCGAAATACCTAATTTTTGGTCTTTAATCACTAGTTTTCTGATTTGGATGGATATTTTCGACATCGCGGATTTAGAAAGTTTTCTAACACAGAGAGAAAAGATTACAAGCTGAAAAAATATGAAATTACTATGTTAACGTCCTATATGCGTTGCTAAACTTCGTTCTGTGAAAATCGTTTCACTGTCACTTATCAATAGACCTTAGGTGCGTACTTTTTTTGTCCAGCTTACGAGATGCACTATTAACGTAAAAATCGTTCTCTTTCTGTATTCCTGTATTTGCAACACTGTTATAAGAGAATTATATAGGCAAAATATAAATCTTTCGGCACAACCACTAAAGGTTTCATATATGTTAAATATTTGAAATAATAATGTCATATAAACGAACGTTAATAGGTGCGTACTTTTTTCTGTCCAGTACTGTATGCCAATGAATTGTTCTAGTTCTTTTACAGTAATTTTGCTGGGCTTTTCAGGTCTACTTTCAACGGTATATTTATTGGTTTCTTAATGTATATAAGTAAAAATATGATTAGTGGAATTATATTTAAAAAATTGTAAGGGGATACCTAACTCTGACATAGTAGTGGGTAATGACATATCTTCGGTAAGATGTAATTCAATCTCAGCCTTTTCTTAAAATTCGTCTATCTATCGGGGCTTCTCAGCCCGGGAAAGTCGAGTCGTGAGTATATCTATATACTACTGACTAAGGAAGCAAGTTGAGATATAGGTAAATTATCATCCGAGTTAAAATTGGATTCTTTTGATTCAGGAATTGTGGTGAATTTGTATGTTATAACTGGTAACTCTCGCCTCGTCCTCAATTGAAGTTCGTCGTCAGTGAAGTGGTGTCGTCCGGGAAATCTGTGATCGTGTGAGTATTCACACAATATATAGCGTATCGCTATAAAATTGTCATGGATCCATTACACTAAGTAGATTCATTTCTACAAAGATAAAGTCTTAATAATACACATGGAACTATGTAATTACGTGATTAAGTACAAATATTAGTATTTGTTTCACTTCATCTTTTGTTATTGATAACAGTGTTTAAATTTATAGTGTAAAGTAAAAACAATATAATCTATAAAAATGTTCTTCAAAAGTTTGATCGAATGAGACAAAAAAACGGCTTGATGGATTTAATCGAAACCTTGTGAGGTTTTTGTGAATATATTGAACTGTAAAACGTACAGTCAACATTATCAGTTTTCTTGATATATCCAACTTAGCGCCTGATTTTCCCAAAAGCCAGAAAAAGTCCTTTTTTTAATGATTTTTAAAATAATATAAAAAAGAAGACATATTTTTCTTACAAGAATCCGTAGCTAGTTTTTATGGGAAATTTACTGAAAATTTTAAAATACTCCTTACGTTTCTTGTGCGATAAGTGGTTACTGAGATATTTATGGTTAAAGACAAAAAGATCCTTTTCCAGTCAGAGTTCGATATCTCAGCGAGAAGTATATGTATCGAATTTTTAACAACAGCAAGTTCAAGCTAGATAAACAAGTTATCCGATCCATATAGTGGTTAAGTGGAAAAAAATGTTCCAACTTTTTAGACCAAAAAAATGAACTGAAAAAGTTTCAATTTTTTTCTCTCGGTATTCACCAGGATATAGCGGATCACGACGCTTGAAAATATTTTCCATCTTAAGATCTCAAAACTAGAAACCTTAAGCTTTAAAATGCTTGTTTTTTTATTTCAATGCGACTATTTTGAGGAAAATACAGCCACTTAAAAAACGTCAAAAAATTACCGAAACCTTTACCGATCCTTTAATTATTTCCGCTAGTATATAATCCGCGATGCGGTAAGTGGTTAAATTAAATATCGATCAAATTCAAGGAGAAACTGAAAGTGTAAATAATATATACACTTAGCAGTAATTTGACGGAGAGAGGAACGCTCCACGCATTAAAATGAATAGTTAGCAATTAATATTGTTTACATACAACGTTACTTAATGCAGCAGTTACGTTAACTACAGCCAGAAGGTCGAAAAAAATTCAAAAAGTATATAAAACTAATTTAATTAATTAAAAATAATTACATTTAAAACTTATTATTTAATTTAAAGTAAGACCTACTCGATGTAAGTTCTAATTATTAATGATCCAGAAAATATAATAAAATACATAATATATAATTCACATTGCAATTATGCGGCGTTAAGTTCCGCCACTTAACACGCAAGCCTCCGAATTCGGCGGAAAGTGGGGAACGGAGTGTCTTAACACTAGGTTCCCTCTGCCTACCCTGCTGTGTGCGGGATACAGCGTGAAGCTATATAATTCACATTGCAATTATGCATTTCTTACGCCGATGATGTCAACACTTAGCACTGTACACATAGAAGGAAATTCTATATCAGCGGTCCTCTTGGAGAATGTATACGTAATTTAGCTTTTAATATGAAATAGTAATCAAAAACATTTATTTTCATCAAAGGCAATCCACGACATTCTGTGTTCTTTGTTTTTTCTCATTTGATAACTACCTTCTTCGTTTGTTGTTTTAACCTTGTCTTACACTTTGTTTTTATCTCTTTCTTTGTTTCACACTTTAGTATTTACTGTATCTTAGTTTTTATGTTTTGGTGCCGTTCAGTGGTAACGTCATTAATATGATAAAACGGTGAATATTTAAAAGGCTATTTTTATTCCAACTATTTATTGATTTATACTAACAGCGTTTTCACTTCAGGATTGTATCAAGAATTCCCTTGAAAATCCATTGTCACCTCTATTTATAATATCGGCCCGCTTCAAACAAAAACCTGTTCTGTCATTCACTGACAGTTCCATTTTCGAGTTTTTATAATAATCAACGGAGAGCATTAATATTTCTAATTTTGTAAATCAAACTCATTATTACTATGAATAATTAAAATACATAAAAGGTCGCTTGGCTTGGCTTGGCTTTGGCTTTGGCTTTGGCCTTGGCTTTGGCTTTGGTTTGGCTTAGACTGGCATTGCGCCGAATGGCATATACCAGGCTAGGCATATTGCGAGGAAAGCTGGCGTTACAATGAATAAAAAAAATGTTCTATACATTATTTAAAATTGTACTTGAACCTACCTGATTGAGGAAAGGAGGGACCACCTACTTTTGGCCAACGTTCAGAACCATCTTTCCTTGTCTTTTGGAGGTGGGAGCTGGAGCTGGAGAACCTTTCCTTTTTTTTATTGTAATTCTTCTTCTAGAATACTGGTACTAGGAAGCCCTCTTTAGCTTCTTTGGTGGTTCCCTTGTTGCATAGCACTAAGGCCAATTCATTTCTGAATTGCCCCATTGTAAGCAGACCTTTTTCGTCACCCCTTTCTGAGCATTTTTTTAAACAATTCAAGAGTATATTGTTGCAAGATCAAAGAGATGAAAAATGATACACAAGTGCCTAAAAACCTATCATTAAGATCTACTCGTTTCATGTGTTTATTGTATTCTTAGACAATAAACAGACAAGTAGTATCAATTTGTCCTTTTTCTACCTTATCAAATCTATTGATTATAGTTGTAGGCAATGCTCCAGCATAAGAAGATAACAGGGTTACTATCTGAATTCAAATCCATACTATCATGCATAGTAGGAACTCTTTCCCAAAAACTACCGCTGGGCACAGATGGACACATATGAAATCCTTTTTTTCTGGTAATTTATTATTTAGTATCCTGTTTTGTTGTACAGTTCCCACTGTGTGAATTGCTGCTTTAGCTAAAAAAACTACCAATGGCAAAGAAGTATAAAAATTATCATAGTATATAAAATCATATCGATTTTGCCTTCTTGGCACTCCCCGAAGCAAACGTGCTACAACATTTCCCGTTGCACAAACATCTGGTTCATCTAAGAGATTTCTGGTTAATTATTCTGAATGCTCTTGTCCAGAATACCTCAATCGTGTGTGCATATCCCATCAAATACATAGCATATAATTTTAAGCCCCATTTATGGGGCTTCTTGGGCAAAGACTGTTTTATAAAGTGCCCTATTTTTGTAGAACACATTTGTTCTTCTACTGAGTCTTTGATTGGCACTGTGGCAACCTCTCATTGAGATGCTGTATAATAGTGTAGATTTTATATAGCCTATCACGTTCTGGATGACCTATAGATTTGTGAAGGTCATTGTTATTAAAATGTAATGATAAGTTTATTTTCTCAAATTTGTTCAGTGGCATTGTTGAAGAAATGGGCTCATAAATAAACTTTGGTGATCAGTATGATCTTGTGCTAGGAAATTTAATTATTGACATGTATAACAATATACCAAAGAACTTATAGAAATCATATTTTGTAAATATATATAAATAGATGAACTGAGATTACTTTGTATTATATATAAATTTGTCTCCTCTGCTAATGTTTTGATAAAATCTTTAGTGATAAAATGGTTAAAACATTGATATGGAGTTTCTAGATTTGATATATAATGTGGAGTAAATTTCTGTCACATAGTTTTGGGAAATTTATTCACGGTGTTTTGATATAAATCCATACTTATATTATAAATGCGAAAGTCTGTGTGTTTTTCTGTTACGCTTTCACGGCTAATCTACCGGTCCGATTTGGATGAAATTTAGAATGAAAGGAAAGGTAAATAACCATGGGTCTAATATAGGCTACTTATTTTTTCATAAATTGACCGCTAAAGGGTTGAAATAGGGGATGAAATTTTATATGAAAAAACTAAGCCGCTTGCCCGCATGTTATGAATTTTGAAACAAATATAGTTGATAATCGAAGGTCAAACATATGCTACTTTATTTTTCAAAAATCCACCTTCTAAGGTTACAATATAACGAAACAATCAGACAGTCCATGCAGCGAAGCCGCGAGCGGACCGCTAGTCCAATATAAAATAACGAAAACACGAAAACCAAACTTTTTTCCACTAATTATCACTTGCAATAATTCAAATCTGCGATTATTTTTATAAAACAATTTATAATATACAATTTTTTAATAACAAACAATACGATTTCCGTTCAAAATCAGGCACTCTTATCGCCGCCATAGACTTGATTACAGAAATAAGATGAAATATCTTTTTAAACATTTTTAAAGTGCTATTCCACACTTAGGAAAATTGAGAAAGACATTTAGAAAACGTATAAAAATTTGAACGCAGCGGGTTGTCTTTTTCAAGATGAAATAACGATAAAAAAATTGCTTTAGGTATCTTTATCGACTTGAAGAAGGCTTTTGACGCGATAAGTCACAGTAAGCTTTTGCTAAAACTAAGTAATATCGGTATCACTGGTGTGGCTTTTAAAATTTTTGAATTTTACTTACAAGATTTCTGTCTTTTTGTAAAAATAGATAATTTTACCAGTTCCATTAAACATGTTCAAAGCGTAATACCACAAGGCTCCATAATTGGCTCCAAAAACATTGTCATCCGAATAAAATCGTAAAGAAACAAAACTGTAAAGCGACTGGTTGTCGGTTTATATCCCACTCAAATAGTTGAAATATTTAATATTTTCCTCGCACTGGTGTCAAAGCAAAGCGCGACGTTAAGTTTAGCGTGGGTCCCTCTGCCCTGCCCTGCTTTGTGCGGGATACAGCGTGAAGCTAAAAAAAGACTTAAGTACATCTTACGTCGCCCTTCGAAAATACAAGCTTAATTTTTTTATTATTTTTTAGGCAATAGCAACTCGTCGAGGTGTAGCAAATCATTTAAAACGAACACATCAAGATGTAAAGGAGAGAGCCAGAAATAAAATATGTCAAACTTGCGGGAAAGCGTTTCGGGTGAGTTATTTTATATAGAGCTTTGAGTGACGCATCACTCTGTTCTTCGTTTTCTTGGTGTTTTTTTTAGCTTCACGCTGTATCCCACACACATTCGGGTAGGCAGAGGGAACCTAGTGTTAAGACACTCCGTTGCCCACGCACCGCCGAATTCGGAGGTATTGCGTGTTAAGTGGCGGAACTTAACGCCGCGCTTTACCTCGACACCAGAGCGAAGAAAATGGAAATATTAAATACACACCGTTACCCACGCACCGCCCAATTCGGAGGCATGGTGTGTCAAACCCAGAACCCATCTACAGTCTGACGCAGTCCAACTGTGGCTTCATTAATATCGCAATATTTCTCTAAGATTGTTGTTTTTTATAGGAAAGAGATGTGTTTAATATTTTTGACATGCTTATATTAAGAAAGAATTTTTGAAATAAAATTAATAAAGGATACGTATCGGGACTCGAATCCGCAAAAGAAACATCGAAGTTCTTATAAGCTTGTTACAAAAACACAGTTAGAAAACGTATAAAAATATGAACGCAGCGGGATTGGAACCCGCGCCTTCTGGAGACCGTCAAAACGCTGGGTGCGCCATGCGTTCTACTACCAGCGGCGTCGAAATTCTTATACGCTTTTTTACAACTTATTTATGTTGTTATCTCTGTACAGAGATTTTCACAAATTGTTATTCACACAGTTAGGAGATTGTGTTCTGTGTTAAGTGTTGAATAACATTTTAAAAATTACTTGTTACAGCTTTGACGGTTCTCGACAGATGCAGGTTCGACTCCTGCTATGTAAAAAAAATATACTTCACGCTGTATCACGCACACATTCGGATAGGCAGAGGGAATCTAGTGTTAAGATACTCCGTTCCCTACTTTCCGTCTTCTGAAGGCATTGCGTGTTACTTGGCGGAACTTAACACCGCGCTTTGCCTCCACACCAGAGCGAAGATAATGGATTAATATATATATATATATATATATATATATATATATATATATATATATATATATATATATATATATATATATATATATATATATATATATATATATCTATATATATATATATATATATATATATATATATATATATATATATATATATATATTTAAATGTTTTAGAGCAAGAAAAGCTTAGATGAACATGAATTGATACATTCTGGTGAAAGACCTTTATGTTGCTCTATATGCGGACGGACGTTCAGACAAAGCGCCTCTCTGTATACGCACAAGCGAAGAGTACACAATATACGGTCTAAAATGAAAGTTGTGGAACATTTTGGCGATGATACTGACAGAACTGACAAACTTACTATTGTTAATAATTGAAATTTTTGTTGTATATTTTTTTTGTTATTTAGTTTCAAGAATTAAAATACTTTGAAAGTGGATTGTTTTTTTTTGAAACAGCCTGTATACGGTGTGATAAGCGGAGATTACACGATGTATAGTCTAAAGGTAAGTTTAATTTTTGGTATACAGTGAGGATAACGCTGACTAAACTGACTTTTAAACATTTTTAAAGACATTTAGAAAACGTATAAAAATTTGAACGCAGCGGGATCCGAACCCGCGCCTCCTGAATACTGTTCAGGCGCTCTCACTGCTAAGCCATGCGTTCTACTACATAGTCGAAATTCTTGTACGTTTTATTACAACTTATTTTTGTTGCTAGCATCTCTGTAGAGGGATTTTTACAAATTTCTGCTACCCAAAGATTATTCTACGAACATTCTTTTTTAAACTGACTTTTCTTGACATTAAAAATAAAATATGCTTTGAAATTTTATTGTTTTTGTTTAAAGTTATGTATGTTTAAAAAGCGAAAAAAGACGCGATATACAGCCTAAGATTCACTTAAACTGGAATTAATTTAGGCTAATACTGACAGAGCTGACAGACTTACAATGCACAATAGTTTGAAGAATTAAAATAATTTGAAATTATATATTAAGCGAAGAGTACATACAATATGTACACCCGCAGGTAAGTTTAAATTATGATACACACTGGGGATGATACTGACTGAACTGACATTTACAAGTATCAAAAACTTTGGTTGAATAAATAAAATGTCTTTTGAAGTTGTATTGTTTTTTTTTTCTTTAAAATTCTTCTGTCTAGGTATGTATAAGCAAAGAGTATACAATAGACAGCCTTAAATAAACTTAGACTTGTGGAGCACATTTGGATTGATACTGACAGAACTGACTGAGAAATAATAATAATATTATTTAGAATAAATAAAAAAATGGGCCAGTCGTGGCGCAGAGGCACAAAATGTGACAGTAAAGCGACTAGTTGTGGGTTCGAGTCCCACTTAAAAGGTGGAAGTATTCAATATTTTCATTTTCTTTGTCCTTTTTTCTGATTTTCAGGCAAAGCGCGGCGTTAAGTTCCGCCACTTAACACGCAATGCCTCCAGAATTATCTCTGTCTTAACACTAGGGTCCCTTTGCTTACCCTGCTGTGTGCAGCATACAGCGTGAAGCTAAAAAAAAATCTTTGAAATTATATTGTGCTTTTTAAACATATTGGCGAAAGGTTGACGATGTACAGCCTAAAGGTAAGTTTAACTTGTGGTACACGCTGAGGATGATACTGACTAAACTAACAGGTCAAAGCCAAATCATTTTATTCAAAATAAGAAGTTACATGTTTCATTTTTTGAACGTCAAATTATTTACCACCGGACACAGGTACACAAAAGTTTATGCCTCTAGAAGAACCGGCGCATGAAACTTAGCGGCACTTTCTTTTTTAAGTTAACAATTTGCAATTATAATTATATATTGATAATGATACCTTTGAAATAGATTGGAACGAGCATTTCATTGCCAAAGGTTTTTTTTAGCTTCACGCTGTATCCCGCACACAGCAGGGTAAGCAGAGGGAACCTAGTATTAAGACACTCCGTTTCCCACTTTCTGCCGAATTTGGAGGTATTGCGTGTTAAGTGGCGGAACTTACGGCCGCGCTTTACCTCGACACAAGAGCGAAGGAAATGGATATATTCAATATTTCCACTCCTCGAGTGGGAGTCGAACCCACAACCAGTCGCTTTCCGGTCATACTTTGTGCCACTGCGCCACGACTGGCCTGACGGTGTTATCATCCAAAAAATAATTATTAGGTAATAACCCTTAATAGAAACGTCTTTTCACATTTTATTGAATTGTAATATGGAATACTCTTGGACATTTTTACAATTGTTAATAATTTTAGGAAAAAATAAAATGTGATTTGTGAAAAATATTATGCATGGTTTTTTCTTTGCACCTCTATTTATTTATGTATGTATAAATGAAATAATATATAATATACTAGCGGCCCGCTCGCAGCTTCGCCGCTTGAACTACATCACTGTTTCCTTATATTGCAACCCTCAGGGTTGGATTTTTGAAAAATAAAGTTGCCTATGTTTAAGCTTAGATTATCAACAACATTTATGCCAAAATTCATTAGAATCGGTCAAGCGGTTTAGATTTTTCATATAAACTTTCATCCCCTATTTCAACCCTTTAGAGGATGATTTTTGTAAAAATAAGTAGCCTATGTTAGAACCAGAAACTTTTTCTACTTTCATTCTAAATTTTATCCAAATCGGACTTGTAGATTAGCCGTGAAAGCGTGACAGACAAACACACAGACTTTCGCATTTATAATATAAGTATGGATATTTAACCTAAAGTTAACTTAAACTTGTCAAAAACAATAAAACTGATACTGGCAAAACTGACTTTTTCCCAAAAAAAAAGTAGGACAAGAAAATAAAGAAGGATGTTGTAGGTTCCCTTTGCCTAACCTGCTGTGTGCGTAGGTGCGTATCTACTGGGTGAACCTAATAAAAAAAAAAAAATAAAAAAAAAAATAAATAGCTTCACGCTATATCCCACACACATTCGGGTAGGCAGGTGGAACCTAGTGTTAAGACACTCCGTTCCCCACTTTCCGCCGAATTCGGAGGCTTGCGTGTTAAGTGGCGGAACTTAACGCCGCGCTTTACCTCGACACCAGAGCGAAGAAAATGGAAATATTAAATATTTCCACTCCTCGAGTGGGAATCGAACCCACAACCAGTCGTTTACAGTCACACGCTTGTGCCACTGGGCCACGACTGGCCATTAACTTACTCAAAAAACTTAATTTACTGAAATAATTAACTAAAAAAAAAATTACTATTTCAATCTAAAGTTGCAGTTTTTTCATTAGGATCAACTATTGATAGATGACTCTCATAAACATATATTCTTCTCTTTCTAACAATAGTGCTGTCCTACTCACGGACGATCGACCTCTTCATACGTTATGTGAGCCTGGTACTTTAATGTCATTTATTTAAAGATTTTTATTTAAAACTATTTATGAAAGTCATGTCTATAGGGATAGTATAATCGATTCTGGTATTAGAAAATCGATTCCGGTATTAGAAAATCGATTCCGGTATTAGAAAATCGATTCCGGTATTAGAAAATCGATTCCGGTATTAGAAAATCGATTCGGGTATTCGAAAATCGATTCCGGCATTATAAAATCGATTCCGGTATTAGAAAATCCATTTCGGTATTAGAAAATCGATTCCGGTATTAGAAAATCGATTCCGGTATTAGAAAATCCATTCCGGTATTAGAAAATCGATTCTGTACTCGATAAACTTTCATTATTAGATACTTTTTAAACATTTTTGAAGTGTTATTCAGACACTTAGGAAAATTGTAAAAGACATTTAAAGAACGTATAAAAATTTGAACGCAGCGGGATCCGAACCCGCGCCTCCTGAATACTGTTCAGGCGCTCTCACTGCTAAGCCATGCGTTCTACTACATAGTCGAAATTCTTGTACGCCTTATTACAACTTGTTTTTGTTGCTAGCATCTCTGTAGAGGGATTTTTACAAATTTCTGCTACCCAAAGATTATTCTACGAACATTCTTTTTTAAATTGACTTTTCTTGACATTAAAAATAAAATATGCTTTGAAATTTTATTGTTTTTGTTTAAAGTTCTGTATTTTTAAAAAGCGAAAAAAAACGCGATATACAGCCTAAGATTCACTTAAACTGGAATTAATTTAGGTTAATACTGACAGAGCTGACAGAGGTACAATGCACAATAGTTTGAAGAATTAAAATAATTTGAAATTATATATTAAGCGAAGAGTACATACAATATGTACACCCGCAGGTAAGTTTAAATTATGATACACACTGGGGACGATACCTACTGACTGAACTGACATTTACAAGTATCAAAAACTTTGGTTGAATAAATAAAATGTATTTTGAAGTTGTATTGTTTTTTTTTCTTTAAAATTCTTCTGTCTAGGTATGTATAAGCAAAGAGTATACAATAGACAGCCTTAAATAAACTTAGACTTGTGGAGCACATTTGGATTGATACTGACAGAACTGACAGAGAAATAATAATAATATTATTTAGAATAAATAAAAAAAATGACCCAGCCACGGCGCAGAGGCACAAAATGTTACTGTAAAGTGGCTAGTTGTGGGTTCGATTCCTACTCAAAAGGTGGTCAATATTTCCATTGTCTTTGTCCTTTTTTCTGATTTTCAGGCAAAGCGCGGCGTTAAGTTCCGCCACTTATCACGCAATGCCTCCAGAATTATCTCTGTCTTAACACTAGGGTCCCTTTGCTTACCCTGCTGTGTGCAGCATACAGCGTGAAGCTAAAAAAAATCTTTGAAATTATATTGTGCTTTTTAAACATATTGGCCAAAGGTTGACGATGTACAGCCTAAAGGTAAGTTTAACTTGTGGTACACGCTGAGGATGATACTGACTAAACTAACAAGTCAAAGCCAAATCATTTTATTCAAAATAAGAAGTAATTGTTTCATTTTATGAATGTCAAATTATTTACCACCGGACACAGGTACACAAAAGTTTATGCCTCTAGAAGAAACGGCGCATGAAACTTAGCGGCACTTTCTTTTTTAAGTTAACAATTTGCAATTATAATTATATATTGATAATGATACCTTTGAAATAGATTGGAGCGAGCATTTCATTACCAAAGGTTTTTTTTAGCTTCACGCTGTATCCCGCACACAGCAGGGTAAGCATAGGGAACCTAGTATTAAGACACTCCGTTTCCCACTTTCTGCTGAATTCGGAGGTATTGCGTGTTAAGTGGCGGAACTTACGGCCGCGCTTGACCTCGACACAAGAGCGAAGGAAATGGATATATTCAATATTTCCACTCCTCGAGTGGAAGTCGAACCCACAACCAGTCGCTTTCCGGTCATACTTTATGCCACTGCGCCACGACTGGCCCGACGGTGTTATCATCCAAAAAATAATTATTAGGTAATAACCCTTAATAGAAACGTCTTTTCTTATTTTATTGAATTGTAATATGGAATACTCTTGGACATTTCTACAATTGTTAATAATTTTAGGAAAAAATAAAATGTGATTTGTAATTGCATGGTTTTTTCTTTGCACCTCTATTTTATGTATGTATAAATGAAATAATATATAATATATATTTAACCTAAAGTTAACTTAAACTTGTCAAAAACCATAAAGCTGATACTGGCAAAACTGACTTTTTCCCAAAAAAAAGTAGGACAAGAAAATAAAAAAGGATGTCGTAGGTTCCCTTTGCCTAACCTGCTGTGTGCGTAGGTGCGTATCTACTGGGTGAACCTAAATAAAAAAAAAATTAAATAGTTTCACGCTATATCCCGCACACAGCAGGGTAGGCAGAGGGAACCTAGTGTTAAGACACTCCGTTCCCCACTTTCCGCCGAATTCGGAGGCTTGCGTGTTAAGTGGCGGAACTTAACGCCGCGCTTTAACTCGACACCAGAGCGAAGAAAATGGAAATATAATTTCCACTCCTCGAGTGGGAATCGAACCCACAACCAGTCGTTTACAGTCACACGTTTGTGCCACTGGGCCACGACTGGCCATTAACTTACTCAAAAACTTAATTTACTGAAATAATGTTGATTAACTCAAAAAAAATATTACTATTTCAATCTAAGGTTGCAGTTTTTTATTATGATCAACTATTGATAGAGGACTCTCATAAACATATATTCTTCTCTTTCTAACAATAGTGCTGTCCTACTCACGGACGATCGACCTCTTCACACGTTATGTGAGCCTGGTACATTAATGTCATTTATTTGAGGATTTTAATTTAAAACTATTTATGGAAGTCGTGTCCTATAGGGATAGTAAAATCGATTCCGGTATTAGAAAATCGATTCCGGTATTAGAAAATCGATTCCGGTATTAGAAAATCGATTCCGGTATTAGAAAATCGATTCCGGTATTAGAAAATCGATTTCGATATTAAAAAAACGATTCGGCATTAGACAATCGATTCCGGTAATAGAAAATCCATTCTGGTATTAGAAAATCTATTCCGGTATTAGAAAATCGATTCTGTACTCGATAAACTTTCATTATTAGATACTTTTTAAACATTTTTGAAGTGTTATTCAGACACTTAGGCAAATTTGAAACAGACATTTAGAAAACGTATAAAAATTTTGAACGCAGCGGGATTCGAACCCGCGCCTCTTGAAAACCGTCCAGACGCTCTCACCACTGAGCCATGCGTTCTACTACCAGCAAAGACGAAATTCTTCGTTTAAATTTTTATACATTTTCAAAATTTTTTTGAAGATGTCACAAGGTTACCTATTTTTTAAAAACCTACCCCCAAGGGGCTAAAATGAGGGATGAAATTTATATGAACAGTAAATAAAACAACCATATATCTAGTTAGTAGTTTATTCAACTGCATGTTAGTGCGTGCAAGCGTGTCACACGACTACACGACTCTCCGCCCATATCTCGTACACTCCCCGCCTGCGTGTTGGTGCGTGCACGCCTGTCACGACTCTCCGTCTCCCGCCCGCGTGTTGGTGCGTGCACGCGTGTCACTCCTCTCCATCTCCGCCCGCGTGTTGGTGCGTGCACGCGTGTCACTCCTCTCTATCTCCACCCGCGTGTTGGTGCCTGCACGCGTGTCACTCCTCCATCTCCGGGCGCGTGTTGGTGCGTGCACGCGTGTCACTCGACGTGGTGGTACACGATGGCGGGCCTCTTGGCCTGCACGTGGTGCACGTTGCGGCGGTGCACGTAGAGGCACGCGGTCTGCCGGAAGCCGCGCCCGCACTCCGCGCAGGAGAGAGGCTTCTCTCCGGTGTGGATCCACTCGTGTTCCGTAACACACTTCTTGTCCTGAAAAGTGATTATTGGAAACACTTTAAAGTGTTATTCGGACACTTGAGAAATAGATAAGACATGTAAAAATTTGAAGCCAGTCGTGGTAAGTGTGACTGTAAACGACTGGTTGTGGGTTCGATTCCCACTCGAGGAGTGGAAATATTTAATACTACTGGCTCGCTACATTACAACTACATTACTGTTTCATTGTGTTACAACCCTCGGGGCTGCTTTTTAAAAAAATAAAGTAGCCTATATCTAACCTTGGATTATCAACTATATTTATGCCAAAATTCATTATAATCAGTCAAGTTTAGGTTTACATTTTTCATATAAACTTTCATCCCTTATTTCAACCCTATAGAGGTTGATTTTTGAAAAAAATAAGTAGCCTATGTTAGACCCAGTCACCTTTACTACTTTCATTCTAAATTTCATCCAAATCGGACCGGTAGATTAGCCGTGAAAGCGTGACAGACAAACACACAGACTTTCGCATTTATAATAAAAGTATGGATTTCTATTTTCTTCGCTCCAGTGTCGTTGTGGTGTGTGGCGTTGAGTTCCGCCGATTAACACGCAATGCCTCCGAATTCGGCGGTGCGTGGGGAACGGAGTGTCTTAACACTAGGTTCTCTCTGACCATCCGAATGTATGCGGGATATATAGCGTGAAGCTCAAAAAAAAAAGAAAAAGAAACGAAGAGCGGCGTTGAGTTCCGCCGATTAACACGCAATGCCTCCGAATTCGGCGGTGCGTGGGGAACGGAGTGTCTTAACACTAGGTTCTCTCTGACCATCCTGCTCTGACCTATGCGGGATAAAGCGTGAAGCTACTTTTAAAGTACTAAATTTATGAAGAAATGTTAACATTATCTATACTAATATAATAAAGAGGTAAGGTTTGTAAGTTTGTATGTAAGGGGTAATCTGAGGAAATACTGAACCGATCGTGAAAATACTTTCACAATTATAAAGCTACACTATTCAGGAGTGCTATAGGATATATTTTATTCTTAGCGTCCCTAAGCTACATACAGTACCCGGCAATAAATAATGCACATCGTGCTTAGAATGAAACAGTCGGTCAGTTTCGGTTTCGTAGAGCGCTGTCTTTGTCACTCAGTTGGTATGTGACGTATCTCATTGTTATTATTTCAAGCGACCGAGACAACGCTCTTTGTTTGGTGGTAGGAGATTCGTTCTCCGACTGGCTCGCGACCACTATCATGTCAAAGACGAACCGCCAAATATCTTATGATGTGTTCCGGTTCGATGGCATGTAAGCCAGCTCTCCCTATTCCCACCATTCCCATCCTTCCTCCTTCCTTCTGTCCTACAATCCCAAGGCTGGCAACGCATCCATAACTTGAATGTTGTGTATGTCTATGGGCGAAGGTAACCACTTAACATCAGGTGGGCCTTCTGCTCGTTTGCCTCCTTTATTCAATAAAAAAAAAAAAAAAAAAAAAGCATCGATGTGCATTATTTATTGCCGGGTACTATAAGTGCTTCGTTATTGCAACCCTCAAAAATGGATTTTAGAAAAATAAAATAGCTTATGTTTAACCTTGGATTATCAACTATATTTATGCCAAAATTCATTACAATCGGTCAAGCAATGGGTTAATTTTTTTTTTTTATTATAGCTTCACGCTTTATCCCGCACACAGCAGGGTAGGCAGAGGACACCTAGTGTTAAGACACTCCGTTCCCCACTTTCCGCCGAATTCGGAGGCTTGCGTGTTAAGTGGCGGAACTTAACGCCGCGCTTTACCTCGACACCAGAGCGAAGAAAATGGAAATATAATTTCCACTCCTCGAGTGGGAATCGAACCCACAACCAGTCGTTTACAGTCACACGCTTGTGCCACTGGGCCACGACTGGGTTAATACTTTTACTTTATTTTTTAAAAATCTATCTCCGAAGGTTGCTATATGACGAAACACTTAAGTAGTACACGCGAGCGTGCCGCTAGTACATACGAGTATATAAAGAAACATACCCTAAAAGCTTTTCCGCAGATTTTACATGGAATTTTCTCCCTGGTTTTTTTATCTTTAACACCCTGATGCGCTCTCATGACATGACGCGTAACACTACGCCGCGTCGCCAGTGCCTGGAAAAAAAAAAATAAAAAAAAAATCATTATTAAATAACACAATTATTTGAAATGGGGAACGGAGTGTCTTAACACTAGTTAATTGATATATATCAACTCAAATGACTTTTAACTTAACTTAATTCATTCAGAAGAACGATTATAAAAAAATAGGTTCAGGCTTTTTCCTGCAAAGCGAGGTAGTCAAGAGGGGACCTAGTGTCAAGACACTCCGTCTTCCATTTTCCACTCAAAATTCAGACACTGCATGTTAAGTTGCGGAACTCAACGCCGCGCTCTGTCTTAAGTACCAGAGCCGTAAAATGATAATAATAAATCGAAGATCGAAGATATTTTATGATATAACTAATTTTGTAAATTGTATATTGTCTCAAGTCCAGTCGTGGCCCAGTCGTGGCCCAGTGGCACAAGAGTGTAACTGTAAACGACTGGTTGTGGGTTCGATTCCCACTCGAGGAGTGGAAATTATATTTCCATTTTCTTCGCTCTGGTGTCGAGGTAAAGCGCGGCGTTAAGTTCCGCCACTTAACACGCAATGCCTCCGAATTCGGCGGTGCGTGGGGAACGGAGTGTCTTAACACTAGGTTCTCTCTGCCTACCCGAATGTGTGCGGGATACAGCGTGAAGCTATTTTTTTTTTATCTTTATATTGTCTCAATTAAGAGTTAATTTAAATGTAGAAATAAGTATAGTAAAAGTAATACTCGCTTAGGTAATTTAAAACGTCATTTTAGTTTTGAGAAGCATGTCAATGTAATTTAAGAATTGTAATCAAAGAATTAACGAAAAAAAGGATACGAGACTGTGTCTGTAGAGTTTGAGTATTTAATAAAAAAAAAAAATAATATATAATCATTCCCTCGAGTGGGAATCGAACTGACAACCACTGTTTTAAATATGCTCAAAAAAAAGGAGCCAGTCGTGGCTTGTGGGCACAAGCGTGTGACTGTAAACAACTGGTTGTGGGTTCGATTCCTACTCGACGAGTGGAAATTAATATTTCCATTTCCTTCGTTCAGGTGTCGAGGCAAAGCGCGGCGTTAAGTTCCGTCACTTAACACGCAATGCCTCCAGAATTCGGTGGTACGTGGGAGAACGGAGTGTCTTAACACTAGGTTCCCTCTGCCTACCCGAATGTGTGCGGAATACAGCGTGAAGCTAAAAAAAAATACCTCCACGCTGTAACCCGCACACGTTCGTATAGGCAGAGGGAACCTAGTGTTAAGACACTCCGTTCCCACATAAAAATAAGATTTCTTACCTTATTACAAATATGACATTTATGCAGAGTTTTCCCCATATGGTTATAATTTATATGATCGTTCAATGCAGTCATTGTTCTAAATCCTTTTGGGCAAAGTGTGCATTTGTATCTGAAATGAGGAGAGCGGAGAGTCATGTCACAAAATTGACGATTTCATAGTAAACAAAATGACCAACTGAATTTGACCATATCGTTAATATATTCATAAATATAGTCATAAATTGAGTGGCCAGTCGTGGCGTCGTAAACGACTGGTTGTGGGTTCGATTCCCACTCGACCCATAAAAATATTTAATATTTCCATTTCCTTCACTCTGGTATGTAAGACAAAACACGGCGTTAAATCCCGCCACTTAACACCTCCAGATTTCATCAGGGCACGGGAAACGGAGTGCCCTAACACTAGGTTCCCTCTGCCTACCCTGCTGTCTGCGGGATACAGCGTGAAGCTACCAAAAAAAAAAAAAAAACTAACTTCAGCAGATCATGTACAGCGTGAATCTTCGAATTCTTCAAATGCTTCTCATAAGTATCGCTAGATATAAAATATTTATCGCAAACGGAACAGTATTTCTTCTGTCTGTCCGTGTGTATTCTCAAATGTACCTTGAAATGGTTGGTGCTGATCATCTTCTTACATATCGGACACTCCTGTCTTGGCAATGGAGAATGAATACTGAAAAAAAAAATACTTAATAAATATATTTAAAGAGTCGTCCGGCCAGTCGTGGCCCAGTGGCACAAGCGTGTGACTGTAAACGACTGGTTGTGGGTTCGATTGCCACTCGAGGAGTGGAAACATTTAACATTTTCATTGTCTTCGCTCTGGTGTCGAGGTAAAGAGCGGCGTTAAGTTCCGCCACTTAACACGAATTCGGCGGAAATTCCTCTACCTAGCCTGCTGTGTGCGGGATAAAGCGTGACGCTAAAAAGTAGGCAGAGGGAACCTAGTGTTAAGACACTCCGTTCCCCACGCACCGCCGAATTCGGAGGCATTGCGTGTTAAGTGGCGGAACTTAACGCCGCGCTTTACCTCGACACCAGAGCGAAGAAAATGAAGAAGAAGAAGAAGAAAATATTAATAAAATAAATAAACATTATGCTGTCCATATACAAGTCTATACTTACCTCATATGTTTTCTTAATGTATTTTTAAAGGTGAAACTCTTCCCACACGTGTCACATTTGAAACCTTCCCTATGGCATTCTAATACATGTTTATACCTTAAACTTTGTTTCCTGAAAAAAAAAAAACAAAAACTAATGTTTAATACAAAAATAACATGTTTTAATCATTTTTTGTCTGTCTGTCTGTTTGTTTGTTCCGACTGATCTCTGGAAAGGAACTGTATTTACACACTTAGGAATTTAAAAATGTATATAGGTATAGAGTTGTTACTATCCCGAAACTATTATTTTTACAATGGCATGTTTAATAAAAAGAGGAAAACCCTTGCACGGTCAGTCACGTGAAATTATATATAATGTTTATAAATATTTTCTACCGCTTCACTGATAGACTTGTGATAAATACGAATGATAATGACAGTGATTTTGACCTTATTGAGAGCACAGATTGTGAAATGGAAGAAATTGGGACTTCTGGCAGTTAGGCTCGCACATCTTTTTCATTTTTATATATTTTCAGGCGTCAAATTTAATTATTAAATAAAAAGGAATCGACATCGTTGAAGTTGACAACTATATTGTCGTTTTAACAGCTTTTAATAGATACCTCACTATTATTGTTTCAAGCGAGAGAGACAGCGCTCTAAGTCGAAGCTAAGTCGAAGCTATCCGACTGCCTCATTCTAAGCATCGATGTGCATTATTAGTTGTCGGGTACTATAAATATATAGAACGCATGGCTTAGCGGTCAGAGCGCATGGACGCTTTCCAAGAGGTACGGATTCGAATCTCGCTGCGTTCAAATTTTTATACATTTTCTAAATGTCTTTTTGAATATATTTTTTTAAATTGTATTTATAATTAAAACATGAACACAGTAGATGGGTCAGTTTTGGCGCAGTGGCACGAACGTGTGACTGTATACGACTGGTTGTAAGTTCGATTCCCACTCGAGGACTAGAAATATTTAATATTTTCATTTCTTCGCACTGGTGTCGAGACAAACCACTGAAGTCCACTATTTTACACACAATGCCTCCAGAATTCGTCGGTGCGTGGGGAACGGAGTGTCTTAACACTAGGTTCCCTCTGCCTATCCGAATGTGTGCGGGATACAGCGTGAAGCTAAAAAAGAATACTCACTCAAAACTTTTATTACACTCCGAACAGGTATACCCACTAGTCCTATCCACTATTCTCTTCTCCGTCCTTAATAAAGATGGGTTAAGAACTAACGCTATCTTTTTCAACTAAAAAAGATATTTAAAGTTAAAAAAAAAACAGTTTTTATTTTATTTATAAAATGTTGAACGGATTCGAACCCGCGCCTCTTGGTAAGGACCAAGCGTTTTTATACGTTCTCCAAAAGTGTTTATAAATTTATTAAGTATGTGAATAAAATTTTTTTGAGATATTAAAAATATTCAAAGTACAATTTAGAATAAGTATAAATTTACTAGAAGCATTATCATATAAGTATATATCACCAAAAAAACGTGAAAATCTTTGTCAACTTCACGCTTTTTCCCGCAGGGTAATTAGACACTACGTTCTAGTGTCAAGACACTCCGTTCTTCACGCACCCCGCAAACTCAAGACATTGCGTGTTGAGTGGTGGAACTCAACGCCGCGCTTTGTCTCAGGTACCGGAGCCAGGAAATGCAAATATTTTATATACACTCATTCCACTGCCTGGGAATCGAACCCACAACCAATCGCTCTTACGATCAGACGCTATACTTGCGTCACGATGGTCTCAAGTTAATTATTAAATGCGATTATTAATGAAATGTGCGTTAACCAATACATCAAATAACGAACAAACGAATTCATACTAATGATATAAATACGAATGTCTGTGTGTTTGTCTGTCACGCTTTCACGGCTAATCACGGCGGACCGGTAAGTCCGATTTGGATGAAATTTAGAATGAAAGTAGTAAAAGTGACTGGGTCTAACATAGGCTACTTAGTTTTTCAAAAATCAACCTCTAAAGGGTTGAAA
This sequence comes from Dryas iulia moderata, assembly GCA_019049465.1. NCBI lineage: Eukaryota > Metazoa > Arthropoda > Insecta > Lepidoptera > Nymphalidae > Dryas > Dryas iulia. The sequence goes on from CM032445.1 coordinate 3,577,911, forward strand.
TAGGGGATGAAAGTTTATATGAAAAATCTATACCGCTTGACCTATTGTGACGAATTTTGGCATATATATAGTTAATAATCCAAGGTTAAAAATAGGCTACTTTATTTAAAAAAAATCCACCACCGAGGGTTGCAATATACCGAAAAAGCCACGTAGATTACGACGAAGCCGCGAGCGGACTGCTAGTAAATAAATATATCAAATTACGAACAAGCGAATAAATAAACAAATCAAATAACGAACAAGTCAATAAATAAATAAATCAAATAACGAACAAGCGAATAAATAAATAAATCAAATAACGAACAAGCGAATAAATAAACAAATCAAACAACGAACAAGCGAATAAACCGAATAAATGATTAAAACCAACTCACCTCATACAAATCACTCAACGGGACGGAGTGACCGCGCAAGTGTCCCAACATTTCCACACCGCAGAGACTTTGGTCACAAATTGAACACTTATACAGTTTCCTGTGAGATGACACGTGGAGGGCCAGTCTCCAATACGATACGTACATTTTACACACTTTACATTGCATGTGACGGGGTTTCTGTGAAATTTGAATAAAACAAATAAATTTACATTTAGAGAACATATTAAAATTTGAACGCAGCGGGATTAGAACCTGCGCCTGTTGGAAACCGTCCAAACGCTCTGACCGCTAGGCCATGCTGACTACTGCCAAGCTGACTACTAACCCATGCGTTCTACTACCAGCTGCGTCGAAATGCTTATACGCTAATTTTAGCTTATTTATGTTGTTAGCATTCTTATACGTTTTCTAAATTTATAATATTAATTGGGGCCAGTCGCGGCGCAGTGGCACAAGCGTGTGACTGTAAACGACTGGTTGTGGGTTTGATTCCCACTCGACGGGTGGAAATATTTAATATTTCCATTTTCTTCACTCTGCTGTGTGCAAAGCGCGGCGTTAAATTCCGCCACTTAACACGCAATGACTCCGAATTCGGCGGAGAGTGGGGAACGGAGTGTCATAACACTAGGTTCCCTTACCCTGTTATGTGCGGGATACAGCGTGAAGCTAAAAAAAATATATGTATTAAAAAGTAAAAAAAACAACTTACTTGCAAATGAACATCAACATTATGTTTATCCAATTCCTTATCATCTTTAAATATTAAAATACAACTGTCACATTTGAATTCAGCGGCAACAAAACTCTTTTCTTTCTTCCTCATTTCAATATTATCATACATTTCTACTTCTGACAGTTCAATAGTTGAATAATATTTACTATCTTGAGATTTTAATTTTAAAGGTTTTATTTCTAAATAAGGTTTTTTTTCTACGGGAGTCTCAATAACTTTCAAGTCTTCGGCTTTTATAGATATGTCTAATATTTCCTCTTTATTTATTATAGAGCCGCAGTCAATGAAATTGTCAGGCAAATCTTCTTCATATTTGTAAATACAGTTGTATGAGATTTGATGACTTTGTGTTAATTTTGATAGATTTTTTGATTTAATCTTTAAAAAAAATTATTATAATTAGTAAAAATAGATTTTAAAAAGCTTATAACTATAACTAGGGCCATAACTTGGGACCAGTCGAGGCCGCAAGTATGGTCTTAGTTACAGTGACTGTAAAAGGACCGGTTGTGAGTTCGATTTTCACTCGAGGAGTGGAAATATTTATTAATTCCATTTTTTTCGCTCTGGTGTCAAGGCAAAGCGCGGCGTTAAGTTCCGCAACTTAACACGCAATGCCTCCGAATTCGTCGGCGCGTAGGGAACGCATTGTCTTAAAACTAGGTTCTCTCTGCCTACCCGAATGTGTGCAGGATACAGTGTGAAGTTAAAAAATTATAAAACATCGCTTTAATCACAAAAAGACGCAATAACTCAATCTAATCTATTCAACATTACTTTTATAATAAAAGTAAGTTGTGGGTAACATGACTAATTATCATCAGGTGAGCGAGCTCTACTCAGTATTTCTTTTTCAGAAATCGTAATTTTAATATGCATATTTAGTTTTTTTTATCTATATATGTGTAAAGTATATTGTTGGTGCACGTTGTGTCTGCCTGTAAGTGGAATAACATCTTGCAATGTTTTATATTTATATAATATGTTCATGTGATGTTATGTGTATATTCTGTTGTGCAGACCTTATAAATAAATAAAAAAAAAATCTTATTAATGTGTAAGTCTGTCTATAAAAAATATGATAAAAAAATGTAATGCCTTAAAACCAAAAAAAAATAACCACTACATAAAAAATATAAAATCCACCTCGTTTGGACTTTCGTCATTAACTGCACCTTAAGGATTCATCTGAATGACTCTAGAAGTAGATCAGCTTGAGCAACTGACTTCACCCAAGGCAGTTAAACCCTTGATTTTTTTTATTTATTTTAGTTTTAGTTAACTGATTATTTATAAAACAAATGATACCCATTTCTATACTTACATCTACTGTACCATCTTCAACATCACATAATATTGCCTGAGCTTTCCTCGCCTTTTCTCTAAATTTACACATATTTCTCATTTGTGCTTCACATTCCCAACATATATAGAGATAAGTCGCTGGTTTGTTAAGTATTGCCTGAGAATTATAAAGTTATTATTATAATAATATTATAAACGCATATGTCTGTCTGTACTGTAATCTACTTTGTTGAATCTACTGGTTGCAATGGGCAATGAAAATTTGGATGAATAAGTTAAAATGCTTGCCCTTATTTCAGGGAGATAACTGATGATGCACAGATAAACATTTTATTCAAAAACAAACCCCTAACAGGATGAAATGGGAGGAAAATGATATTTCAAATGAGTAAATCCGCAAGCAGGTTGCTAGTATTATCTTGAAAAACACAAAGAAGAATAACAATTTTATTAATTAATTTACTAAGAAGATTTGCCAAGAAGCTTCAAACAATATATTTAAGTAAACAGAAAAAAAATGAAATAGGAAAAAAATAAGGTTTTTATTGTATGCAAAGCCAATATGTATATTTAAAATAAATAAAAGTTAAATTATTTAGTAACTTATAATACAAAATAGGAACAATATATTAGTAATATATTGTATTTCAAATATATATAGTATTTCAAATGTAATATCAAATTATTATTTTAAATATACATAAAGAACCTAAAGTTATATATAATGTATGTTATTGTTATTTTCACTCATACTAAAATAATGACTAAAACTCTGAATTTATAATAAGTTGGAATAAAAAGATCTTTTGTTTATTGCTATTTTTTAATATTTAAACAGTGAACAACAAACCTCATAAGCATCAGAGTCGAAAGACAGTAAGAAAAACAAATTGTTCACTCCATCAGGTATTTTACACAATTGCGTCAACTTTCTATCTAAACTTAAACACGTACAGCAAACAGTTTTTAATGAAACTTCAAAACTATCCATTTTTATTAATAATTATTGTAAAACATAAAACTTTTAAATACTATTCACATTTTGTTGGTGGTTTTATTTTGACACTGACAGTTGATATAACATTCGAATAGGGATGTCCCATATTAGTCGACGTTAGATAAATATCGATATTATATCGTTTGTTTAATGAAACTATGATATAATTTACATTTTAGCTGTTTTTCTAGAAAGCTTTTAAAAGTTTAAAGTAGAAAATACAATGTATTTTCAGTCATTAATATTACCTTTATAACACTTATATATAAATATAAGTATTATAAAATGTCATATGTTTGCAACTTTCAGTAAATTTATAAGAAACCTCTACAAAACTATTAAAAACAAGTTTTGTAACTATGCCGTTGTTCTATTTAAACGTTTAAATATTATATAATGATCTAATCCGGACACACGTCTTAATTTTTAAGAAAATTAGACAAAAATGAACCGAAATAGCTTTTACATCGATATTTCGGTCTATTTTTGTCTAATTATCTTACATTAAGTAATATTTAGCTAATAAAGGCAAATAAAAAAATACTTTTGTTCATAAAAACGTTTAATAATAGTAAGTAATTTATATAGTTATATTTAAATCAGTAAAATAAAATTTTATTATCAACAGATGGTCTTAACGTCATTCATTGTTAAAGTATTTTTTTTTGTACCAATTGTTTACTTAATGTAATATAATAAATTAAGTGTAACTAATTTATATTTGCAAATTCAGTGTAAACGTGTGTTTCCACCCTCGACGGCCTGCATGAAGTAACGCGCGGGAGGATACCGTGTCTACTCGTGCCAACTCAGAGGGAACCTAGTATCAAGAAACGCTGTAATATACTAATAGAAATATACTGCTAAATAAAGCTTATTATTTAGACCCAAGATAATAATTTAAAACAGAAATGTTTAAACTTAAGAAAATTTTAACTTCCATTCAGGAGCTCGCTCTCATCACTGAGCATTCGTTCATTGGTTCATTGTTGAACGAGCGCCTGAACGGTATTCAGGAGGCGCGGGTTCGAATCCCGCTGCGTTCAAATTTTTATACGTTTTCTTTAAATGTCTTTTTCAATTTGCCAGTTTTAAAAAAAAAAGAATTTTATTATTGTTAATGAACAATTATTACAGTTCTGGACGCAGATGTTACATGTTTGGACGAATTAGTGCATGTTCATCACAAACTGGTTTTCTGCAGTTAGTGCAACCTTTTCGTGTTTTCGTTTGCTTGCATTTGACTTATCTGTATATTTAGCTAATTTCGATAATTGGAACATGCCTTGTAGAATCTCGTTTAGTCTTCGGCGGCTTGCTAATTTCAAATGAATTTTCCATCAGTTTACTATTGAATGTTTCAGTTATTTTAGTTCCCTTACGATCTTATTTTCCTTAAGATTAATTAGTTATATGTTTGTAAACTGATGGAGATTGCAAGATGTAGCTCCGGCCCGTTGACGAATAATTTTTCAACTTCTACTTTGTGTTTTGGAAAGTGGGTCATACTGCCACTGCGTTACTTGTTTTTAGCTTCACGCTGTATCCCGCACACAGCAGGGTAAGCAGAGGGAACCTAGTGTTAAGACACTCCGTTCCTCACTTTCCGCCGAATTCGGAGGCTTGCGTGTTAAGTGGTGGAACTTCAGCTATTATTATTTCTAGCTACGCCCTCTAAAAAGGCAGGCTTCGGGTGACGTTCGAGAACACAGTATCAACGATATTGGAGGAAAGTAAAGCATGAGGACCCCCAAAGGCAGGAGTGCCTGTGTGTAGAGGTTGATGACAGTGGACGAGGCGAGAAAAGTATGCAGGGACCGTAGTATTTGGCGCTCCGTTTTCCCTGACTACCCCGCAAGGGATACAGCGTGAATATGAAGCTATGTATGTAAATATCATGATTCCCCGAGTGAATTGGTAATCTTTTCAAATTTTTGTATGAAATTTATGAAATTTTACTACCAACAGATGTTTTTAGCGTCCTACATTGTTAAAGTATTCATTTTTTTATACTAAATGTGTATTTAGCATAATATAATAAATGTGTTACAGTTGTTTGTTATATAATAAATGTATACTTACAAAGTCAGTTTAAACGCGTGTGTCGACCGTACAGTGCGTTGTTTGTTCTATTTTTTCTTAAAAAACCTATATAGAGAAAATATTTTATGATTTAATTAAGTAATATGAATATATAACGTAAAATGAATGTTAGCAGTTATGAAGAAATTCAGGGCAAGAGTGAGTCAAGGAAATCGGTTTTAAAACAGGTATATATAATAGCAGCTTTTGTCCACAGCATTTTTTTCAGCTTTACGCTTTTCTTGCATAGCAGGGTCAGAAAGAACTTAGTGTCAAGACACTCCGCTCTCCACTTTCATGGCCACCAGCAGACCACCAGAGTAGTGAAATTAAATGAAAGGTCTCTTCGTGGATTCCCACATCCACAACAGATCGGGATTAAATGCTTTATATAAGATGCTGAATTAGTAGTTACAAATTCAGCATCTTATATAAAGCATTTAAGCCTTATCTCCTGTATAAGTTTATACACAGCATGTGTTAAAGTGTTAAAATCTTTACCTCCTTTTTTTTTCTTTTTGTTTTTTTTTAGCTTCACGCTGTACCCCGCACACAGCAGGGTAGGCAGAGGGAACCTAGTGTTAAGACACTCCACGTTCCCCACTTTCCGCCGAATTCGGAGGCTTGCGTGTTAAGTGGCGGAACTTAACGCCGCGCTTTACCTCGACACCAGAGCGAAGGAAATGGAAATATAATTTCCACTCCTCGAGTGGGAATCGAACCCACAACCAGTCATTTACAGTCACACGCTTGTGCCACTGGGCCACGACTGGCCTCGAAGAAGTTTTATTCATATGTCCTCTAAGGAAGAAGTCGCAAACAATGAAGTTACCTGGCTAAGTCCTAAGCTGTTTTCAATATTTTTCTAAAATAACCAGTCTAAGTTAGGAAAAATAAGTGTCGAAAAGTGAGAATAAATGTTAAAATCTCTTAATAACTGTTATGTTTTCAGAAAATTGGGACTTTTAGAGTGTTTCAGAAAATCTTATTATATCCTGTACAAGATAGCTTGATCTTTTTGACAGGAGTGCTAGTGATGGGAAACAAATAATAATTAGTACTCTAAAAATAACGTTTTAAAATACTTTTAACGGTGATGAGATTTACACATTTTCACCCATGTTTCTTTGGAAAAGTTGTTTGGTCTCATAGACTTACAATCTATTGGAGGTCAAAAAATAATCCTGTTTCTAAAAATTAAGGTTAAAAAATAAAATAGTTTTTATTAAAGAAGAGGAGCACAGCCAAGGACATCATAACCAGAGTCGTTTGAGCTTGTGTCACCATCTCGAACTTCAGTTATTATTTTGTGTTCAATAAAATTGTCGAAGTGGACATAACGCATCATTGACCATCATCCGATGTAACATTGTACAAGCGTCTATTACTTTCAGTGTTCCTATTTAAATTTTATTTTAAATCAATAAAGGGGGCCAGTCGTGGCCCAGTGACACAAGCGTGTGACTGTAAACGACTGGTTGTGGGTTCGATTCCCCCTCGATGAGTGGAAATATTGAATATTTCCATATTCTTCGCTGTGGCGTCGAGGTAAAGCGCGGCGTTAAGTTCCGCCACTTAACACGCAATGCCGAATTCGGCGGAAAGTGGGGAACGGAATATCTTAACACTAGGTTCCCTCTGCCTACCCTGCTCTGTGCGGGATACAGCGTGAAGCTGAAAAAAAAAGTAAATTAAGAAAATAATACGTTCGTCCTTGCAAAGTTTCGTCGATCAGAAAAAATGACATCTATCAAAAAGATCTAGCTATGTTATTTTACAAAATATTTTCTTCAGGGTTGTATTGCCATTTAACGTCTAGAAGATGATTACGTCCTCTAAAACTCTTATAATATTATGATTATAATATAAAAACAATACATAAATTTAAAAATGTTTACATAAGCATGGGGGAGGGGGTAAGAGCTTTGCTTACCTTTGCTGACAAGGGGAATGGGGGGTAATAATTGTAATAAATCTGCTTATGTCAATGTTCAACGGCCCCATAGACATAGGTAAATTTATTAAAAACGTGATAGTAAACAAATGTAGGTAGCATAACAAAACGGTTGTTATGCATATATATTTCAGCATCTGTGTTACCGAGGACATATTCACGGCTATGCTGATTCTGGACTGGAATAACCGTTTTCAATCGTATTTCGGCTTATTTGTACCAAATTTTATTGAATAATAATAACTCTTTAGTGTACTCCCAGAGTCAAAGAACAGAAATACAAAAGCAAAATATATATAAGCAATACATGTATATGTACAATGGGCGGACTTAAAGAAAATCCTTGAACATAAGTTCATCATTTTCGCTTATATTATAAATATAAATATAAAAATAATTATATTATAATAGTTTTAAACATTTTTAAAGTATTATTCCACACTTAGAAAAATTGAAAAAGACATTTTTTTTATAGCTTCACGCTGTATCCCGCACACAGCAGGGTAGGCAGAGGGAACCTAGTGTTAAGACACTCCGTTTCCCACTTTCCGCCGAATTCGGAGGCTTGCGTGTTAAGTGACGGCGGCACTTAACACCGCGCTTTACCTCGACACCAGAGCGAAGAAAATGGAAATATAATTTCCACTCCTCGAGTGGGAATCGAACCCACAACCAGTCGTTTACAGTCACACGCTTGCGCCACTAGGCCACGACTGGCCACCAACAACTGGAAAAAGACATTTAGAAAACGTATTAAAATTTTGAACACAGCGGGATTCCGACCCGCGCCTCCTTAATACCTTCCAGGCGCTCTCACCACTGAGCCATGCGTTCTACTATCCGCTGTGTCGAAATTCTTATACGCTTTATTACAACTTATTTTTGTTGTTAGTTATAATATTATAATAGCTTTGTTAAATTTCTATTACTTTTCAATTAGCTGTGGACCATTGATTTTGTCTTCATATACATATGAATGTAAATAGACAAAGGGGCTTCCCCTTTGTCCCCTTTGTCTTTGTACTAAAAGCGTATTAGTAAACAAATATAGGTAACATAGTAACCACTCAATATTTCAGCATCTGTGTAAACACACTGTATTTATTTAACCTTCAGCAGTAGAGATGGAAAATTGATTCTGACTCCTGGTATCGATTTAGTCAAAAAGTCGATTATTTAGACTCGATTCGTAATTCAACCAAGAATCGATTCTTGCAACCACGAATCGATGCTCTATGATCGAGTGTATAATTTATTTTCATGCAATATTAAACCCGCTTATTACACATTACGCTTATTACAATCACCTAATAATTTAAATATATTGCTGTTTCTAGACCGCCACTAGCCGAAGTAACGGAAACTGCCAACATAACCTAGCCACAAACTGACATAATCTACCTTTTTTTTTTAACGTCAGGAACCCGTTATAAGTCCGGATACCCGGCCCCGGTGGCGATCCGAGACGCGGTTATGTGGGACTCCGGTTTGGCAAGATGGTACACCTCTGTTTACCCACTAAAACCTGACGGTGCTCCTCTCATTCCACTAGCCCAGGTCTCGGGAACTGCTCCAATCGTCCGTGGACCTGGGCGGCACAACCTACCTACCATATACTAAAATGATACAGACAGTTCTCACACTGCTGGAGAAACAGTTTTAACACTACAAGAACTTGCAATCCGTCATTCTTCTTACCTTAACACACCTCGATGCAACCGTCTACTATTTTTACGTAATTTACAATTGTTTCTAGAAGCTTGCGATGAAGAAAATTAGTTCAAAATGCCGTCACGTAGTCTAAATCTAGTCTAATCTAATCTAGTAGACTTCTATCGTAAGGGCTCCAATGATCTTCCAATTAGATGTATAGATCACAAAACCAAATACTTCGATAAAATCCAATCATTTTTTTTCATAGGTTAGTAAACGAAGTGCCGAATAATTGGTTACTTACTTTTTCCAGCTACACACTTTATTCCGCATTGCAGGATAAGCAGAGAGAGAGAGAGAGAGAGAGAATTTTACTGTTAGGATAAGTTCATTTATAAATCGAATGCGGGACATTGTGTGTTAAACACTGGCAACACTTGATGCTGTGTATTAAATTCACAATGATAACCTGGTTCCCTAAAATAATAAACCTTAATATATTCAGATCTTCGTATGCAGTTCAGTATCAAATTCACGATGATAACCTGCTTTCCTAAAATAAAAAAAAAATATATATTTTCAGATCTTCGTATGCAGTTCAGTATGGATTCAGTACTTCATGGGCGGTCTCTGCGTGGGAGCTCCCACAGTGTTCATACCGCAAATACGAAAAGAAGCTAATTCTACTGCTGTAATTGATGATGAATTAGGATCTTGGCTCTGTAAGTTATTCTTGTTTAAAAAAAATATAATTAGAGATAGAAGCTGGCGTCTGACTGTAAACGCTATTAGTTACGCCCCCGCTAGAAGTAATTATAAGGTTTTACCTTACGTTCCACCAGAATGTCAATAGAACTTCCCCTACAACTTGCCGGAAAAAGCGTAAAAGTAAAAAATCACTTTTTTCTAGCTATACGCTCACTTAGTCAGAGACAATCAAAATATTTACAGACATTCGTGGTCACACTGTGTTTCAATGACCCAAAGTCTTAATTTTTCCTTACAGCTTCATGCTTCATGTTTTCCCGACTAGCAAGGTTAGAGAGTGCCATCGCACTCCATTCTCCGCTTTTCGTTCACAACAGAGACATTGTGTAGTGAGTAGTGGAACTCAACGTTGCGCTGATCCCAGAGTGAAAATAATGTACATTCCCCAAGTGAAACTCGTGGGTTCGATTCATGTTTACAGACAGACACTTTTCAACTGTGCTATGACTCATTTTCCGGCTAATATTATTATTTAAAACATAATATTTCTATTTACAGATTCTACAAGCAGTTTCGCAACATATCCATGGTTAATAATCCTCCCTTTGTACACTCAATATAGTGGAAGAAAAACTCCTCAAGTGGTTACATCAGTGTGTTCCCTAATCATATATCTTATTCTATATTTTAGCCAAAATCCCTACCACATAATAATATCGGAAATTTTCCAAGGATTCATGTTCGCTGGTAATTTTACAATCAGAGTGTTGACTGTCGCTGAATATTCTTCGCCCAAATACCGTGGAATATTTTTGGCCTTAAAGGCAGCCAGTTTCTATTGGGGTTTATGGGTGGCTAACGCAATAGGCACCTTCTTTCCCTGGAAATATATTGCTATCTTAGGTTTTATTTGCACCATTTATACATTTAATGTGTTCTTCTGGCCAGAGTCTCCATATTGGTTGGCAAGTAAAGGACGATTTGAAGAATGTAAAGCCTCTTTTAGATGGATATATGGAAATAGTGAAAATTCCGAAAAGTTATTGCAGGAAATCATTACAGCAAGTGTTGACACATCGAACAACAGGAGAATAGGTTTCCTGGAAATGTTCAAAAGCAGGGAATTTTGGAAGCCCATGTCTGTGTGCTCCTTGACAATAGTCCAATATCACCTTTCTGGTAAAATAGTCTGCACTTTATACATTTTGGACATATTTAAACGTATTACTGAGGATACATCCACTGCGTATGCAGCTATGCTGATTCTGGATGGGATAACTGTTTTCGGTTTGTATTTGGGCTCATTTGTGTCGAGATTTGTTAAACGAAGAACTTTGTACATGAGCTCATCATTTTCGGGTATCTCCATATTATTTTTCACCTCCTTATATTTATATTTAGGTAAATTAGAAATTCTAAACAAAAATAATTATATTACAGTAGCTCTGTTAACTTTATATTCCTTATCAATCAGTTGTGGACCATTGATTTTTTCTTTAGCCATATATGGTGAGATTATTCCTAGAAAATTCCAGGCTACCTGCTATGCTATATGTGGAATGACAGGTGGAATTTTTTTTTCCATGACGGTTAAGTTAGCGCCGTTAATGTTCAAGAATTTTGATATACATGGGACCCTTCTCTTCTTTGGAATCGCTTGTGGGCTGTGTACTATGTACTTATATGTATATATGCCGGAAACTAAGAATAAAACACAATTGGAAATAGAAGAATTCTTCAAGAACAAACGGGATAAAGACGAAGGAAGACCTCTCAAAGAAATAAATAATTAAAATTTAAAGCTATACAACTTTTTTTTCTTAGTATAATATTCAAAATATCCGGTGACTCAGTTCCGCTCGGTATATCTTTCGAGAAATCGTTATTTCGATTTCGATCGATTTCTCGAAAGACATACCAATTATACCCGTGGGGGGACGGGTTAAGAATACAATTCCCCTCCGCCGCTGAGTAGCGTCCCGTAAAAGGCGGGTAACCCAGTAGCTTGGTGGTAGGAGATTCGTTCTCCGACTGGCTCGCGACCACTATCATGTCAAAGACGAACCGCCAAATATCTAAGGATGTGTTCCGGTTCGATGGCATGTAAGCCAGCTTTCCCTATCCCCAACATTCCCATCCTTCCTCTCTCCTTCTGTCCTACATCCCTAAGGCTGGCAACGCATCTACAACTCTAATGTTGTGGATGTCTATGGGCGAAGGTAGGACTTAACACCAGGTGGGCCTTCTGCTCGTTTGCCTCCTTTATTCCATACCAATTATAAATATAATAATAATATGTTTTTATTTATTTTATCATTTTTTTATTATAATCATTAGATAATAATAAAAAAATGATAAAATAAATAAAAATTATAATAAAAAGTCTAATAAATTACATTAAAAAAACCTTATAAAAAAGTAGTTTTATGGTTTTTCCCGCAAATTGGGGTAGTTAAAGAGGATCTAAAAAGTATCAAGACATACCGTTTTCCACTTTCCAAAAGAGAAATAAGAAATTAAAATAATTTCAATATAATCATTACCTCGTTAAGTTCCGCCACTTAACACGCAATGCCTCGGAGTACAGCGGAGAGTGGGGAACAGAGGCTGTATGTTGTGTATTTTAAGTACATAAGGGAGTTTAATAAAACAGTATAATTTCAAAACATATTTTATTTTTAATATCAGTAAAAGTCAGTTTTGTCAGCATTACACTTAATGCGTACCGAATGTAAAACTTACCTTTAGGCTGTACATAGTTTACACTTCGCTTAACACAGCGTATACAGGAAGTTTAAAAAACACAATACAATTTCAACGTATTTTAAATCTTTAACCTAACATTACTATGAATTGTAAGTCTGTCAGTTCTGTCAGTATTAACCAAAATTAGTTCCAGTGTTAGTGATTTTTAGGCTGGTTATTGTGTGTTTTTCGCTTTTAAAAAGATAAGGAGAGTTAAAAAACTTTACAATTTCAAAACATATTGTATTTTTAATATCAGGAAAGGTCAGTTTATTCAGCATTCTACTCAATGCGTACCAAGGTAGGTACCGTATCTACCTTACCTACCTTAGGTAAGGTAAAACTTACCTTTAGGCTGTACATCGTGTACTCTTTGCTTATACGGGAAGTTTTAAAAATCACAATACAATTTTAACGTATTTTAATTATTTAAACAACATTATTATGATTTGTAAGTCTGTCAGTATTCACCTTAATTTCTTCCAGTTTAAGTGAATTTGAGGCTGTATATTGTGTATTTTTAAGTACATAGGGAAATTTAAAAAATACATTATAATTTCAAAACATATTTTATTTTTAATGTCAAGAAAAGTCCATTTAGTCAGCATTATCCAAAAATTAAACTTACCTTTAGACTGTCATCATATCCTCTTCGCTTATCACAGCATATACAGGATGTTATAAAAATCACAATACAATTTCAAAATATTTTAATTCTTCAAACTAACACTATTATCCATTGTAAGTGTGTCAGTTCTGTCAGTATTGTCCTTAATTTGGTCTAATTTACGTTAATTATAAGACGTATATTGTGTATTTTAAGTACATAGGGAAGTTTAATAAAACAGTACGTTTTCAAAACATATTTTATTTTTAATGTCAAGAAAAGTCAATTTAGTCAGCATTATCCAAAAATTAAACTTACCTTTAGACTGTACATCATATCCTCTTCGCTTATCACAGCATATACAGGATGTTATAAAAATCAAAATAAATTATCAAAGTATTTTAATTCTTCAAACTAACACTATTATCCATTGTAAGTGTGTCAGTTCTGTCAGTATTGTCCCTTAATTTGTCTAATTTACGTTGATTTTAGGACGTATATCATGTAGTTTTAAGTACATAGGGGAATTTTAAAAAACATTATAATTTCAAAATATATTTTATTTTTAATGTCAAGAAAAGTCAATTTAGTCAGCATTATCCTCAATGCGTACTAAGGTAGGTACCATATAAAGGTAGGTAAGGTAAAACTTACCTTTAGACTGTACATCATATCCTCTTCGCTTATCGCAGCGTATACAGGGTGTTTCAAAAATCAAAATAAATAATCAAAGTATTTTAATTCTTCAAACTAACACTATTATCAATTGTAAGTCTGTCAGTTCTGTCAGTATCATCGCCGAAATGTTCCACAACTTTCATTTTAGACCGTATATTGTGTACTCTTCGCTTGTGCGTATATAGAGAGGCGCGTTGTCTGAACGTCCGTCCGCATATAGAGCAAGACAATGGTCTTTCACCAGAATGTATCAATTCATGTTCATAAAGGCATTTCTTGTCCTAAAAAATAAAAAAAAATATATAAAAATGTATGTATAGCGAGATTCGAACCCGCGTCTATTGAAAACCGTCCGAGTTATAACAAGCTTATAAAAAAATCAATGTTTCTGGATACAACGTATGGCTTAGTGGTTAGCTTTAGCGCTTGGACGGTTTCAAGAGATGCGGGTTCGAGTCCTGATACATTCAATTTTATATATGTATTCTAACAAAAGGTCTTTTTTTAAAAAGTGAAAATTATAAAGCAATTTTTTCTTTTGTGTAAAATTACAATTTCAGAGAAATCTTGCAATAATGACAATGCCACCGTGTCGCAGTTGGGAGGTTCGATTCCCACTGGAGGGAACGATAACATACACATATTTTTTAATTTCTACCTTCTGGTATGACAAAGTATGGCGATGAGGATACGAGTATTTTGAACTAGATTTTCTTCAACTACTATGCATTTAAAAAAATGGTAAATCCATTTCTTATCTTTCGGTTTACTAAAAAATTACTAAAGAGCACCAATTTATTTTCTTTTCCTGGATGTGGATTTGAGTTTCGTCACTTGACACGCAATAATTTAATTCAATCTTAACACTCATAGCTGCAAAGAAAAAAATGTCAAAAACATTAACAAAACGAAGAGCAGAGTGACGCGTCACTAAAAGTGCTATATAAAAAAAACTCACCCGAAACGCTTTCCCGCAAGTTTGACATATTTTATCTTTGGCATTCTCTTTGATGCCTTGATGTGCTCTTTTTACGTGACGTGTTATTCCGCGACGAGTTGCTATTGCCTAAAAAACATTTAAAAAAAAAGACCATTGAATTTGAACCCACTAATGCTTGAAGTTTTATTTGAAGCAATTAGCAAAATGACTGAATCGATTTTGATAAAACTGTTATATAAAGTATCTTCGCCCCTTCCTCATTTCTACGCTTTCAGAAGCTTCGCACCGTTACAGTCAACCAGTCAACTAGGCTTGTTGAAAAAGTTGAATAAATATATCGATATTTTCATTTGGTATGTCAATATTATTGATTGATATGATTTGTTCTGATACGTCGATATATAACATCGAAAAAAATATCGAATATCGAAAATTGAATACAAGCTATATATTTATAGGTCTGCCTGTATTCCCACTTATATCAGAAACTTTGCTTAATTTTCTTCGCTCTGTTGTCGAGGCAATGCGCGGCGTTAATTTCCGCCACTTAACAATTAAATCAGAGAAAATGGAATGGAAGCCAGTCGTGGCGCAGTGGCACAAACGTGTGACTGTAAACGACTGGTTGTGGGTTCGATTCCCACTCGAGGAGTGGAAATATTTAATATTTCCATTTCCTTCGCTCTGCTGTCAGAGGTAAAGCGCGGCGTTAACTTCTGCCACTTAACACGCAAAGCCTCCGAATTTGGTGGAAAATGGGGAACGGAGTGTCTTAGCACTAGGTTCCCTCTGTCTAACCTGTTGTGTGGAGATGGAAGTCTCTCTTCTATAACTTACTTACTTACTTTATCACAAATGGGACATTTATGTTGGGTTTTCCCCATGTGCTGATAATTAACGTGATCTCGTAACTCCCCTTTAGAACGATACGCTTTCTGGCACATTGTGCATTTGTACCTAAAAATATATAGAAAATCCATAAAAAATATATTATAAGGACAAAACGCGGCGTTAAGTTACGTCTTATATTATGCGATTTTTACTTAGAAAACGTACAAAAATTTAAACGCAGCGGGAGTCGCACCCACGACTCCTGAATACCGTCCAGGCGCTATCACCACTGAGCCATGCGTCCTACTACCAGCGAAGTCGAAATTCTTATACGTCTTATTAGAACTTATTTTTGTTGTTAGTTCGAATCCCGCTGCGTTCAAATTTTTATACGTTTTCTAAATGTATTTCTCAATTTCCCTAAGTGTGGAATAACACTTTAAAAATCTTTAAAAGTTATTTAAGATATTTTCCCTTACATTTATTTGTATCAGACTAAGAAATGCATATATAAATATAATATTTAACCATTTCAAGCGTCTCATACCAGAGGGGAAATTAAAATATGTTAAAAACAACCATCGAGTGGGAATAGAACCGACATCGATTAACAATAAGAAACTACAAAACGGAGTGTTTCAACACTACGTTCTCTTCCCTCCCTAGATATAATTGTAAAAAAGCCCAGTCATGGATTGTAGGCACAGAGTTTGACTGTAAAGCGACTAGTTGCGGGTTTGATCTCACTCGAGGAGTGAAAATATTTAATCTATTTTCTTCACTCTCGTGTCGAGGCAAAACGCGGCGTTAAGTTCCGCTACTTAACACGCAATGCCTCCGAATTCCGCGGAAAGTGGGGAACGGAGTGTCTTAACACTAGGTTCCCTCTGCCTACCCGAATGTGTGCGGGATACAGCATGAAGCTAAAAAAAAATAATAATACACACTCACTTCAAAACGTCTAAAGTTGTATGATTTAATGTGTACTTTAGATGATTTTTGTATGACTCTTGAGATACAAACGTTTTCTCGCATTTCAAACACTCCGCTCTCTGTCTCTCCGCGTGGACTCGAGCGTGGGCTTTGGTCAAGTCACATCTAACCATTTTCCCACAAGTGGGACACTGTTCACGATTTAGTGGGACTGTGTGGATTCTAAAATATGGTAAAGACATTTAGAAAACGTATAATCCATACTTTCATACTTATATTATAAATGGGAATGTCTGTGTGTTTGTCTCTCACGCTTTCACGGCTAATCTACTGGTCCGATTTGGATGAAATTTAGAATGAAAGTAGTAAATAACAATGGGTCTAATATAGACTTCTTATTTTTTCAAAAATTAATCCTTTAAAAAGTAGAAATAGGGGATGAAAATTTATATGAAATAACTAAACCGCTTGACCGATTGTAATGAATTTTGGAATAAATATAGTTGATAATCGAAGGTCAAACAGGGGCTACTTTATTTTTCAAAAATCCACCCCCGAGGGTTGCAACATAACGAAACAATTAGGCAGTCCACGTGGCGAAGCCGGGAGTGGGCCGCTAGTTTTTAATAAAGCGTATAAGAATTTCGACGCAGCTGGTAGTAGAATGCATGGCTTAGCGGTCAGAGCGCTTGGACGGCTTCCAAGAGGCGCGGGTTCGAATCCCGCTGCGTTCAATTTTTTATACGTTTTCTAAATGCCTTTTTTAATTTCCTAAGTATATGTTATTCAGTTTAAAAATGTTAAAACTAAAATAGGTTGGCCGCTTCACGCTTATGTATTCGATTCCCACTCGAGGTATGTTTATATTTAAATTTTCATTTCTTCGCTCTGGTACTTAAGACATCTAAGACGAAGCGCGGCGTAGAGTTCCGCCACTCAACACGTAATATCTCAATTTCGGGGTAAAAGGACGGAGTGTCTTGACACTAGGTTCTCTCTGACTACCCTCTTATGCAAAAAAACCCTCCTATGTAAATCTATAAAAAAATAAACAGAACCATTAAAAAATAACATTTTAATAAAAACTTACCTCTCATGCCTTTTCAAATGATGTTTAAACGCAAAAGTTTTACCACAAACGGCACACGGTGAGCCGCTGCTGTGACTTATCTTCATATGTTTATATTTTTGACTTCTATTCCTAAAAATAAATTAATAATTTATTTTTACTATATTTTAGATAGTATAAACCTACTATTGGGGCCAGTCGTTGCACAAGCGTGTGACTGTAAAGCGACTGGTTGTGGGTTCGATTCCCACTCGAGGAGTGGAAATATTTATTATTTTCATTTTCTTCGCGCTTTTGTCAAGGCAAAGCGCGGCGTTAAGTTCCGCCACTTAACACGCAATGCCTCTAAAATTCGTCGGTCCGTGAGGAACGGAGTGTCTTAACACTAGGTTCCCTCTGCCTACCCGAATGTGTGCGGGATACAGCGTGAAGCTAAAAAAAAATAATATTAAAAAAACTCACGCAAAATATTTATTACATTCAGTACATACATAAGTCAATTTGGTATCATTTTTTATTAATTTTTTCTTCTTTTTCTTCGATAGTTTCGTTTCATTTTTATTAAATTCAAGTTTAACCTAAAAAAGAACAAAATATTTAAAATTAATACTAAACTAGTGTCCCGCTCGCGGCTTCACCTGCGTGAACTACACAACTACTTCACTATAGGCACATAGACATCACATTAGAAACATCTAAAATTATCAGTGTTTCTCTACTATATTATGCATGTATTATACATATAAAACCTTTATTTTGAATCATTCTATCTATTAGAAGAAACCGCATCAAAATCCGTTGTGTAGTTTTGAAGATTTAAGCATACATACATACAAACATATAAACATACAGACGCGGGAAGCGATTTTGATTTATACTACCCAGAGAGGTGTGTGTATAAAAGGTTAACTAGCTAAAAAATGCAACATCCTGAGTCTTTTACTTGTAGCTTCGATTCCCGCTCGTTGAATGATAATATTTAAATTATTATAATTACCCCCCTTTCGTGTCTAACACACAGCGAGGCGACGAGTTCCGCAAGTCCGCACCAATGTCTTGGCTAAGATTTCGGGCTTATTTTATACAAAACATCCATGTTATATAATTTGACGATTTGGATGAGATTCAGAGAGAAAACAGTGAAAGAGCTAAGGTCATAAATCAAATGCTTCGATGTTAAAAAAACTAACCCTCAGTTCAAAAGAGAATGAAAGTTTGTATGAAAAAATTAAACCGCTATTTGATGCAGAATGATTGGAATTTTTCAAAATATCAGTGAAAATCTTTTAAGGTACTAGAACACTACAGCTATATAGTTGTGTAGTTAACGCGAGCAAAGCCATGAGCGGGACGCTAGTTCATAAATAAAATAAAAAAAAAAAAACAAACAATATTATTAATATACTAACTTCTTTTTCTATTATCTGTTGCACACTGTCATTTAATCCTACATTTGACAGTTCATTTATAAAATGACATTCATTATCTGCATTGTCTGTTTCTACCTTATTTTCCATTATATTTCTTTCTATTTCATTACCATGACATATTTCATCACAAATAACACCTTTATTTTTTCCTATTTCATCAGTAACACTAAAAACTTGTTTTTGAGCCACTTTTTTATCTGTGGACCTTTTTCTCTTTGTTATAATCTTATTTTCAAATTGTTCTATCAGATTTGATTCATCATTTTCATTTGTTAACTCACAAAGAGGTATATCTGAATCACTCTCTCCTCTTTCTGTTTTTAAATCGTCAATATTTTGACCACAATCTATAAAGTCTGTTAAAATATCACAATTTTCAGTATATTCTGCATTATATTCATTCCTGTGGTAATAACTTAGATGTGACAGGGATATAATTTTACATATTTCCTGGAATAAAATACAAATATTAAAAGAGCTTCACGCTTTATCCCGCATAAAGTATAGTCAGAGAGAACATAGTGTCAAGACACTTTTTCCTTCTTCTGCGTGAATTATATTCTACACTCCGCTATGTCACACCAGAGCAGGGTAATAGAAGTCATTTAAAAATATTAATTTAGTAGTCGGTATAGACTGTATCCATAACTATTACATTTATAATCAGAGATTTACTTATCACCATGCCAACTAAATAAATTTAAAAAAAAGGTTTAATTTTCTTTTGCCTCACACTTGTGAGGCACAAAGTGAGACTGTAAACCGACTAGTTGTGGGTTCGATGCCCACTCAAGGAGTAGAAATATTTCCATTTTATTCGCTCTGGTGTTGAGACAAAGCGCGGTGTTAAGCCGCGCTAATTAACACTAGAAGTTGGACTAGTGAAACTAAAAAAATTATTGCCATTTCTTTGCTCGCGTAAGGACAAAGCGTGTTGAGTGGCAAAACTCACTCTCCGAATCGAGGCTAGCGAAACACAAGAGAACGGAGTGTTGAGACACTAGGTTGTAGGACGCTTGTAATAAATAAACCACAACTTACATTAATTCTTCCATCGATTATTTCAGTTATTTGTTTCTGGGCTTCTCTCACTTGATTCCTGAACTTACATAATCTTCGCATCATTGCTGCACACTCCCAGCAAATTAGAAGATGGGTTGCACTTTTGTAGAAAATAGCCTGAATTTGAAAAAAAAATCAAAGTTAATATAACAGCCTTTGTTTAACAAATCTTACATATTACATAGCTTAGACACAAATTAATTGTTTAAACTTTTCTCTGACGCCGGTACTTGAAGACTGTTTTGCTTTCCAGCATAGGCTTCTCGGCCACAGCAGGGTAGTTACATATTTTGAAATAAAACTATTTTAAAGACATTTAAAGAATGGTATGGGTATGGTAAATAGGTAGCAGAAATTTGTAAAAATCTCTCTACAGAGATGCTAACAACGAAAATAAGTTGTAATAAAGCGTATAATAATTTCAACGCAGCTGGTAGTAGAACGTATGGCTATGTCTAGTGACACTCCATTCTCCACTTTTGTTCTAATTCAACACATTTATATGTGCTAAGTGGCAGAACGTAATGTTGTGTTTTCTCATCACTAGAGCAAAGAAATTATAAAAATAATTAATCATTGACCAAAGTGGGAATCAAACCCTCCATAATTACATAACAACTAAATAATATATCGCAAACTTCTCAATATTATAAAAATGTTCACAATGAAAGAAAAACATTTAGAAAATGTATAAAAATAGAACGCAGCAAGAATTTTATATGTTTTTAAATGTCTTTTTCAATTTTCCTAAGTGTGGAATAACTTTAAAAATGTTTAAAATTATTTACAACTACTGTTATTATTATTGCAATTATGCTTACAGCAGTATAGGCAGAGAGAATTTAATTGTTTCTTTATTTATTTAACACATTACAAACATGACAGACCTCTGGATACCTTTCTTCCTTATTATTGTTTTTTCATAGTTATTTTTTTTACATAGAAGGGCAATTAATTAACATAAAAAGTCAAACTCAAAATGAAAACCAGATGATCTCTATGCATTTTTTTTATTTTACTCTTCGGTGGAGAACATAGTATCTTGACACTAGATCTTTCTTCTCGGCCTGTGATACAGTAAAAATCTTTCCTGGCCTGTGATACAGTAAAAACCAGTTGCCTTTTACTATTGAATATTGTTGTTTTTTTTAGCATCATGCTATACTCTGCACACAGCAGGGTAGGTAGAGAAAACCTAATGTTAAGACACTCCATTTCCCATTTAATACTCAATACTATAATAGACCATATAATGCATAAAATATAAATAGTGTTAAGACACTTTGTACATTGGTTGAACTAAACTTTAAAACTGAATTTATGTGTAAAACTTATAATAAAATTTAAAAATAATATTTTACTTACATCATAGGCATCAGATTCATATGAGAGAAGAAAAAACAAATTATTTACACCATTATCTACTTTACAAAGTTGAGATAACTTTCTGTCAACACTTAAACATGTACAGCATATTGTTTTTAATATAACTTCTGCATTTTCATCCATTTTGTTATTGTATAATAATAAATTTTACCGTCATATTTACTTTTGGTTCTTATTCATTTATAAAAGATTTATTTTGGAACTTTGCTTTGTTTCTTCGGTGTTGTATTTAGCTTATATTATATATTTTTTCACAGCAATAAGAGAAGCATAATAAAGAAAAAATGTTAAAATAAGATAGCGACTCTAAATAATACATATTTTCATTCAAAAAAATAATAAGTTTAACAATTTTTCTGAAATTTGCATGATAACAACAAGAAACATTTTTTTTTCTAACAATAACTGTCAATTTAGAATGACAATAGAGCTTTCAAGTTTCGATTATGAGTTGTTAAAATCGATATTCTACAATTGATATCGATATTTAAAATTGTAATGGTAATGGTAATAAAATCTGTAATATAATATTACATTAATATTAGATGTAGTATATAGAGGCTTGGCGTTTACGTCATTATATAAAAATAACTTTGCAAAAAACGTGTCTTGTGACAGCGTCTGATTGTAAACGCTATGGTTGTGGGTTCGATAAACACGGAATGATTGTTATTGAATTATTTTGAATTTCTCGCTCTGGTGAACGATGCGGCGTAGAGTTCCGCGACTTATTAATCAGTGTCAAGCAATATGCGTAAGGCACTTACAGAAACGAAACGAAACGAAACGTAGCATGTCTCAATTATAGGAATAAACTAAGATTTCCACTAGAGGTGTGGAAATATTTAATATTTCCATTTTCTTCGCTCTGGTGGTTCGGCGTTAAGTTCCGCCACTTAACACGCAATGTCTACAGAATTCAGCGGAAAGTGGGGAAAGGAGTGTCTTAACACTAGATTTTCTCTGCCTAACCTGCATGTAATGAAGAATGTTACTCACGTTTAAGTCATACACGATATACCTATGTGATAATAAATTGAAAAGTTGATAAACAAAATGAAACATTAAACAGAAATGGTTTATTAAAAAAAGTTACTCAAAAAAATAATAAAACAAATTGACACAAAAGGTTCCCTTTTAGTTCAAGTATTACGTGAGCCCTATAGGGGGTCGGGGGGTCTTTGCTTTGCTTACTTTGGGGAGTAGGGGAGTCTAGATGATAATTCCGTCATCTGAAACTCTTATAATATTATAATTATAATACAAAAAAACAATACATTAATTGAAAAATGTGTTTACGTAAGCATGGGGAGGGCTTACTGGTCAAAAGTGTGTTTCGTCGAGCACAGTGTCTTGTGTGCTGTGAATTTTTTTGGTGACAATTGTAATCGTAGTTATTGCGTACGGATGGTCTGCGTAAACGCATTTTCCAGCGACAAAAAAAAAAGAAAATAAAAAGTGTTATGTTAGTTTTAAGTGTTTGGTTTTCAAACGTTTTTTTAACATGTAATAACATTAAATATGTACTTCCCTCAGCTCTTCCCGCCATGCAGAGCAAAGAGGCGGTTCCTAGTTTATTAGAATAGACATTAATACATAATTATTATGTATGTATGCATAGATACAGCTTTAGCCAAGTAAATGTAATATACGGAATAAAACAAATAATAAAATTAAATAACAATATATGTATATTACCTAATCACTTCGTCATTGTTTTTACCATATTAAAAGTGTTATTCACACTAGGGGGGCAGTCGTGTCTTGTGGAGCTATTGGTTGTGGGTTCGATTCATACTCGAGGGGTGGAAACATTTAATATATCCATTCTGTGATTGGGCTTTGGCAAAGCCCGGCGTTAAGTTCCGCCATTTAACACACAAAGCCTCCATAATTCAGCAGTGCGTGAGGAACGGAGTGTCTTAACACTAGGTTCCCTCTGCCTACCCGAATGTGTGCGGGTAACAACGTGAAGGTAAAAAAAATAAAGAAATAAATATTACCTGAATATCTGCAATTTGTTTAACACTTGATTGTTCAGTTCAGTTGAGTACAAATCACTTCACTTATGACATTTTATTCACTTATGATATTTCATTTTACATTTTTTTTTAAAAAACGTATAACAAGTAGAACCCAGTGGGATTCAAACTCACTTTTGGTAACTGATGATGACAATGAAAACAAGTTGTTTCAAGCGTTTGAACAGTTACCAAGAGGTGCGGGTTTAAATCCCGCTGCGTTCAAAATTTTTATATAAATTCAGCTTTTTAATCCCTTCACAAATCACTTTGCCCATGTCACTTTCTATGGAGAAAATACGAAGGAAATTGTATTTTTATATCTATACTAAAAGAGTTTTTCACTATGTCAATGTCACGATGTATGGAAACACTGGAAGAAGTTTCTTCGGCAAAAAGAGTAAAAAGTTACGTTTAACTATTGCACATTTCAAAAGAATTTTAGTATAATAATAATATTCTTCTTTATAGAAGCTTCTTAATATTTTTTTAAAGAGGGTAGATAGTATTATTTATATATCTTAATTCTTCAAAATACCTCGACTGACACATTTCACTGTTACCGATCATATTTTTCTCGTGGTTTTGATTGATATTTCTTTTTTTATTATTTTATTTTAAAACTCTACAGGCAAAAGGACATAATAATCTACTTTTTTTATATAGTCCTTTTTATCGCAATATCAGTACTTAAAACTAAGTTAGCTTTTAAAAACTAAGCTTATAAACTGATTTTGATTGATATTTAATTGCTTTTTTTAAATAAACTTAATTCATTAAATTTTATTTGCTTCAATTGTTGTGTTTGTTCTTTTATTTTAACAGTAAATTTTAATGTTGTATTGGCGGGTTACAGTAATTTTTTTATTTTTTTTTTATGGAATAAAGGAGGCAAACGAGCTGAAGGCCCACCTGGTGTTAAGTGGTTACCTTCGCCCATAGACATCCACAACATTAAAGTTATGGATGCGTTGCCAGCCTTGGGAATGTAGGACAGAAGGAGGGAGGAAGGATGGGAATGGTGGGAATAGGGAGAGCTGGCTTACATGCCATCGAAACGGAACACATCATAAGATATTTGGCGGTTCGTCTTTGACATGATAGTGGTCGCGAGCCAGTCGGAGAACGAATCTCCTACCACCAAACTACTGGGTTACCCGCCTTTTACGAGACGCTACCCAGCGGCGGGGGGAATTGTATTCTTAACCCGTCCCCCCACCGGTAGTATACAAAAATAGTTAAAACAATCGAGTATTAGTCGATTTTAAACAAAAATTTCTGATGGAAAGCGCTACATTATCTAACTATATATAAACTTTATTAAATAAAATATATTATATAATAATGTTATTATGATAAAAAATATAATTAAATTTTAAGGCAAATTAGCATACTTCCATGGCCACTTTTAAAATTAAAAAGTCTAAATGTCACTGTCACTAATCTAGTAAGAATTATTTGTAAACTGTAAATAAAAAAGCCAAAAAATGAAAAACAGAACAGAACTGTAAATATTTATGTTTTACTGTAAAAATAAGTTTATTTAAATAAAAATGGATGAAAAACATTTTAATATATGTCAAACGTGCTTAAGCTGTGACCGTTTGCTCTTTCCGATGGAAAAGTTTGAAACTTTATTAAATGATTTTAATATTTCAATTTATAATGTAAGTAATAGATCATTTGTACCGACTAAATGAATTGTATGTCGATCAAGAAACGTCGATCGTTATCCAAGAACACAATACACAATGTTGACAAGGCGCGAAAATTCTCCATTTAATATTATATTGAGAAAAACGTTGAAGCTCCTGAAAGCTTATATATAGTTACGTATATATAGAAGTAGTGATCATAACGGGCCTTATCTTTAAAGTAGCTTTCTTCTTAATCTGTGAATGTGGGTATAGATAATATAGCGGGAAGATATTGGCTGTACAAAAATAAATACAACAATAGTTGAGATATAAAACTTATACATATTCATACATACACATCAAACGCATTTATAGACATAAATAGTATAATTATACATACAAAAATGAGTATAATTTAGTTAATTTAAAGTGCTTACAATATTGAATTTTCTTCTTTTCTTTCTTGAATATAAAAATATGTAATAAAATATATGATATTACAATCAGTAAGAAATATAAACAATATAGTAAATTATATTTAATATTTATGTGTAAAATAAACCTTTATAATAATACATTTTAGGATAATCAAGAAATCAAAATTTGTTGGGAATGTAAAGCAGTTATAAGAAAACTATCCAAGTTCAGAACTCAAGTTGTAGAAGCACAAAGGATACTTTCTACATGTCGTCTAGAGGTAATGATATTTCAATTGCTTAATAAGAATTAGAATCTACAACCCACACACAGCAATGATTGCAATATTTTGACCAGAGAAAAAAAAAACTTAATAAGATTAGTTCCTTTTTTTATATACTAAAATAATGAATATTTAAAAGGCTATTTTTATTTAAACTATTTATTGACAAGAGAGTTTTTACTTCAAGATTGTAACAAGAATGCCCACAATAATCCCTTCACCTCTGTTTATACCTCGGCCCTGCTACAAACAAACCCATTCTATCATTCACTGACAGTTACAGACAGTATTTTCGAGATTTTATAATAATTGCTGGACAGTATTATAATATTTATAGTTTTGTCAAACAAACTCCTTACTACAAAGGATAATTAAAATACAATATATATTAGTATATTGTATTAATATGTATTTTATATGTAGGTATTTGTGTATTCTGTTTATGTATTAGGATTTAGTATAATATGTATTATATATATTTATTATTTACACCACCTACTCTGTATAACTTTCCAAATCTCCTAAAATAAAGGTTGCCTGGAAGAGATCGCTGTTAAGCGATAAGGCCGCCTTTTGTGCCTCACATATTTGTTATTATTATTTCTCTTGTAGTCTCAGTGTAAATATTTTCGTGGTGTACAATAAAGTATAAATAAATAAATAATTAAAATACAAAAAGTCTTGCATGGCATGCCTTGGTTTGGCTAGGCTTTGGTTTTGGCTTGGCTTGGCTTGGAATGGCATGGTGCTGCACGGCATATAGGCTAAGCTGGCGAGGCCAGTGCTACAATATATACATTTTTTAATTAACACTCTTAGGTTATTGTTCCTACTGTATAACTTCAGGTGTTTTTAATATTTTTTTAAACAGATTTCTTAATATTTTTTTACATTATTGATATCATTAGTTTTGGAACAAGCTTTTTTTTTTAAATTTTCATGTTAACATAGCCTGTAAGAGTGGTGTATGGTGTACCATAAGAATATATAAATGTAATGATGTATATTAGATAAAAAACACTGTACACTATGTTGGCTTTCTAAATAAATAAATAAGAACAAATAAATGATATTTTTAGGGTGATTAGAGAGAAAATAGTGTCAACACACTATTTTGCCAGCTTTCTCCCTGGATTTTAAACAATGTTCATGAGAAAATATAACAATAAGTTTAATAGTTTCTAAAATTTGTGTAATGTAAACAAAATAGTGCAGTAAATGTGACATGAAGTAAACTTGAAAAAGACATTAAGAAGTTTGCTAACACCATAAATAAATTCTAATAAAGCATATAAGTATTTTGACACAGCTGGTAGTAGAATGCATGGCTTAGCGATCAGAGTACTTGGACCTAGAGATGCGGGTTCGAATCCCGTCGTGTTTAAAATTTTAATATATTATTAAAATGTCTTTTCCAATTTCCGAAGTGTGTGAATAACACTTTAAAATGTCAAGAAGTAAACTTGTTTTAAAAAGTCTACTTATATTTAATTTGTTAAGAAGACAAAGCACTCTATTGATTTCTAACGTTTAGAGTACACAGATATAACAATATTAAATATTTCCACCCCTCGAGTGGGAATCGAGCCCACGACCAGTCGTTTACAGTCACACATTCGTGCCACTGCACCACAACTGGCCCCAATTCATATTATTATCCTCCCACTTCCTTAGGGGACTCACTAAGATGCAAATTGATATTTGTAGTCAAAGAGTGTCCAACTGTACCATTATGGTGTCTATATAAATAAAATTTCAAACTAAATTTATAATTTCAGACCATATCCACACTAAGCTCTTTAAAACAAACAATAAATTACGATACAGATATTAAATGTCAAGAAAGTAACACAGAATTAGTCATCAAGAAAGAAGAAAACGATGATAAAATATCATTTGATGATGTTTCATTAACTGAAAATAATGATAATAATGATGCTTCATTTATTGAAAATAATGATAATATTGATGCCTCATATGTTGGAAATGATGAAAATGATGATACCTTATTTATTAAAAATGATGCCTTAATTATTGGAAATAATGATAATAATGACGAGTCATTTATTGGAAATAATGATAACGTTGATGCCTTAATTACTGAAAATAATGACGATGATGACGCCTCAATTATTGAAAATAATGACGATGATGATGCCTCATTCGTTGGAGTTAATGACAATAATGATGCCTTATTAATTGAAAATATTAATGACAATGACAAAATTAAAGATTTGAAAGTCAAAAAGGAAACAGACGATACAAAAGATAATGTTGTTAAAGAAATAGATAAATATGACAAATACAAAGATAAGATTAGAACAATAATTTTGACTGAAGAAGAAATGTTGGCAAATAGAACGTTAAAACAAAATCAGCCTAATTTTAAAAAGATACCGTTCAAATGTGATTCTTGTGTATTAGGTTTTACTGTGGAAGAGAATCTTAACTTGCACAATGAGAAAAAACATCATATAGTAAGTATGTTCTTTTTGTTCTTATTAATAACTTCACGCTTTTTCCCGCACATCAGGGTAGTCAGAGGGAACCTAGTGTCAAGACACTCCGTTCTCCATTTTCCTCCCGCAATCAAGACACTGCGTGTTGATTGATAGAATTCAGTGCTACATTGCGTCTTAGGCACAAAAGTAAAGAAATTACAATAATTTTATTATAAACATTGCTCTAAATGGAAATCGAACACTATCGTACTCCAGTCTATTATATTGTGTCTTCAACTATTTTTATTCTGAGTTTCATCTAAATCGGGGCAGTAGATTAGCCGTGAAAGCGTAACAGAGAAACGGACAGGTACACATAAAGACAGACTTTCGCATTTAGTATTATTTCATTATAATTATTTGCAGTCGCGAGGCAGACACAAGTGTCCAATGTGTCTCGCCAGATACCCGACAGTTAAAGCGATGTAGCGACACCAACAAACAATTGTGTTTTGTGTGAATATCAAAGTGGGTTTGACTCTGAGTCTTAAACAATTTTTATTCCAAATTCCATCCAAAATGGACCAGTAGTTAACTGTTGAAAGCGTAATAGACAGACAAACACACACAAACGGACAAACGCGCACACAAACAGACAAACAAACAGATACACAAACACACACACAGATAGACAGACTTTCGCATTCATACCATTATAATTAAGTTCCAGTCGCGAGGCAGACACAAGTGTCCAGTGTGTCTCACCAGACACCCGACACTGAAAGCGATGTCGCGACACCAACAGACACACTATACACAACACAAGTGTGTTTTATGTGAATATGACACTATGTTTGACCCTGGGTCTTCAACGATTTTCATTCTGAATTCCATTCAAATCAAAGACAGACAGACAGACAATCACACAAACAGACAGACAAACACACAAACAGAAAGACAAACACACAGACTTTCGCGTTTATACCATTATAATTAATTTCCAGTCGCGAGGCAGACACAAGTGTCCAGTGTGTCTCACCAGATACCCGACACTGAAAGCGATGTCGCGACACCAACAGACACACTATACACAACACAAGTGTGTTTTATGTGAATACGACAGTGTGTCTCTAATGGCGACTGTGAGACATTGCAATAACAAACACACGGGAGATGAACGTGGCTTAATACATTGTAGACAGTGTGAAGATGTTTTTAGGTATGTGTTTTTTTTACACTTTCACGCGTTTTCCCGCTTGTTTATTTTAAATGTTGTGATTTTTTTAGTTTCACGCCGTATCCCGCACATAGCAGGGTAGGCAGAGGGAACCTAGTGTTAAGACACTCCGTTCCCCACGCACCGATGAATTCTAGTCACAAAGTGTGACTGTAAAGCGACTGGTTGTGGGTTCGATTCCCACTCAAGGAGTGGGAATATTCATTATTTCCACTCCTTGAGTCACTTTCATCGCTCTGATGTCGCGCCTCCGTATTCGGCGAAAAGTGGGGGAATGAAGTGTCTTAACACTAGGTTCCCTCTGCCTATCCTGCTGCGTGCGGGATACAGCGTGAAGATAAAAAAAAAAAAAGACATTGCGTGTTGCGTTGAACTCTACGCCGTGCTTTGTCTAAGGTAATAGAGCAGAGTAGTCTAGTAACATATAATCGTTTTTCCGAATGGGAATCGAACACGTAACCGTCGAGTTTATTACCCCCATACATGTCATAGGTATCTTTTTCAAGTTAAACTTTCTTTAAATATTTTAAAATGCTATTCACACACTTCCGGATTCCGAAAAATCTATACTTAAGCAGGGTCCACACTATGCCGGGGTTGGCCGGGCGGGCTGACCCGGGCGGCCTAAGCCGCGTTGATGTAGACGCCCCGGGCGGCTTTGCCGGGTTAGAAAATGCCGGCCCGGGCCGTGCCGATCCCAACCCGCACAAAGTAGGTACAGATCAAAGGAAGCCGAGCCGAACCGAATAAAAATATAGAGTGGGGACGTGCCGAGCGGCCCCGAGCGGCTTCAGTTACAATTAAACCTCCGACCGAACTAGACGAATTATTTTATTTTCGACTCAGGTTTCGGCTTTCGGTGTGGACGTCGTGCCGGCCCGAACGCCCGGCTTAGCCCACCCGGGTCAACCCGCCCGGCCTACCGCGGCATAGTGTGGACCCTGCTTAATATAATAAAGAGATTAGGTTTGTTAGTTTGTTTCTAAGGGCTTATCTTCTGAAATAATGAATTGATTATGAAAATTCTTTCACAATTAGAAAGCTACACTATTCAGGAGTGCTATAGGATATGTTTTATTATGATTGAACAGAGAGTTGTTCAGAGAATCCTAAAGGGGCTCAAATGGGGGACTTGCTGAAATTAGTAAGAAATTTTCTACAGAGATGCTAATAATATATCAAGTGTTAATCTATCGATAAGTAGCTAACGTAACTCAACGCCGTCTATATCCGATTATTGAAGAATTATTAAATCGAATACTGGTGAAACAAAGGGCGGCGTTAAGTTCCGTTAATCAAAACACAGTCTTATACATATACAGTGTGTTTAATTTATTAAATTCCTTTATTTTCAGTTCATCAGAAGAATTAAACGAACATATGAAAATTAAACATTTAATAAAATGTGAGGAATGCGGAGAGAAATTTAAAAATAAACGCTTACTGAGGGGGCACAGAAAGTAAGTAGAGTTAGACACAAATACTAGTGACTCCGTTACGCGGTGTGTAGTGTCTCAGTCACTCCGCACTCGTCAACTCTCATTGACTAGTGACTCCATTACGCGGTGTGTAGTGTCTCAGTCACTCCGCACTCGTCAACTCTCATTGACTAGTGACTCCATTACGCGGTGTGTAGTGTCTCAGTCACTCCGCACTCGTCAACTCTCATTGACTAGTGACTACATTACGCGGTGTGTAGTGTCTCAGTCACTCCGCACTCGTCAACTCTCATTGGCTAGTGACTCCATTACGCGGTGTGTAGTGTCTCAGTCACTCCGCACTCGTCAACTCTCATTGGCTAGTGACTCCATTACGCGGTGTGTAGTGTCTCAGTCACTCCGCACTCGTCAACTCTCATTGGCTAGTGACTCCATTACGCGGTGTGTAGTGTCTCAGTCACTCCGCACTCGTCAACTCTCATTGACTAGTGACTCCATTACGCGCTGTGTAGTGTCTCGGTCACTCCGCACTCGTCAACTCTCATTGACTAGTGACTCCATTACGCGGTGTGTAGTGTCTCAGTCACTCCGCGCTCGTCAAATCTCCTTGGCTGGTGACTACATTACGCGCCGTGTAGTGTCTCAGTCACTCCGCACTCGTCAACTCTCATTGACTAGTGACTCCATTACGCGGTGTGTAGTGTCTCAGTCACTCCGCACTCGTCAACTCTCATTGACTAGTGACTCCATTACGCGGTGTGTAGTGTCTCAGTCACTCCGCACTCGTCAACTCTCATTGACTAGTGACTCCATTACGCGGTGTGTAGTGTCTCAGTCACTCCGCACTCGTCAACTCTCATTGACTAGTGACTCCATTACGCGGTGTGTAGTGTCTCAGTCACTCCGCACTCGTCAACTCTCATTGGCTAGTGACTCCATTACACTATGTGTAGTGTCTCAGTCACTCCGCACTCGTCAACTCTCATTGACTAGTGACTCCATTACGCGGTGTGTAGTGTCTCAGTCACTCCGCACTCGTCAACTCTCATTGACTAGTGACTCCATTACGCGCTGTGTAGTGTCTCAGTCACTCCGCACTCGTCAACTCTCATTGACTAGTGACTCCATTACGCGGTGTGTAGTGTCTCAGTCACTCCGCACTCGTCAACTCTCATTGACTAGTGACTACATTACGCGCTGTGTAGTGTCTCAATCACTCCGCACTCGTCAACTCTCATTGACTAGTGACTCCATTACGCGGTGTGTAGTGTCTCAGTCACTCCGCACTCGTCAACTCTCATTGACTAGTGACTCCATTACACTATGTGTAGTGTCTCAGTCACTCCGCACTCGTCAACTCTCATTGACTAGTGACTCCATTACGCGGTGTGTAGTGTCTCAGTCACTCCGCACTCGTCAACTCTCATTGGCTAGTGACTCCTTTACACTATGTGTAGTGTCTCAGTCACTCCGCACTCGTCAACTCTCATTGACTAGTGACTCCATTACGCGCTGTGTAGTGTCTCAGTCACTCCGCACTCGTCAACTCTCATTGATTAGTGACTCCATTACGCGGTGTGTAGTGTCTCAATCACTCTGCACTCGTCAACTCTCATTGACTAGTCGTGAGTTAAAATCGCAGAGAGAACATTTTTATAATTTCAAAGTATTATTTCCACACTTGTGAAAGTTAAAAAGATATTTTTAACAAACATATGAAATTGGATGTAGCGGGATTCGAACCCGCGCCTCTTGGAAACCGTCCAAACTCTCTAACCGCTAAGCTATGTTCTATATCCAGCGTCTTAATTCTTATACGCGTATAACAAAAAAAATAAGTTGTAATAAGTGTATAAGAATTGAAGAAAGCTGTTCAAATTATTATATGTTTTCTAAAAATATCTTGAAGAGAACCTAGTGTCAAGACACTCTGTCTTTTATTTTTTGCTCGGGATCTCGGATCTCAAATAAATTACAATTATTTAAACCACTCCCCCGAGTGGGAATCGAACCCTAAACCATATCGCCTTAGTTAATTTTCATAACATTTTTTACTTTTTTCTACTGTTTTTTTAACTTTCAATTGCTGAAATTTCAATCTTGTATTTCAGTTGTTTTTTGAAAAAATAAGTAGCCTATGTTTGACCTTGAGTTTTTTACTACTTTCATTTTAAATTTCATCCAAATCGGACCGGTAGATTAGCCGTGAAAGTGTGACAGACAGACAGACAGGCATTCGCATCAATACTTATGTTATAAATGCGCAAAAAAAGTACACTACTTTCTCTCGTTACTGGGACTATCATAGGCTACTTATTTTTTCAAAAATCAACCTCTAAAGGATTTAAATAGGGGATGAAAGTTAAGTTCCGCCACTTAACACGCAAGCCTCCGAATTCGGCGGTGCGTGGGGAACGGAGTGTCTTAACACTAGGTTCCCTCTGCCTACCCGAATGTGTGCGGGATATAGCGTGAAGCTATCTATGAAAGTTTATATGAAAAATCTACACCGCTTGAACGATTGTAATGAATTTTGGCATAAATATAGTTGATAATGTAAGGTTAAACATAGGCTACTTTATTTTATTGAGGCCCCTAGCTTATAATATAAGTATAGATTTTTTTACTTTTATACTGTATTTTAATTTTTTTTAACATATATTTTTTTTTATTTCCAGCCGAATACACTTGTCGAATCGTAAATTTTCTTGTGAAATTTGTATGAAGACGTTCAAAACCCAACCCAAATTCGAATCCCATATGACCACGCACGATTTGCCAGTAAGCAAGACTTTCACCTACTGCGCTATATGTGACACGCAGTACAAAAATATACATATATACAGACGTCACTTCAAAACTAGTAAAAATCATTCGGAAAGAGTGTAAGTGTTTTTTTTTTTAAAGTGTTAAGTGTAAAGGGGCCAGTCGACGACTGGTCGTGGGTTCGATTCCCACTCGAGGAGTGGAAATCCATACTTATATTATAAATGCGAAAGTCTGTGTGTTTGTCTGTCACGCTTTCACGGCTAATCTACCGGTCCGATTTGGATGAAGTTTAGAAGGAAAGTAGCAAATAACTATTATTTATTCAAAAATTAACCGCTAAAGGGTTGAAATAGGGGTTGAAAGTTTATATGAAAAAACTAAACCGCTTGCCCGATTGTAATGAATTTTGGAATAAATATAGTTGATAATCGACGGTCAAAGATAGGCTACTTTATTTTTCAAAAATCCACCCCTGAGGGTTGCAACATAACGAAATAAATAGGCAGTCCACGCGGCGAAACCGCGAGCGGGACGCTAGTTAATATTTCTATTTCCTTCGTTTTGGTGTCGAGGTAAAGCGCGGCGTTAAGTTCCATCACTTAACACGCAATGCCTCCGAATTTGAAGGACAATGGGTGACGGAGTGTCTTAACACTAGGTTCTGTCTGCCTACACGAATGTGTGCGGGATACAGCGTGAAGCTAATAAAAGAGAATAAGTGTTATTCATACACTCAGGGAAATTGAAAAAAGACATTTAGAAAACGTATAAAAATTTGATCGCAGCGGGATTCGAACCCGCGCCTCTTGGAAACCGTCAAAGCTCTCTTACCGCTGAGACATGCGTTCGTAATTTTTAAAGTAGTAAAATCATTCGGAAATAGTGTATTATATGTTTTAGGTTACGGATTCTATTCTCAATTTGGGGAATGGT
Source organism: Dryas iulia moderata (assembly GCA_019049465.1). Lineage (NCBI taxonomy): Eukaryota > Metazoa > Arthropoda > Insecta > Lepidoptera > Nymphalidae > Dryas > Dryas iulia. The sequence goes on from CM032445.1 coordinate 3,612,584, forward strand.
TATAATTAATTTATTTTTTTCTTCACGCTGTATCCCGCACACATTGGGGTGGGCAGAGGGAACCTAGTGTTAAGACACTCCGTTCCCCACGCACCGCCGAATTCGGAGGCATTGCGTGTTAAGTGGCGGAAATTAACACCGCGCTTTGCCTCGACACCAGAGCGAAGAAAATGGAAATATTAAATGTTTCCACTCCTCGAGTGGGAATCGAACCCACAACCAGTCGTATACAGTCACACGCTTGTGCCACTGTGCCACGACTGGCCACATTTAATTGTTAATTGTAATTAATTTTTTCTTATTTTTTTTTTTAATTACAGATATCATTGCAAAGTATGTAACAAGAGATTCGCATCAAAAGGTTATTGGAGAATTCATTATAACTTCTATCATTTGAAAAAATCGCCTTTTAAATGTGAAATTTGTAATAAAGTGAGTGTTAAATTTTAATAATTATCACTTTAAAGTGTTATTTACACACTTATGCAATTGACTAAATTAAAATTAAATTAAATAGCTTCACGCTATATCCCGCACACATTCGGGTAGGCAGAGGGAACCTAGTGTTAAGACACTCCGTTCCCCACGCACCGCCGAATTCGGAGGCTTGCGTGTTAAGTGGCGGAACTTAACGCCGCGCTTTACCTCGACACCAGAGCGAAGAAAATGGAAATATAATTTCCACTCCTCGAGTGGGAATCGAACCCACAACCAGTCGTTTACAGTCACACTCTTGTGCCACTGGGCCACGACTGGCCACATATTAATATATATTATGTTTTTCTTTATTTTTTAGCTTCACGCTGTATCCCGCAAACATTCGAGTAGGCAGACGGAACCTAGTGTTAAGACACTCCGTTCCCCACTTTCCACTCGAATTTGAGACAATGCGTGTCTAATTTTGGAACTTAACGCCGCGCTTCGTTCTTGGTACCAGAGTGAAGTAAATGGAAATGATAAATATTTCCACTCCCCGAGTGGGAATCGAACCCACAACCAGTCGCTTTACGGTCCAGAATTCGTCGGTGGGTGGGGAACGGAGTGTCTTAACACTAGGTTCCCTCTGCCTACCCGAATGTGTGCGGGATACAGCGTGAAGCTAAAAGCAAAAAATAATAATAAAGTAGCCTATGTTTAACCTTGGATTATCAATTATATGCCAAAATTAATTACAAGCTGTTTAGACTTCTTAAACAAACTTTCATTTGAATTATTTTTCCTATTTCCCCTTAGAGGTTATTTTTTTAAAAAAAAAAACTAGCCCATGTTTGACCCTGGGTCTTCAACTGTTATCATTCTGAATTACATCCAAACCGGACCAGTAAATTAGCTGTAAAAACGTAACACAGACAGATAGACTTTCGCATTTATAACATTAGTATGGATAAATTAAGAAAGCCAGTTTAAATAAGAAAGAAATTGTGGCCAGTCGTGGCCCAGTGGCGCAAGCGTGTGACTGTATACGACTGGTTGTGGGTTCGATTCCCACGCGAGGAGTGGAAATATTTAATATTTCCATTTTCTTCGCTCTGGTGTCGAGGTAAAGCGCGGCGTTAAGTTCCGCCACTTAACACGCAATGCCTCCGAATTCGGCGGTGCGTGGGGAACGGAGTGTCTTAACACTAGGTTCCCTCTGCCTACCCGAATGTGTGCGGGATACAGCGTGAAGCTATTTATTTATTTTTTTAAATTAAGAAAACTTTGTTTCTTTTCAGATTTTCATGTCGCGTTTCAGTTTAAAAAGTCATAAACAGAAACGTCATGGTTTAAAAAGGACGAGAGATCATATTTGTAATATATGCGGGAAAGGTTTCTTTGTAAGTATCTTTTTTTTTCACGCTTCACGCTTTTTCCCGCAATGCAGGGTAGTGAAAGGATAGGGGTCGTTCAAGTATCACGTACGCAGATTTATTACAGTTATTTACCCCCACCCCCCATCTCCCTTGTCAGCAAAAGGAAGCAAAGCTAAAAAAGCGTATCAGAATTTCGACGCAGCTGGTAGTAGAACGCATGGCCCAGTGGTGAGAGCGCCTGGACGGTATTCAGGAGGCGCGGGTTCGAATCCCGCTGCGTACAAATTTTTATTCGTTTTCTAAATGTGAGGAATAACACTTTAAAAATGTTTAAAAGTAGTAAGCAATGCTCTTACCCCCCATGCTTATGTAAACATTTTTCAATTAATGTATTGTTTTTTTTTTTATTATAATTATAATCTAGACTCCCCTACCCCCCATATCATCTAAAATAAGCAAAGCAAAGACCCCCCGACCCCCTATAGTGCTCACGTAATACTTGAACGGCCCCATATGAAGAAATGGAAATTTAAATATAGCGAAAGAAGTGTGCAGGGACCGTAGCGTTTAACTCCGTTCTCTCTGACTACCCCGCAAGGGATACAGCGTGAAGCTAAAAAAAAAAAAATCCAGTCGTGGCTTGTGGACACCAAGTGTGACTGTAAAGCAACTGGTTGTGGGTTCGATTCCCACTCGAGGAGTGGAAATATTTCCATTTTCTTCGCTCTGGTGTCGAAGCAAGGCGCGGCGTTAAGTTGCACCACTTAACGCGCAATGATTCTAGAACTCGACGAAGAATGGGGAGAATGTGTGCGGGATATAGCGTGAAGCTAAACAAAAATAAGATTTTTTTTACATTTCATCATTTTAAAGTTCGTTTATCATTTTAAATTGAAAAATACATTTAGAAAACGTATAAAAATTGGACAATTTTCGAGAGCCGCAGGTTCGAATAGCGCTGCATACAATTTTTTATACATTTTCTAAATATCATTTTCAATTTCCCAAAAATAACACTTTAAAAGTGTTAAAAATGTGTTGTCGGAGTGTCTTAACACTAGGTTCCCTCTGCCTACCCTACTGTGTGCGGGATACAGCGTGAAGCTAAAAAAAAAAAAACAGTAGCAGTCGTGGGACTGCCGATAGAAGTGAAAACGGAACTATTAAGTTGAGTGTAATTAAAACTATATGCAAAAATTATATGAATTTTTTTATGTTTTATTTATTAGTTAGTTACATATGATGGGTTAAACAAATCATGAACAAAATATAAATACAAAGTGGTTGAAAAATAATTAATATACAATTATCTTAATTATACATAGTATTTATATTTACACGAATTTCAATGAATTCAAGTTTGAACATTAATTATACGTGTACTGCGGCTACTGCGCGTGCGCTAGTCTGGCTCTCCATAGCTATAGATATACTATTATCATGTCGCATGTCGGTGACCCTCTACCGAAACGCTCAACGCGCCTAAACAAGTTTTCACTTCAAAAATGTATTTATTTTTTTATAAATTAAAAAAATAGCTTCACGCTATATCCCGCACACAGCAGGGTAGGCAGAGGGAACCTAGTGTTAAGACACTCCGTTCCCCACTTTCCACCGAATTCGGAGGCTTGCGTGTTAAGTGGCGGAACTTAACGCCGCGCTTTTACCTCGACACCAGAGCGAAGAAAATGGAAATATAATTTCCACTCCTCGAGTGGGAATCGAACCCACAACCAGTCGTTTACAGTCACACTCTTGTGCCACTGGGCCACGACTGGCCACGACTTATTTTTTTATATTTTTTTTTAAATTACAGATACCAAGAACCCTTCGCAGTCATAAGTTGATTCATTCGGAAGAGCGTACTTATTTATGTTCACTTTGCGGTGATAGTTTTAAACAAGCGGCAGCTTTATTCACACATTGCAAACTAGTTCATAGAAATGGGAAAAGAAAAATAAAGAAATAATTATTTATTAAGATTATTACTTGTACGATTATTACACGTTTTGAAATTTAACTCTAGTTTCGCGGCGTTAAGTTACGCCACTCAATGCGCAATGACTCCGAATTCGTCGGTGCGTGGAGAACGGAGTGTCTTAACACTAGGTTCCATCTACCCTGTGTTGGGACGTAATAAAAGTCCATAGACTGGTTAAAATGTTTTTAATTTATGAGCAAGACCACGTATTACTATTTACTATTTATATGTTAAAATGTAGGAGAAGAGAGCTAGTGGGGCCTGTCGGGGCTTTATATACCCGGGCCCCCATCACTGCACACACGACGTCACACTCGCCTACTCCGCCCATATGGCTGCCGAGTGCAAGTCTGCGACCGATGCGTTTAGTCGCAACCCCATATTATTAATAACTATCTTCTCAGTAATGCTTAACGCTCCCTATTTAAAAGTCTATTATTTCTGGCCCATAGATTTTCATTTGGCCGCCCATATCAACTCACTTGTGGGTTCATCCCACTCGGAGTGGAATATATTTCCATTTTCCGTTCGGTGGTCTGCGGTGTGGGTCGAGGTAAGCGCGGCGTAAGTTCCGCCACTTAACACCGCAAGCCCTCCGAGTTCGGCGGATGGAGAACGGTGTGGTCTTAACACTAGGTTTCCCTCGGCCTACCCTGCTGCTGTGTCGGGATATTGTGAGCTATTTAATTTAATTTAATCAACTCAATGGGGTTTAGTTCCATGGGTTCCTACCCTGGTAATCGGCATACCGTAATATTTTTAGATTTAGCTATTCGGTCATTATTTTTGGTTATATATTTATCTTTTATCTTTTTGCTAGCATTCGCTTTGATTTCATGTTCTTCAAAAACGATCTATTTACTTGCTAGCCATTTGTAGTCGCCTACGCCAACGCATATTCGGCAATTTGTTCGACCCACGTGAATGATAGGTGCATTATCCAATATATTACGGAACTCGTTCTATTTTGTCCAAAATCGTCTTGAACCTGAGAACTATTTTTAGTTTATTTTTTTTTTATAGATAATTAATGAAATGAATACATCTGTTCCTTAAATAAAGAATAGAATTGGATCGGATTTATTAAACTTAACATCAAATATATATTTATGGGTATTAACTAGATTAACGATATACAATTCTTTGTTTTTTTAATAGTTTAACTCACCACTTTTCAAAATTATGGAAATCTTCTTTTCTCCGTGGATCACCATTCAGTTTTTGGCTTCAAATATCCCTAAGGCTGCCGAGTGCAAGTCTGCGACCGATGCGTTAGTCGCAACACCTATATTATTAGTACTTTCTTCCAGTAATGCCTTAACCTCCCCTAATTTAAAAGTCTTATTATTTCTGGCAACATAAGATTTCATTTGCGCCCATATCAACTCAATTGTGGGTTCGATTCCCACTCGAGGAGTGGAAATTATATTTCCATTTTCTTCGCTCTGGTGTCGAGGTAAAGCGCGGCGTTAAGTTCCGCCACTTAACACGCAAGCCTCCGAGTTCGGCGGAAAGTGGGGAACGGTGTGTCTTAACACTAGGTTCCCTCTGCCTACCCTGCTGTGTGCGGGATATAGCGTGAAGCTATTTAATTTAATTTAATCAACTCAATTGGGTTTAGTTCACAATGGGTTACCTCCCTGGTAATCGGCATACTGTAATATTTTTAGATTTAGCTATTTCGTCAATATATTTTGTTATATATTTATCTTTTATCTATTTTGGCTAGCAGTTCCGCTTTGATTTCGTGTTCTTCAAAAAAAGATCTATTTACTTGCTAGCCAATTTTGGATGTCGCCTTTACGCCAACTCATATTCGGCAAATTTTCGACCCTACGTGAATGATAGGGTGCATTATCCAATACTATTACGGAACTCGGTTCTATATTTTCCAAAATCGTCTTGAACCTGAGAAACATATTTTATTTTATATTTTTATTTATAATAATATAATGAATGAATACATCATGTATCCTTAAATTAAAGATAGAATTGGATCGGATCAATTAAAACTTAAACATACAAATATATCATTTATGGTAGATTAACTAGATTACGATATAAAATTATTTGTTTTTTTAATAGTTAACTCACCAATTTTCAAAATTATGAGAATCTATTTCTCCGTGGTAATCACCATCAGCTTTTTTGGCTTCAAATATCCATAAAGCGTCTCGTAAGAAGCCTTCATTACTGCCAATGTGGGCTATAATTAATCTCTTTCCTTTGCAGGAATTCTTAAGCCCCGTGGATAGCCCTCTTAAAAATACCTGCCGTGAGGTCTTAATCTCATTATCGACCCAAACAAAATTCATGGTGTGCCCTAAAAACGAACAAAAAAATGTTGGTCAAGTTCTTAACTCTTTTTAAAAATTATTGTCATTATTGAAAATAAAACAAAAATATACCTGCATTGACCCATGTTTCGTCAAGATAATATATTTTCCTGTTCTCTTGTCGGAAAACTCTCATTTGGGTCAAATATTTTTTCCTCCAGTTTTGGAGATCTGCTCTATCTAATAAAATACTGTGTCTAGATCTTTTATGATAAACAAAATTTATTTTTTTCATAATTCTATAAAAAGTAGTTCTGGAAAATGTTGGAAGATCTTCGTCTTGATTCACAGCCTGTAAAACTTTATTAATAGTAGGCAATTCACCTTCAAAGTAAAATGTATGGACTTTTCGGCGAATCGCTGTGAGTAAAGTCACTGGACGACTTTATTTAGCTTGGTTTCAACATTTTTAGGTGGAGAAGACAATACCCCGTTTAGGAACCTTATCCTATTTGTGTCCAGTACTTATATATATTATTATTTAAATGAAAGTGAGACTTCATATGCAAAACACTATATTTCTCAAGTCCACAATTATCTTACATAAACTTCTTCATACCATACATACGTGTTATTACTACATGGCCTTACACTGGACTGACCATATAAATTTAAAAAGGTGGGAAATGAATAGATGGCACTAAACGCTTACGCAGCTATGTACGTGCACTTACATAGTACGTATGCGCGTGTGTCCCTACACCCCGGTATCCTTATGTTCTTTCAAAATATTATAAATTGTCCTTTCTGACATGCCCATTAATTCTGCAGTCGTCCTTATTACTTCCTTTTTGTACGGATACGTAGGCATTGATTTTTCTACGTATTTATGTACTTTAACAACAGCCATTTTATTCTTTGAGGTGAGGCGGCTGCATCTGACTCGTTTTTTTGGTGGTGGTGACGATAATGAGCGTGACGTGGATGGTCCAGGATTATCCATTTTTAATATCTAAAATAAAGTTGATTTTTAAATTATTATTTTTATTTATTAATAATATCTTACAGTCGGTATTCACGCCAGCGACTTAGTTGCGACTTAAGGTGGGTACTGACGACGTGAATTTTTTACAGCGACTTCAGGTAGCTGCGATGTTGAAAGAATTCGTGGAGACGTGAGTCATAAATATTTAGCTATGCTTTGTATTTAATATCTTGAAAGAAGAAATGAATATTATATTAGACGTAATAGCTAATAAAACTAAAAAACGGAACTATTAAGTTGAGTGTAATTAAAACTATATGCAAAAATTATATTACATTTTTTATGTTTTATTTATTAGTTACATATGATGGGTTAAACAAATCATGAACAAAATATAAATACAAAGTGGTTGAAAAAATAATTAATATACAATTATCTTAATTATACATAGTATTTATATTTACACGAATTTCAATGAATTCAAGTTTGAATATTAATTATACGTGTACTGCGGCTACTGCGCGTGCGCTAGTCTGGCTCTCCATAGCTATAGATATACTATTATCATGTCGCATGTCGGTGACGCGAACCGAGGATTTTACCCTCTACCAAAACGCTCAACGCGCCTAAAGAAGCTTTCACTTCAAAAATACAATAAAATATCTGCCAAAGTCGCCGGCGACTTCAAAGACATTATCTAGACGTAACTTTTAACATCGACATGAGTCGCTGCCGTGAGTACCAACCATAACGCGATATCTTTAAATACCTGTCACGTGAAGAAAATGAGTGTGGGGAACGGAGTGTCTTAACACTAGGTTCCCTCTGCCTACCCTGCTGTGTGCGGGATATAGCGTGAAGCTATTTAATTTAATTTAATTTAGTGAAGAAAATACCAAGTTAATATGATCATGTTTTATCAACCGTATAATAAGACTTAAACTGTCATGTAAAAAAGTAAGTAAAATTTACCGCATATTTATATTTTTTGTGTATTAAAAAGCAAATATTAACAAGTTTATGCTAAAGTAAGTTTAAGCTCGAAAACCATAACTTCTGGCGCAACCAGATAAAAACTCTCAAAAAAGCATCAAATTTGATCACGTTATGAGAATTTACTATACATACTATAGTCCGTTCCAAATCTTAATGCACACAATAATAACAAACTTTTCGGTCTAAAATTACCACATGATCACTCATTATACGTCGCAAGTAACACTTTCACAGATATTTCACATATCTTAACTTGGTATATTAACACTTATTATGCCATTTTTACGAAGATTAATATTAAAAAATCTTATTTAAAAAACCTTCGACTCAAAATCGACGAAACCTGTCAAATGACAACTGACAGTTCTATTGTTAAAATTAGAGACGTGCGAATGCTGACGAGTTATGAAGTTTAGTAATCGATTTATATAATCGGTAAAACATAAATATTAAAATAAACATTTGTTTCCTAATCAGGTTTATCCCATACACAAATAATATAAAAATTAATATTATTTTATAAAAATATAATTTGTGTAAGGGCAAAATTTGATTTGTAAACCAATATTTATTTTAGTATTAAAAATAAACATATAAAATAATTTCCTATTGATAAGTAGGCATTGACCAGTCAGGATGTTATGTGATCACCGCCGTATCTACTGCCTCTCCACAACACTCACCGCTTCTCAACAAGCACATCGTTGAAACAAAAGGATATTATTCCTTTTGTTATTAACGAGAATGCCAAGTAATGGAAGAGCAGTAGGAATAGAGGCTCTATGTTTTGTCACTCATCGCACGCAATGCATCTATTCTAGATATTTTATTGGAAAGCTATCTTTCTGTGCTATTTTAATAGGAATTTATGATCATACATTAAATAAAGCGAAAATTGTAAGATATATAATTTAATACAACAATAAATATATAAAAATATATCACGATCAATAAATGTTGATTACACTGGTGGAGGTTATTACACGTTTGATTGTTACTTTTAATTAATAAACGTTTAATAATTAAAAATGTTTTATTTAATTCATATAGTGTTTATGAAGAGTTGTTTTATAAATCGTAAGAATGTAATAACAAAAAGAAAAAGAGATAATCGGTAAATTCGATACTGTTCAGATTGATTCGAATTTGAACTGTAACTGCACATCACTAAACTGTCAGTCGTGAGGTGAATGAACTTTGTGTTTTGGCTTTGTGCATAAAGATTTGGAACGGACTATATAATTTTAATACATACATTCATAAATGTTATCCTTCCTCTGACACAGTTGATTAAAAAGCTAAACGAAATTAAGCTTTTTCGCTATAATTTTTTATTGATGTGATATTGTAAATTCTCATCACGTGGCCGAATTCGATTTTAAAACCCAACGTCAAGCGTCACATTAAAGTGTGCTTTTATAGATAATTATAGTAATAATAAGTAATGATTACATACCCTGTACAATGAATAGCAATCGCAGACAGTTCTCAAAGTCCAATAATCGTAGCCAAAAGTCGTCGTTGCAAGGTAAAACACAATCCAAATCACAAAGAAAACGAAGGTCCGTAAGCAAGCAAAGTCGTCAGTAAAAGCGCAAACCACAAAGAGAACACCCGAACACATGAAGAATCAGTGAACGAATGACGATACTAGAGATGTGCCAACTCGATTTACCGACTCAAGTTGACTCGAGTTGAGCCTAACTCGAATTAACTCGAGTTTTATTCTCTAACCCGGGTTAGAAGTTTGAATACTATTGCGACACCGTATCTCATCAGCCAACTGTTTACGTCGAAAACTTAAATTACACTTTCTTGTCAAATAAGCAAATAGAAGTAAAATTTCGGTTAATCTGTCACATTCACAACAAAAAAAAAAACAAAAAAAATTAAAAAGATGAAAATAAACAGGTAAATTCAAACCCACCTTTTCATGTGACAAAAGATCGCATATCATTAATTTTGATTCTTTACAATATATAAAAGCATTAACTGCTGGAATAGGCAAAAATAGCATAGAAGATAGATGAAAAGTATAAATTGGAGTCCGTATCTTTATATTGGTAGAATTAACATTTACTCAGTTTCCTTCAGTTAACTTGAGTTCAACTCGAGTTACGTAAACTTTAACTCGAGTTAACTCGAGTTATGGTTTTTCCGAGTTGGCACATCTCTAGACGATACAATGATCAATTTATTTAAACAAGATGGCGGGCGCAAGCAATATGTCCGCCATCTTGTTTACGCTTGGATTATCAATTTTAAGAGTTTAATTTTTTTTATTTTCTAAATATCTGAATTTTTATTTCAAAATTAAAATTGTATCGTAACCTGACATCTTTTAACTATTAATTCCAAATATTTCTAAATATTTCTATTTATTATTGTGACTATTATTATTATATTAACGTAAAGAACGACAAAATCCAAATGGCCTAATTTTAAAATAGAGTTTATTTACAGAAGTTCGGTTTTACCGATTATATAAATCGATTACTAAACTTCATAACTCGTCAGCATTCGCACGTCTCTAATTTTAACAATAGAACTGTCAGTTGTCATTTGACAGGTTTCGTCGATTTTGAGTCGAAGGTTTTTTAAATAAGATTTTTTAATATTAATCTTCGTAAAAATGGCATAATAAGTGTTAATATACCAAGTTAAGATATGTGAAATATCTGTGAAAGTGTTACTTGCGACGTATAATGAGTGATCATGTGGTAATTTTAGACCGAAAAGTTTGTTATTATTGTGTGCATTAAGATTTGGAACGGACTATAGTATTGTTTTTATTTTTATACTTATAAATATATGGATTTATAATACAACTAGTTTCCAATATGTACAGAGGGAATTTCATGTTATTAATTAAATAATTAATATTTTTTTTAGCTTCATGCTGTATCCCGCACATAGCAGGGTAGGCAGAGGGAACCTAGTGTTAAAACACTCCGTTCCCCACTTTCCGCCAAATTTGGAGGCATTGCGTGATAAGTGGCGAAATTTAACTCCGCTAATTTCATGTTATTGTACTCTGTTTTCGGCTTTTTACTTTTAAGTAAGCATATATATTATTTTGGTGGGTATAACCCCTCAATAATCACTTTTTCAGTCAAGTCCATTCCAGTGTGCTAGTCAAGTTATAGGAGGTTAGGGGTAAATAAAGACACTTCGGTTTTAAATTATATTAAACCAAAAAACAAGATCACTATAAAAGACTGCTCATCGTAGTTAATATATAACAGATCATAAAACAATCCCGTCGTGGCCAGGGAATGTGGCCAGTCGTGGCCCAGTGGCACAAGCGTGACTGTAAACGACTGATTGTGGGTTCGATTCCCACTCGAGAAGTTTAAATTATATTTCCTTTTTCTTCGCGCTGGTGTCGAGGCAAAGCGCGGCATTAAGTTCCGCCACTTAATACGCAAGCCTCCGAATTCGGAGGAAAGTGGGGAACGGAGTGTGTTAACACTAGGTTCCCCCTGCCTACCCTGCTGTGTGCGGGATACAGCGTGAAGCTAATAAAAAAGCAATAAAATTGGCGGCAAAGCCGATAGGGGGAAGTCAAATCACATACTATTTTTATATGATTAATTTTTGCGTATAATACTCAATTGACAAACTATAATCAATTGATATTCCAACGCAAGTCCAATATTTATTGGACAATAAAGATATTTTACAATATAAAAAAAGAAGTTTATCGGAATAATAAAAAAATAGACTTAGTCATATTTTCTACTTATTTAAATTTATTTTAAAAACATTTATGTAGTACCTACATTATATATACATGTTTTAATACGTTGCAGTCTTTAACATTTTTTTTATTTGTAAAGAAATTTTGGCAATTCATAAATTGTAGTATTTTTTTTTCACTTTATTAATTTTTAATATAGTCATTGTATCTTGTGGCCAGTCGTGGCCTAGTGGCACAAGCGTGTGACTGTAAACGACTGGTTGTGGGTTCGATTCCCACTCGAAGAGTGGAAATATTTAATATTTACATTTTATTCACGATGGTGTCGAGGTAAAGCGCGGCGTTAAGTTCCGCCACTTAACACGCAATGCCTCCGAATTCGGCGGAAAGTGGGGAACGGAGTATCTTAACACTAGGTTCCCTCTGCCTACCCTGCTGTGTGCGGGATATAGCGTAAAGCATTAGCATTAACATTAACATCATTTTTATTTTTACGAATAAATAACAATATTATGTATATAAATATCGACCCCTAAAGGGTTGAAATAAATGATGAAAGAAAATTGGATTATTAAACAATTTAAAATAGAACTATTAGCGATAGACAAGTCGATCAATCTGCGTTTTCTTATCTTTGTAAAACTCATCGATTTCCCACTGACTCTTATTCTTAGTTTCCGGCAAAAATATATATAAATACAGCGTGCAAAGACCACAAACTATACCGTACATTAAAAACGAACCATGAATACCTAAATCTGCAAAAATAGTTGGCGTCATTTTATATAGAATAGTATAAGTTAAAGATACAACTAAAGAGATTATTATGTAGCTTCCCGATTGAAATTTTGTTGAGAACAGTTCCCCATATATGGACATGGACAATATCATGGGACCACAACTGATTGCTATAGTGTACACTGTTAATAAAAATATAAGAATATAATTGTTTTCTTCAATTATTTTCAATTTACTCAAATATATGTACAGGGATGTCAATAACAAGAATGTTACTCCTATAAACGAGGACGACATATACAAAGTCCGTCGCAGCAAGACCTTTGACAAATATGACCCAACATACATACTGATTACTGTTACACCGTTCAAAATCAACATGGCCATGTACGCCATGAATTCAGACGGTGTAATGTTCCTAAATATATCTAGAATAAATAGACTACAAACCATTTTACCAGAAAACTGGTATTGAAATACAGCCATTAATGCTAGTATCATGGGTTTGTAAAATTCAGGACATCTTATAATATCGACTAAACTCATATTAACTTCTGTTTTTTCCTGCTTTATGTGTTCTTCGTTTGCTGAAATCAGTTCTTGCAGTGCCTTTTCAGCTGAATTCCCATGGATTTCTCTGAAAGCTGCCTTGCACTCGTCAAATCTCCCTTTGCTCGCCAACCAAAAGGGAGATTCTGGCCATAAAAATACTGTCAGTGTGTAAAGTGAGCAGAAGAAGCCACACGCTGCTATATATCTCCAACTGAAGAATGTGCCAATAACGTTTGATATCCACATCCCCCAAAAGAAAGCAGCAGCAGATCCAGTTAGAAACATCCCTCGAAACCTTGGCGTAGAATACTCGGTAACGATCAGAATCGCAATAGATAAGTTAGTTGCATTCAAATACCTGAAAGTAACAAAAATGAGTAAGATATTGCTTGGTAAGTATGGGGCCGGAGAAATTAACATAATTTAAATATGGTAGAGGTGATTGTTGCGCAGTCATTGCAGTCGGGAAATTGATTATATTTTAATTATCTTCATAATCCTCTTTAAAAGTTAAAATCAGTTAAGATAGATCGGGGCATTGAGTTCCGTCTCTCATCATTCAGTGGAGAACGTAGCATAAGGATCTCTCTGCCTACCCTGCAATAAGGGATAAAACATGAAAAATACGTTTATCCCATGGGGGCCGAGTTAAGAATACAACTACTCCCCGCTGCTGGGTAGTGTCCAGTAAAAGACGGGTAACCCAGTAGCTTGGTGGTAGGAGATTCGTTCTCCGACTGGCTCGCGACCACTATCGTTTCAAAGAGGAACGGCCAAACATATAATTATGTGTTCGGTTCGAAGGCATGTAACCAGTTCTCCCTATTCCTACCATTCCCATCCGTTCTTTTCCCTTCTTTCCTACATCCCCAAGGCTGGCGACGTATCCATAACTCTAATGTTGTGGATGTCTATGGGCGAAGATAACCACTTAACACCTGTGGTGGACCATCTGCTCTTGTGCCTCCTTTATTCAATAAAAAAAAGTTTCTGTGTCGTGATCGAACCCACTATCACCAGAATTAATGCCAAATAGAAGAAGGAGGCAGAACTTAACCCCGACGTTTAAAAGAATAAAAAAACACAAGCAAAATACAAACAAAATAAAAATGTTTAAAAAGTATTTAATAAATATCATTCTCTCTTGTCAAACGATTGTACGTAGAATAATCTTTGAGTAGAAGAAATTTGTAAAAATCTCTCTACAGAGATGCTAACAACATAAATAAGTTGTAATAAAGCGTATAAGAATTTCGACGCAGCTGGTAGTAGAACGCATGGCTCAGTGGTAAGAGCGCCTGAACGGTATTCAGGAGGCGCGGGTTCGAATCCCGCTGCGTTCAATTTTTTTTATACGTTTTCTTTAAATGTCTTTTTCAATTTTCCTAAGTGTGGAATAACACTTTAAAAACGTTTAAAAAATACAAACCCTTGTAACAATTCTGCTAATATAATGTGGTATGGAGTAGAGCTGAAGTACAGTCCGGCAAATATTAATATGCAATCTATGGACGTCATAATCTGTGGTATTTTCCTTCCGAATCGCTTCGTGAGTAGCGGCACTATTACCACCCACGGAATATTGGCTACTGTTTGAGTAGAAACTGTGAAATAATTGAAAATTAATAAATATTTTTCTTTATTTAAAATTTAACATTTGGACCAGTTGTGATTGTAAACGACTGGTTGTGGGTTCGATTCCCACTCGAGGAGTGGAATTATTGAATATTTTCATTTTCTTCGCTCTGGTCTCGAAACAAAGTGCGGCACTAAGTTCCCGAATCCGGCGTAAAGTGAGAAACGGAGTGTCTTGACACTAGGCTCCCTCTGCCTACCCTGCCGTGTGCGGAATACAGCGTGAAGCTAAAAAAAGTATTTGAAATATTCAAGTGTTTTTTTTAAATTAATATGTCCCAAATAAATTTACAATAATATTAAGCAGTTAGTTTAAATAAGTCAGTATAATAAAGCTATAAGACAAGTAGTAGATAATGTTATTTACAAGATAAAAAAATATATCTAAATACTTTTTTAAACATTTTTAAAGTGTTATTCCATACTTAGGAAAATTGAAAAAGACATTTAGAAAACGTAAAAAGAATTGAACGCAGCAGGATTCGAACCCGTGCCTCCTGGACGGTATTTAGGAGGCGCGGGTTCGAATCCCGCTGCGTTTTCTAAATGTCTTTTTTAGACCTAAATACTTTCGAGAGAAACCTGGCACAGTGAGATAGCGTCTGACTGTCAAGGCTACTGGTCGTGGGTTCCATTTTTACTATGGGTTAGATTATAGTTAAATTATTTTCATTTCTCCGCCCTGGTGACAACACAAGGCGTATCGCAGAGTTTCGTCACTAAATACATTGTCTCAATTTCAGGCGCAAAGTGGAGAAAAGAGTGCCCAGACACACGGTAGAGAACCTATTCTCTATGACTACGTCCAAAAATATCTTGTTCAATTATGTAAGTCTGTTAAACTGTTCATATTTTAAAAGGTTATTAAGGAAAATATTTTTACCAAGGACGATGGAAAATTATTTAAACTTGAAGGGCGGAACCTAGCTACAATTGGCGTCGCAGAACCAAGTTTTAGGGAGTTATTACTTGATTAGTAAAAGGCGGAGACCGCGAACAGAGACGAGCGAGAGACAAATACTAGTGACTCCATTACACGGTGTGTAGTGTCTCAGTCACTCCGCACTCGTCAACTCTCATTGGCTAGTGACTCCATTACGCGGTGTGTAGTGTCTCAGTCACTCCGCACTCGTCAACTCTCATTGACTAGTGACTCCATTACGCGGTGTGTAGTGTCTCAGTCACTCCGCACTCGTCAACTCTCATTGACTAGTGACTCCATTACGCGGTGTGTAGTGTCTCAGTCACTCCGCATTCGTCAACTCTCATTGACTAGTGACTCCATCACGCGGTGTGTAGTGTCTCAGTCACTCCGCACTCGTCAACTCTCATTGACTAGTGACTCTATTACGCGGTGTGTAGTGTCTCAGTCACTCCGCACTCGTCAACTCTCATTGACTAGTGACTCCATTACGCGGTGTGTAGTGTCTCAGTCACTCCGCACTTGTCAACTCTCATTGACTACTGACTCCCTTAATCGGTGTTCAAGATGAAATGTGCGTATAATACTTACATATCCAAGAAGTTAAGTTGTCATCTATAATAGTTGCGTTAGCTTCCTTATTCATCTGCGGGATTATGACTGTTGGTGATCCACCACAAAGCCCGGCGAGGAAGAACTGGATCCATATACAGCTACATATTAGCACCTAGAGAATAAAAAGAATGGATAAATACACTTTTAGAAAACACTTGCGGCGCTAAGTTCCGCAAATTAACGCGCAATAACTCCAGATTCGTTGGTGCGTGGGGAACGGAGTGTCTTAACACTAGGTTCCCTCTGCCTACCCGAATGTGTGTGGGATACAGCGTGAAGCTAAAAAAGAAAACGAATAAAAATCTTAACGCAGCGGGATTCGAACCCGTGCCTATGTGAAACCGTCTAAGCACTTTGAACGCTAAGCCATGTGTTCTATTACCGGCTGCGACGAAATTCTTTTAAGATTGTTACAACTTATTATAGTTGTAACTTTTCCATTTTTTTACAGTAGAGTAGACAGGGATATATTAGTTAGTATTTTCCGCTTTCCCTCCTAAATCTAGACGTTCTGTGTTAAGATCTAGATCTAGTTATTGAATTTGGGCGGAGAGTTGAGAATAGAATTTCTTGACGTTCTCTCTGCATTCTCTGTTTCATGTTAAAATATAAAGCTGCAATTATTATTAATATATATAAATTAACAAACAAAATATACTTTATTGCACACACAATTACATACATACGAGTACATATAGAAGAAATAATAAGAAAAATGAGGCACAAGGCGGCCTTATCGCTTAAAGCGATCTCTTCCAGGCAACCTTTGGAGGTAGGAATCGTATAATATGATAGTAGGCGGTATTAAGTACATACAATACCATAGTGGCCAGTCGTGGCCCAGTGGCACAAGCGTGTGACTGTAAACGACTGGTTGTGGGTTCGATTGCCATTCGAGGAGTGGAAATTATATTTCCATTTTCTTCGCTCTGGTGTCGAGGTAAAGCGCGGCGTTAAGTTCCGCCACTTAACACGCAAGCCTCCAAATTCGGCGGAAAGTGGGGAGCGGAGTGTCTTAACACTAGGTTCCCTCTGCCTACCCTGCTGTGTGCGGGATACAGCGTGAAGCTAAAAAAAAAGAAACAATACAACATAACATAACATAACAAATACATATACATTTAAATACCTATAAAGATACATGTATAAATATATATCTATATAATTACATATCAATACTTATATTATAAATGCGAAAGTCTATCTGTTTGTCTGTCACGCTTTCACGGTTAATCGGTTCGATTTAAATGAAATTTAGAATGAAAGTAGTAAAAGCCCCACGGTCAAATGTTGGCTAATAATTTTTTCAAAATCGACCTCTAGTTGGTTAAAATATATGAAAACATCTAAACCGCTTGACCGATTGTAATGAATTTTGGCATAAATATAGTTGATAATCCAAGGTTAAATCATATGCAATTTAATTTTTAAAAAATTCACCCCCGATGGTTGCAATATATCGTAAGATTTGTGTGGTTTACGCGATGAGGCCGCGAGCGGGCTGCTAGTATAAATATATACCTAGTATACATATACTAACAAATATTATAAGTATATTATAGAGCATCTTCACGCTTTTTCCCACACAGCAGGTTAAAGAGGGTCTAGTGTCTAAACACTCCGTTCTCCAATTTCCGCTTGAAATCAAGACATTGCCTGTTGAGTGGCGGATCTCAACACCGCGCTTAGTCTTTGGTACCAGAGCGAAAAAATAAAAGTTAAAGTATAATCATTCACCCGAGTGGAAATCGAACCCGAACTTTGTGCCCCCAAGTCACGATAAATCTCATTTGCTACTCTAATCCATTTATAATGCATTTAATATTTTAAAGTGTTATTCACACTATTGGGAAATTGAAATAATATTTAATAAATATCATTCTCTCTTGTCAAACGTTTGTTCGTAGAATAATCTTTGTGTAGCAGAAATTTGTAAAAATCAATCTACAGAGATGCTAACAGCAAATAATAAGTTGTAATAAGCGTATAAAAATTTCAATTTTGTTAGTAGTATAACGCATGGCATAGTGGTCTGACAGCTTGGACGGTTTTCAAGCGGCGCTGGTTCGAATCCCGCTACGTTCATTTTCTTATGTATTTGCTAGCGGCCCGCTCGCGGCTTTGCCGCGTGAACTACATAATTGATTCGTTGTATAGCACCCCTCGGGGTGGATTTTAGAAAAATTAAGTAGCTTATGTTTAACGTTGGATTACCAACTATATTTATGCCAAAATTCATTATCGGTCAAGCGGTGTAGATTTTTCATATAAACTTTCATCCCCTATTTTGACCCTTTAGGGGTTGATTTTCGAAAAAATAAGTAGCCTATGTTAGACCCAGTATTTTTAACTATTTTAATTCTAAATTTCATCCAAATTGGACCGGTAGATTAGCCGTGAAAGGATGACAGACAAACACACAGACATTCCCATTTATAATATAAGTATGGATTCTTTATTATATAAGAAAAATAAATTACCAAGTAAAGCAAAGACATATGTTAGTCAATAAAGGTGGACTTATCCCTAGAAGAGATTTACCAGTCACCCTGTGCAAGTGAATGAGAGGAATCATTTGTAGGATTAAAGTAAAAAAAAGAGAAAGATAAATAAAAGGAACATGACACAAATATAAATCCATACTTATATTATAAATGGGAATGTCTGTGTGTTTGTCTGTCATGCTTTCACGGCTAATCTACTGGTCCGATTTGGATGAAATTTAGAATGAAAGTAGTAACAATAACTGGGTCTAACATAGGCTACTTATTTTTTCAAAAATTAACTTCTAAAGGGTTGAAATAGGGGATGAAAGTTTGTATGAAAAATCTACACCGCTTGACCGATTGTTATGAAATTTGGCATAAATATAGTTGATAATCCAAGCTTAAACAAAGACTACTTTATTGTTCAAAAATCCATCCCTTAGGGTTGCAATACACCGCAACAGCTATGTATGTACTTACGCGGCAAAGCCGCGAGCGGGCCGCTAGTACATAATATATACACATACATACATACAAACATAAATAAACATAAATAAATATTTAATAGATAAATATAATAAATTAATAATAAGTAAATATGCGAATAATTTTAAATGTCATTAGTCAGTATTAACATTACAGCTTGCAAGTGTCAAGATGTCTTTTTATTAGTGTCCGACCGAAGGTTCGGTTTCGGTTTCGGTTTCGGCAAGTTTCGGCAAAAAATTGTAGTTTCGGCCGTAGTTTCGGTTTCGGCAAAAAAACTGCCGAACCTTCGGCAATGCCGAAACTCATGACGTATTCAAGAATTTTCACGTAGCTTAGATACTTTTGAGTGTTTTTATAGCTTGTGAACCTAATTTTAAGATGTAGTAAATTTTAATATATTATAAATTAATGATGAGAACACTATGAACTGCTGACGACAGATTAAATGAACTGTCCCTGTTAGTCTGTAACGAAACTGTGTGTCTGTTCGCGTAAGTGTAGCTCCTTTCATTGGTCGAATAACTATGATTGATTGATATTTTGCGAACCCTGGGCTAGTTACTATATAGGAGGCCTGCTTTAATATTATGTAAATGTTACACAGTAGTCAGTAGTCAATAAGTTAATATAAATATATATCTAATGTAAATCTTATCATAAATTAGCACATAAATTTCTCTGCAAGAAATGCACAGTTACGTTAAAGGTGAAAACCATTTTGTAATCCAATCTTAAGTGGCGACCGAGGACCTTGATAACCCACAGGTCCCTGGGCAACAGCTCAAAAAACCTCTATATAAATCCCTAGGAGCCTTGGGTAAAGAGAACTGGCATAGGTCTAGACTAACAAGTCATCCGATCCATATAGTAGTCAAGTTGAAAAAATATGTTCCAACTTTTTAGATTAAAAAATGAACTGAAAAATTTCGATTTTTTTTCTCTTTCAGTGTTTATCAGGATAGAACAACACGTCGTTTGAAGATATTTTTCATCTTAAGATCTCAAAACACTTTAGGCTTTAAAATGTTTTTTTTTTATTTCAATGCGACTATTTTTAAGGAAAATACAGGCACTTGGAAAACCTCAAAAAATTTGGAAATTTTTTATGATCCTTTAATTATTTCCGCTAGTATAAATAATAAAATCAACTTAATCACAATAATTCAAATGCACGGGTCATTTTTAAAGCATAAAAAATGTATTTTTTTACATATTATTTAAATTTTATGACGTCATCAGCAGTTTCGGTTTCGGTTTCGGTTTCGGCTGAAAACTCAGTTTCGGTCGGACACTACTTTTTATTTAAGATTTAAAGGAAACGATGGAAGGGCAATTCTGGATAGATTTAGGGAGTTGGTTCCAAAGGGCGGCAGGATAGACGGAAAAGGATTTTTGCAGGAATTTGGTGTTGCTCTTCGGTACGTCAAGCGTCGGAATGACCGCCTTGAGCGTGTGGGAGGAAGGATCACGTTAAAGCGGGAACACAGATAGCAAGTGTTCATAATTAAGAATCTTAAAAAGGAATGATAGGATATGCTTGTTTTCTAAAAATATATTTTTTAATACATACTTGTTTCAAAATGGATCTCCTCGACGGCTTATCCTCATACACCCCTTCTTCCTCACTTCGAACTTCTTGATACTGTGCGTTCATTTCCTGAAAATTTAATGAATTTCCAATTTAATTCCAATGGCGTATCGTGTCGCAGCGGTACAAAGTGTGACTGTTAAACTGGTTGTGGGTTCGATTCCCACTCGAGGAGTGGAAATTATATTTCCATTTTCTTCGCTCTGGTGTCGAGGTAAAGCGCGGCGTTAAGCTCCGCCACTTAACACGCAAGCCTCCGAATTCGTCGGTGCGTGGGGAACGGAGTGTCTTAACACTAGCTTCCCTCTGCCTATCCTGCTGTGTGCGGGATACAGCGTGAAGCTAAAATAAATCCACTGTCTCGGGTTCATTTGGAAAATGGAGAAGGAGAGTCTTGTCTTTAATGTCCCTCTACCTACCTTTATATATAGGATAAAGTGTTTAGCATTTACGATATTTCCTAAAATACACGATATTTTTCACAGAACACTCTATAACTAAGAAATTTCCTTCAATTTTTCTCTTTTATTAGTTCTTCAATATCTTCGATAAGCCTTCTTTAGACATTCAAAGTAAAATAAACACATATTAAAAACTATATTAACATCTAGTTAGGTATTTTTATCACTTATAGGCAAATTAACACAATTTTGTTAAATTTTTATATGTATTTTTAAAATATATATAACGTTAACATTTAATTTAACATAATTTAATTTTATTTAATTTAACATAATAATTTATATAACATTTAAAATATATGTATAACAAACACGATCGGTTTCCACCGTAATATCGATAGAATTGTATCTTAAAATGTTAGAATCGATTTTATGAATATATACAATTTATACTGTTATAATATAATAGAGAGGTAAAGTTTGTAAGTTTGTTTGTAAGGGGTAATCTGAGGAAATACTTTTTTTGTCGAATAAAGGAGGCAAACGAGCAGAAGGCTCACCTGGTGTTAATTGGTTCCTTCGCCCATAGACATCCACAACATTAAAGTTATGGATGCGTTGCCAGCCTCGTCGATGTAGGACAGAAGGAGGGAGGAAGGATGGGAATGGTGGGAATAGGGTGAGCTGGCTTACATGCCATCGAACCGGAACACATTATCAAATGTTTGGCGGTGCGTCTTTGACACGATAGTGGTCGCGAGCCAGTCGGAGAACGAATCTCCTACCACCAAGCTACTGGGTTACCCGCCTTTTACAGGACGCTGTCCAGCGGCGCTGAATCGATCGTGGAAATTCTTTCACAATTAGAAAGCTACACTATTCAGGAGTGCTATAGGATATGTTTTATTATGATTGAACAGAAAGTTCAGAGAGTCCTAAAGAGGCCCGAATAGGGTCATCAGAATAGCGTCTCTCTCTAGTATAATGTAACCCAAAACAATGTTTTTTTTCTGTTTCTTTCTTGTATCTGTACGATAATCTCAGAAAAGACTAAACCAATTTGAATGCAATTTTACTATTGTAGTTTGGCAATGTTGCGTTAACATTTAGAATTTAATTTATTTCAATCGGTTCATAAAACACTGATCCAGAGACACTCGATGAAAAGAATAACAAGCAAATTTATTCTCTTTTTTTAGCTGTATCCCGCACACATTCGGGTAGGCAGAGGGAACCTAGTGTCAAGACACTCCGCTACCCACGCACCGACGAATTCGGAGGCATTGCATGTTAAGTGGCGGAACTTAACAAGCAAATTAAAATAGATATTTACGTTTATTTATAACTAACATAATTTATAAGGAAGTGGCTGTGCCTGCGACTTCGTCCGTCCGAATATACGGAAGCAGCATTTATAACTATAAAATCAAAGAAGTCTAGTTACTTAGTATTTTAGAAAATGTACAATTTTTTTTTGCTTCACGCTGTATCCCGCACACAGCAGTGTAGGCAGAGTGTTAAGTGGCGGAACTTAAATCCGCGCTTTACCTCGACACCAGAGCGAAGAAAATGGAAATATAATTTCCGCTCCCCGAGTGGAAATTGAACCCACAACCATCGTTTACAGTCACACGCTTGTGCCACCGGGCCACAACTGACCACAACAAAATTACATGTACAAAATAAATAAACTATAAATTGTAACCTATGTTTTATTCTGATGTATAAGCTATATTATTGAAAAGTTTAATTAAAATCCATTCAGTAGTTTTGACATGAAAGAGTAACAAACATGCAAACAAACATCCACATTTATACTATTATTGGATATTGATATTAACGCACTAACACTTTCAGTGGATTAATTATCTAGAATAAATTATTGTTATTTAATTTATTTATTTATTTTATTGTGACCAGTCGTGGCGCAGTGGCACAAAGTGTGACTGTAAACGACTGGTTGTAGGTTCGATTCCCACTCGAGGAGTGGAAATATTTACTATTTCCATTTTCTTCGCTCTGGTGTCGAGGCGAAGCGCGGCGTTAAGTTCCGCCACTTAACACGCAATGCCTCCGAATTCGGTGAAAAGTGGGGAACGGAGTGTCTTAACACTAGGTTCCTTCTGCCTACCTTGCTGTGTGCGGGATACAGCGTGAAGCTGAAAAAAAAATTTACGAAAATTTTAACTTAATTTGCCTTAACCTTAAATTTACGCAGCTGATGTCGCGAGCAGTTCACTAGTTATGTTATCCGTTATCCTTAAACAACCTTTTTAAAAAATTAGCTGTAATTTTCTTCATTGATGACTCTAAAGTACTATAGCTGAGGTCACGCCGAAGTGGGTCAGCGACTGTAACCCGTTGGTTGTGGGTTCGTTTCTCACTTGGGGAATGATATTTTTTTTTAGTTTCACGCTGTATCCCACACACAGCACGGTAGGCAGAGGGAAGCTAGTGTCAAAACACCAAAACACTCTGTTCCCCACTTTCCGTTGAATTCGGAGGCATTGCGTGTTAAGTGGCGGAACTTAACGCCGCGCTTTGCCTCTGATACCAGAGCGAAGGAAATGGAGCCCTCGAGTGGGAATCGAACCCACAACCAGTCGTTTGCAGTCACACGTTCGTGCCACTGCGCCACGACTGGCCCCATTATATTTTATGCCCCATTAAATTTTGATGTATTTGCTCTGGTCAATGTCTCGATTTCGGGCAGAAAGTGGAGGACAGAGTGTCTTGACACTAGGTTTTCTCTGACTATAGGGTAAGGTAGGTCTACTAAATACTATACATCTTTAGTTGGTCTAACTTTATTTTTATTAGGGACCAGTCGTGGCGCAGTGGCACAAAGTGTGACTGTAAAGCGACTGGTCGTTGGTTCGATTCCCACTTGAGGAGTGGGAATATTTATTATTTACATTTTACTTCCCTCTGGTGTTGAGGCAAAGCGCAGCGTTAAGTTCCGCCACTTAACATACAATGCCTCCAGAATTTGGCGGAGACAGGGAAACGGAGTGTCATAACACTAAGTTTCCATGACGTGTGCGGGATACAGCGTGAACAAAAAAATACACTACTAGTCTCAAAAATATCACGACGTGCTAACGTGAAAAATACGTGTTTGCTTTAACAACGTTCACGTTATTTTACACGAAAGTGCATTATTTGTACACACGAAGTGTTTATAGCATTTACATAATTTATTTATTGTACTCGCAGTTAATTGTTCTCAGTAATAAGCAATAAAACTGTAAAGACTTACAAGGACTTAGTAACGCCAGTGATAGAGTTTTTAATTTCATATAATACATACTAGACCACGCGGCTACGTCTCGTTATACACAGTCAAATAATTTTATTCAAAACTAGCGACCCGCTCGCCACTTCGCCGCGTGATCTGCAACGGTTTTTTTGTTTTTTAGTTTCACGCTGTATCCCATTCACAGCAGGGTAGGCAGAGGGAACCTAGAGTTAAGACACTCCGTTCCCCACTTTCCACCGAATTCGCAGGCATTGTGTGGCGGAACTTAAGGCCGCGCTCTA
Organism: Dryas iulia moderata; assembly: GCA_019049465.1. Lineage (NCBI taxonomy): Eukaryota > Metazoa > Arthropoda > Insecta > Lepidoptera > Nymphalidae > Dryas > Dryas iulia. The sequence continues at coordinate 3,637,281 of CM032445.1, forward strand.
CCTCGACACCAGAGCGATAAAAATAATAATATATTAGTTAATTGAATTTGAGGGTGTTTTTTTTTTTTTAATTGGGAAACTCTGTTCATGGGCTCATAGGTGCCCATGGCATTTGTTAGTATAAATTAGTATTAATTTGTATTATCTTATATTTAAAGTAATCTAATGGTGATGTCCATCACCGACCAATTGTAAGCGATTTTTTATTTTTTTTTTTTTGTTTTGTGGTAAATATATGTACATATATATGATTGTAATAAAAATAGCCACCCAGCTCACGCTTTGTTCCCTCTTTGGTGTTGTAATTTTGCGAGTACAGCCTCGGTGACAGAGACGTCACGCTCGCATTTGCATTCTAAATCTCATCCAAATCGGTCCAGTGGATTAGCCCTGAAAGAAGTAGCAGAGAGATAGACAGGTATTCTTAAAATTAATACGAATTTGTTTTGCTTATATTTACAATATAATATTGTTCTGAAATTTTAGGTATTAAAATATCTGATGAAAAAAAGATTCTCGAAGAAAAACTTCCTTAAAGTACTAAATTTAGATGAAAATTTTAAAGCGGCATTAGAGAAATATATGCAGAGAAAAACCCAATACACATTCAAAAACAGAAGATCATATTTTAGTCAAAGAGAACTTAGTGTCAAGACATTCCGTCCTCCACTTTCCTTACGAAATCGAGACGATTTGCTTATTGAGTGATGGAAGTCAGCTGCTTGTTTTGGTTTAGGCATCATCGCGAAGAAATAAGTATTTAAATATAATGTCTTCCCCCACTCGGGAATCGAACCCAGGATCATCGCTTTTACAGTTACACGCCCTCAAGGAAGATCTTAGTACAAAAATAGATGAATACCTAATTGTATATCCTATTTCTAAAACTTTTCTACATAATTAAGATTTTTTTTAATTTAAGAGATTGCTTAAAACAATAAGACCGCCTTTGCATACATTTTAATTATATATGTTTGTATCTCTCTTGTATATTTTATATCCATGTGTGCAATAAAGTATTATTCTATTCTATTCTATTCTATAATTTGACAGACTCAGGACACTTACGATATCACATGTACAATTTAAAATAAAAAAGTTAAATACCTTTTCACTAAAAGTACACTTACAGCAGAAAGATTTTTATTGTATTGTGTGTGTGGTAAGAGAGGAAGGGGGAGACCTCAGTTGACCTTCGAAAACACAGTATCGACGATACTGGAGGAAGGTCACGTAAGGCGCATGAGGACCCCCCGGCCGACGGCGTGTATGAAGAGGTTGATGACAGTGGACGAGACGAAAGAAGTATACAGGGACCGTGTATTTGGTAAAAAAAAAAAACTATTGAACATTATAGTAAATGACATAAACGTCGTGAAGAATCTTATTTACAAGAATATTATGTTAAAAGCGGGGTAGTTGACAAATATTTTACAAGTCAAAGACATATAATATTTTTTTTGACGTATTGTGTTGTTGACGCCAGTGGCTTGTGGGCACAAAGTGTGATTGTAAACGCGAATGGTTGTGGGTTCGATTCCCACTCAAGGAGTAGAAGAATTTAATATTTCTGCTTTATGAACTACTTGCTCTACTAATTGCTCTGGTTTCGAGGCAAAGCGCGGTGTTAAGTATCGCTACTTAACACTCAATGCCTCCAGAATTCGACAGTGCGTTGGTAACGGAGAGTCTAGGAGAGAACACTCGGTTCCCTCTGCCTACCCTTCTGTGTACGGGATACAGCGTAAAGTTAAAAAAAGGAATAACAAAGTAACATAAATACGACACTTAGAGATAACATTTTTAACGTAAAAAAAGATAAAAAACGTCGTCGTGACGGCTCCAAGAAATTAATATAGTCATTCCACAGAGAGGGAATCGAACTTACATCCATCTCTTTTACACGGTATCAGTTGCGCCACGATGCCCTCGGCAATAATGAAAATATTTAATTTTAAACATATTTTCTTTAGCTTCACCTGTCATCTAATCAATTTTGAAAAATGTTGTCGCTGATCAGACCGCATTACCCCATTGAATGTAGTTATGTAAAAAACTCAGTTAAGTAAGTAAACATTATACAGCCTACGTTAAATTCAAATTGAAAATTCAAAATATTTTTATTAATATAGACTTTTATTTGTGGCCAGTCGTGGCGCAGTGGCACAAGCGTGTAACTGTAAACGACTGGTTGTGGGTTCGATTCCCACTCGAGGAGTGGAAATATTTAATATTTCCATTTTCTTCGCTCTGGTGTCGAGGTTAAGCGCGGCGTTAAGTTCCGCCACTTAACACGCAATGCCTCCGAATTCGGCGGAAAGTGGGGAACGGAGTATCTTAATACTAGGTTCCCTCTGCCTACCCTGCTGTGTGCGGGATACAGCGTGAAGTTGAAAAAAAAAAAAAATAGACTTTTACGACCACTTTTGAACCGTCGTGAACATAAAGCTACCGACTCGGAAGGCAGTTCTGCTGAGACGAGCCACTGAGAAACTCAATTTCTCTTTTCAAATACAAAAATTACAATTTTATTTTTTAATACAATGGCAGCTAGCCTGCATTGAACTCAACCTAGGTTACTCCTTATTATAAGGTGACCAGGTGTCTCGTTTTTTTGTTTTGTGTCCCCAAAGATAGAAAATGGGTTCAAAAGTATTGAAAAAATAGGAAAGACAAATTATGCATACTACAAATTGAAACATACATTTTTTTCATTTCTACCCACTGGTACCCAAGACAAAGCGCGGCGTTGAGTTCCGCCAACAACACGTAATGTCTCGATTTCCGGTGGAAAGTGGAGGACAGAGTGTCTTGACACTATATTCTCTTTGACTACCCAAAGTGAAAGAAAGAGCTTGAAATTTAAAATGTCCTTTTTTTTTTTTTTCGTCAGGAAAATCCGTTACGGATACCCGCCCGGGGTGGGGACCCGGACGCGGTGCGGTTATGTGGGACTCCGGATCGTTCTTCCGTTTACCCACTAAAAACCTGACGGTGCTCCTTACCCGCCACTAGCCCAGGTCTCGGGCACTGCCCCAATCGTCCGCGGACCTGGGCGGAAGTTTAAAAAGTCCTGTCTCAGATTTTTAATGATAGTTGTAAAAAACGTAAGCCAAACTTTACTTTATTACTATATAATACATTGATGTAATAAGAAGTAACTTAGGCTACTTTCTATATCTTTATATGCCAGTGAAAGTTCTTTCAAAATCAGTCCAGCTTAGTTTCAGAGATTAGCCAGAACAAATGGACAGATAAAAATTGTAAAAAATGTAAAAAATGGTATGTGTACTGTGAATATACATACATATATACATTTATTTTATTTAATGGGGAATGGAGTATCTTAATACTAAGTTCCCTCTGCCTACCCTGCTGTGTGCGGGATACAGCATGAAGCTAAAAAAAAAAACTATATTATTTAACGGGGCATTCGTACCAAGGTCAGTTTTAGCAAAACACTGTTTATAAAATTTGCTTTTTTTTAAGAGAGAGAGAGAGAGAGAGTTAGTAAATACCGATTATTTTAATATAACAAACAGACACCAGCACTTATATTATAGATGTTGACGATACAGAGTGGAAAAATACGTTTTAAGGAAAAATCGATAAGTAACTATCAGTGCTTTAAGGATAAGCGTAATGAATACAAATTATGCTGTATTTTTCCTGATATACTTTGATTAATAGATATTAAGAAATGTTGAGGCCAGTGGGCAAAAAGTGTGACTGTAAACGCGACTGGTTGTGGGTTCGATTCCCACTCGAGGAGTGGAAATATTTATTGTTTCCATTTTTTTCGCTCTGGTGTCGAGGCAAAGCCGGGCGTTAAGTTTCACCACTTGAGACGCAATGCCTCCAAATTCAATGAAAAACGGGCAATAAGGTTTTTCATCCCTCTGTCTACCGTGCTGTGTGCGTGATAAGGCGTGAAGCTAAAAGAAAGAAAAATATGATATTCAGAATGCAAAAGCTCGTAACAACTACTCGTATCTATGAATGGACATATGTTACTCAAAAGTGTCACTGTCTCTAGTTAATCTTAAGTCAAAGTCAAAGTCAAATAATTTAACTTAAAATATAAAGTTACAAGACACTGGCAGATTATTTTGCGCCTGTTATCGCAAAATCAGGCCATTAAAGAAAAAAAAAAAAATATGAAGTTACAAGCTTCATTTTTTGAACATCAAAGCGGGTCTTCTTTTTTTTAAAGTAATTGTTATAAAAATATAATTGACTTTAAAAAAAGAGAAACCCCGTTGAGTTTTTTGCGCCGGTTCCTCTCAGGTGTGAGGCGCTTACTTTAGTGTACCTGTGTCCGTTGATAAACAATTTTACTTTAAAAAAATGAAGTATGTAACTACTAATTTTGAATAAAATTATTTGACTTTGACTTTCATTTTCACAAACACAAACTACAGAAAGAATTTTGAAGAAACTTAACTACTACACAATCGTTTCTCAATCGTTTTTATGTTGCGACCCACGGAAATGAACTTGTCACTATGATTATAAAAAAAGCAGCTTCCCGCTTTTTTCCCGCACAGTGTGGTAGTGATAGAAGACCTAGTGTTAAGAGGCTCCGTCCTCCACGTCCACTATGAAATTATAATAAACAGTAAATAATACTTCTTAAGTAAACGAATCTTTCGTACCTATGTTTTTTTTAGCTTCACGCTGTATCCCGCACACAGTAGGGTAGGCAGAGGGAACCTAGTGTTAAGACACTCCGTTCACCACACACCGCCGAATTCGGAGATATTGCGTGTTAAGTAGCGGAACTTAACGCCGCGCTTTGCTTCGAACCCACATGCCCTTGGGAATCGAACCCACAACCAGTCGCTTTATAGCCACACTCTGTTCCTCTGCGCCACGACTGGCCCCTACTAGTATCTATATGTATTATGTATTTTTCAACTTACTGCGACCCCTTTTAAAAAAATACTCGAACCGCCATTGAAAATGAAAGTACAAAGTTACTCTTAGTAATAAAAATAATAGATAGAATAATTCCATATTTGTTTTTTTTTATCTTCACGCTTTATCACGCACACAGCAGGCTAGGCATAGGGAACCTATTGTTATTATGAAACTTAAGCTCCACTTTGCTTGGACACCAGAGCGAAGAAAATGGAAATATAGGAGGCTTCGGCGTTAAGTTCCGCCACTTAACACGCAAGCCTCCGAATTCGGCGGAAAGTGGGGAACGGAGTGTCTTAACACTAGGTTCCCTCTGCCTACCCTGCTGTGTGCGGGATACAGTGTGAAGCTAAACATAAATAAAAAAAAAATAAAAAATGTAGCCTATAGCACTCCAGAACAATATAGCTTTCTGAATGTGAAAGCCTTTTCATTATCAGTTAAGTATTTTCGAAGATTGCCTCTTACAAACAAACTTACAGACTTTACCTCTTTATATAATAGTATACTTATAGATTTTCATTCCTCGAGTGCAAATCGATCTCACAACCAGTCGCGTTTATAATTACACTTTGCGCCTATAAACCACTACTGGCCCAAATGTTAAATTTTAAATAAAAATATATTTATTAATTTTCAATTATTTCACAGTTTTTACTCAAACTGTAGCCAATATTCCGTGGGTGGTGATAGTGCCGCTACTCACGAAGCGATTTGGAAGGAAAATACCACAGATTATGCCGTCCGTAGATTGCATATTAATATTTGCCGGGCTGTACTTCAGCTTTACTCCATACCACATTATATTGGCAGTATGTAAAAATGGCCTCTAACTTTAACTTCATGAAATAACTATTAAAAAAAATAAGGACAAAAAAAATCTGTTATTACTTTCTTATATAAAATGAGTGGGGAACGGAGTGTCTTAACACTAGGTTCCCTCTGCCTACCCTGCTATGTGTGGGATATAGCGTGAAGCTAAAAAAAAAAAAAAAAAAAAATGAGCATTATGGCATACCATAATGCTCATTTGGATATCTCAAAAACTTGAATATTTTAATTTTATTCGAATCAGTACTTTCTGTAGTGTGTTCAACCAAACAAATTCTTCAGTTTTTTAAATAATGCTTCTTTCCTATGCTTAATTGATAAGTTAAAAATTTAAATATGGATAAGATAGTGGACTCTATCTACTTCGCAGACCTAAGGCAGCGTTAAGTTCGGTTAAGTTAAACAAGACTAATAGTAGAAGAGCCTGTGAAAGTATAATCAAAACTGTCCAGCCGTTTCAGAGGTTAGTCGGAACAAGCAGACAGATAGACCAACAGTTATAAAGAATATTATTTAAGTATATGCATTTAGTAAAAAGTGGTTATTTTTATTTTATTTATTTATTTATTTATTTAGGTCAACCAGCAGTTTAACAATATAATATATCCAGAAAACACAAACATTGTCGACTTAAGTAATATTATTGTAAACTTATATTAAGGTTAACACCACATGCAAAAGTAAAAAGAAATTAGAAATTATTAATGAGTAATTAGCTAGTTTGCTATCAGACAATGCAAACACTTTTTTTATAAATACGTTAATAGAGACGCCAAAGATATCCGTTGAGCCACTGCATTTATTCAAAAGCTTGGTCATTCGCGGTATGGCTGAGTTAGCCCCGAGTACTGTTTTACGTAAGGGAACATGTAAAGGTTTAATAGCACCACGTGGGAAGCGAGTTGGAACATAAAAATTGTTCAAATTGTTCAATATTACAAACAGACACTCCATTCGTTTTATTTATATAGATTATATAAGTTAAGCAATATGCTAGTTTGAACATTTGCTATTAATTATAAACATTTAAATATCAACCACGAATTCCTTGGATAAAAGTAAAATGAATTTTACCTTAATAAATAAAATTTATCGCTTTCCTTCAATATTCAATGGGTTTTTTAATTGTATTTGTTATATGTAAACAATAAGAAAATGTCTAACTTAACACGCAATGCCTCCGAATTTGGCGGAAAGTGGGGAAGGGAGTGTCTTAACACTAGGTTCCCTCTGCCTATCCTGCTGTGTGGGGGATACAGCGTGAAGCTAAAAAAAAAAAGGAAAATATCAATAAATTATAAACTTTATCTGAATCATTTTTAGCTTAAATTACGTAACGTTCGACTCAATGGCGTAGTTATCATAGGGCTAGGCGGTACAGTGTACCGGGGCCCTGGGGCTTAGAGGCAAGTTCAAAGCCCTGGTGCAAGTTTAGGGGGTCCTCAAACCAAGCAAGGATCTATCGTAGTCTGCCCATAACACCACCACGTGATCTACAGATTTTATCCTTTATTTAATAGGGGGCTCACAATAGTGTAGCTATCTAATTGTGAAAAAATCTCATGATCAGTTCAGTATTTTCGAAGATTAACCCTTACAAACAAAGTTACAAAATAGCGTGGGGCAAACTGACCGCCCACTCACCTGGCCCGAGTAGGCGCCCCTACTCCTCGCACGCTGTCGATGGTGACCTACACCACGACGTGCCTTGCAGGCTCCCGCCGCCGGTGTCCTCGGACGATTGATTCGGTCCCCGTGGCCCGGCTAGTGGCGGTCGAGAAGGAGCACCGTCAGGTTTTAGTGGGTAACGGCGGCGTTACCATCTTGCCTCTCCAGAATCCCAAATAACCACGTCCCAAGTTCCCACTCGGGCTGGTATCCGTAACGGATTTCCTGACGTAAAAAAAAAACTTAATATGTAATGCCTCCAAAATTCTAAAGCTAAAACAAAAGAGAAAAAAAATTGAGGCCAGTCGTGGCTTTGGGGAACAAAGTATGACTGTAAACGCAACTGGTTATTAGCTAGTTAGTAGGTTGCTATTTTACTCTAGCATATATTAAAACACCATTTTTTATAGCTTTTTACAAGAATTGTTTAGAGCCCGAAAGTGTTAGAACTGTTAGTGCCATCTATCGCTTAATTGTTGAAATACTTATATGTGATATTTTATCGATGTTTCTTTGTCAAATTGAGTTTTTGTATTAAATATTTATTGTATTATCAAAGAGAATCGCTCACTCCTTACTCCACTTTTTGCATTAAATCGAGATATTGCGTATTGGTGGAATTCAATGCCCAGCTTTGATGTTGCTGTTAGCTTTATTAGGTATTTTTGGTATACTTATAAAGTTTTTTCGGTGCCAGTTTTTGAGGAAAGTAACGAGACCCTCATTCCTTGTTTAAATGTACCTAAGTACATTGCTTTGCTATTTAATTATTAAAAACTTAAGATTGTGTAAATTCACCTTAAATCAAACAACAGGAGGATTCACAAAAAAACTATAACACATACATGTTTAATATATTTATTCAGTCTCATTTCCTTTCTTCTCTCTAAACATCTCTTCGATCTCCCATTGACTCTTGTTTTTAGTTTCCGGCAGATATCTATACAAATACGTCGTACACAGAGTACATATGACACCGTACATACAAAACGATCCATGAATTCCTAAAGTATCGAACATCTTTAAGGTTAATTTAGACAAAAGCCCATAACATATTGCTACTGTTATAAATATTATCACAAAACTGATCGATTGAAATTTTACTGAAATAATCTCACCAGCAATAGCATTCGATAAAATCATCGGCCCGCAGCTTATAGATATATTATAAAGTACAAGAAAGCAGATTACCAAATAATTATTATGATTAAAAACATTTAACTTACACAAAAACAAATATAAAGATATACAAAATAAAAAGAATATGGCTACAAATGATGTACTCATATACAGCGTGCGCCGTTTCAACACGTTTGTTAGATAAGACCCAACATACATACTCAAAACTGAGAAACCGTTCAAAATCAGCATAGCTGTATACGCGACCCTTTCAGTTGCAGTCTTTTTGAATATATCCAGAATATACAAGCTGTACATCATTTTTCCACTAAACTGGTATTGTAAAACAGCAACTACCGCTAAAATCGTGGGCTTATAAAACTCAGGGCATCTCATAGTCTCGTACCATTTCATTTGACCTGTACAGTTTTGAGAGCTTTTGTTACGCAGTACTTTTAACTCTTCTTCTGCGGTATAACCATATATCCATCGAAAAGCTTCCCTACTTTCGTCGTATCGTTTCTTATTTGCTAACCAAATTGGTGATTCTGGCCATGCAAATACAGTTAATGTGTAAAGTGAACAGATGAAACCCACGATTGCAATATTCCTCCAAGCAAAGAACGTTCCGATGACATCAGCTGTCCAGATACCCCAGAAAAAGGCGGCTGAAGACATTGTTAAAAACATTCCACGGAATTTTGGACTTGAATATTCAGCCACGATCAAGAGCGACGTACTTACATTAGAAGCGTGGAAATATCTGAAATTAGGAGAGATTAGATTACTATGAGAAAAAAAATATTATAATACGGGTATTCCTGAAGAAAACATTATTATCAAATATAGGTGAAATTTCATTTAAATTTCTTCTTAGTCTTCTTGCATCCGATCAGTATTATGCATATAACGAATAACAAAGTACCATTTTTTAATGCTATCTTTAATTATCTAAAGCTATCTCTATATTTTCTGAATCTGTTGATCTAAATCTATTGATTGTCAAAGATGGCATGCTCTATTAAGGCTTCGTCTAAGGCATTGTGTAAGGGATAAGATGTTTTTCGATACTATCGTGAAGTAGTGGCAATGTTTCCTTGTCACTTCGTAGGTTGATCACTACTCGGATACATAATTATACTTTAATCCATACTTATATTATAAATGCAAAAGTCTGTCTGTTTGCCTGTCATGCTTTTACGGCTAATCTACCGGTCCGATTTGGATGAAATTTATAATGAAAGTGGTAAAAGTTACTGAGTCTAACAAGGGCTATTTTTTATTTTTTTAAAACACAACCGCTACTTATTATCTAGTTCCCAAGCGAAATGCGACGTGCGGCTGCATTCGGTTGAGCCACGTAACATGCAATTTCTCAAAATTGACAGCAAAATGAACGTAAGGCAGAAAGGGGCATAATTTCAATTACTTAGCAGTTCTTATTTCTCCTTTACAGTATTTAAAGCTGCCTAAGTAACTTAATAAATCTACTATGTATTTTTTTTGTTTTTTTTTTTAGCTTCACGCTGTATCCCGTACATAGCAGGGTAGGCAGAGGGACCTAGTGTTAAAACACTCCGTTCCCCACTTTCCGCCTAATTTGGAGACATTGTGTGTTAAGTGGCGGAACCTAACTCCGCGCTTTGCCTCGACACCAGAACGAAGAAAATGGAAATATTAAATATTTCCACTCCTCGAGTGGGAGTCGAACCCACAACCAGTCGTTTACAGTCACTGCGCCACTACTGGCCCCAATTTTATTATGTAGTGTGAAACTATTTTATAATCACCATAGTTAAAGCTTACCCTTCAAGAAATTCTATTGCTAAAATGAAATATGTTGAAGAAGCGAAGTAAAAACAGGTAAATACAATAATACAGTTGATGGATGCTATAATTTGTGAAATTTTTCTACCAACGCGTTCAGAGAAAAACGGCAACGCTACCCACGGTATGCCGCTAAAGAAGGGCGCTGCGTCTGAAATGAAAAGATTTATTTATATTAATTAAATAATGAAAAGAAAACTGATCTGTTTTTGATGAAAAAAGTGGTGAAAAGTTAATAATCAAAAGATACAGTTAAAGTTTGTAAGGAGTTCAGATATTTAATAACTCTCAAAACTACGAGTAAGTTAAATTCAATAATAAAATAAATTATAATTTTTGACATATATACTTTAGTATTAAGTAGCAAAGATGTTACTAAGGTAATGCGTATTTTACGCGTCAATGGAGCCTAGTAACTTTAAAGGTGCATCTATAACGAGCTATAATATGACACCAATACGGCGTTTTAACTTTTTTTAGCTTCACGCTGTATCCCGTGCGGAGTAGTCAGAGAGAACGGGGCACCAAACGCTACAGTCTCTGTATACTTCTTTCGCCTCGTCCACTGTCATCAATCTCTTCATACACTTTACCGGCAGCAATACGCCTTTCTATCCATATCATATCTTCCATCTCTGCTAAACATACTTCCCAAATATACCACTTTATTCACTTGTTCTAATATCTTTCTATTAATCATGATCTTGCATTCCGTTCTTTTTTCGTCTCTTTTGAGAAAGATAAATTTTATTTATTTTATAATACACTGTACGCATCGTGTTTAGTTGATGTTATAGTGTAAAAACTGTCAGACTAATTATACAATTAAGCCAAAAGCTGATATTATTTACCTTTAGGTAAATGCGAGCTACTAGATTCTCTCTCTAAAGTCTTGAAAAAATACTTACAAATCCAAGAGGCCAGCTCGTCGTTCAAATAATATGACTTATCTTTCCTCAATTGTGGAACCATCACTGTGGGAAGCCCAAAACATAATCCTGCTATGAAATTTTGTACCCATATAGTGCTGCATACAAAAATCTGAAAATATTCTTTCTGTTAGTAAACACTTTTGATTGCTTATATTTTAGCTATCCTACGTCATCTATTCTTCCTTTTCTTATTTTAATTTCTTTTCTTTTTGGCTTCACACTGTATCCCGCATACAACAGGGTAGACAGAGGGAACCTAGTGTTAAGACACTCCGTTCCTCACTTCTTCTTCTTTCGTTCTTTTCTTGGTCATTGCTGATTAGCAATATATTCGAATGTAAATTCGTATGACTTTCGATTTTTTTTTATTTGCAGAATACTGAAGGTTCTTAGAAAATGCGTAAATACACAGACATAAATGTTTGTCAGATTTCACAATAGGGGCCGATAAGTATTACGTAAGCAGATTTATTAGAATTATTTACCGCCCATCCCCCTTGTAAGCAAAAGTAAGCTAATTTCGTACCCCCTCTACTATGATTACGTAAACATTTTTCAATTAATGTATTTTTTTATATTATAATTATAATATTATAAGAGTTTCAGATGACGTAATCATCATCTAGACTCCCCTAACCCCCATGTCATCTAAAATAAGCAGAGCAAAGACCCCCCCCACCCCGCTATAGTGCTCACGTATTACTTGAACGGCCCCTTATATAAAAAACAGCATTAATACTGTTATAAAATAAAATATGACATTAGTATATGAGTTTTTAACGTGGGTATATATAAAAATCTGTGTAACTTAAGATGGCGTACCACAAGGCTCTATTATGGGCATGATACTCTATCATATTTATGCGATATTCCAAAAATATTTTGTTTTAATATTAAATATTTCCACTCTTCGAGTGGGAATCGAACCTACAACCAGTTGCGTTTTCAGTCACATCTATATGCCCATGCGTCACGACCGGCCTCGATAAAATAGCTTATTTCGAATATGAGCCATTTAAATATTCCATTTATATTTAAATGGCTCATATATAAACATAAAAATTTGAATTTTATTTGTCTAAACCGTACCTGCCTGAAAATTGATTGAACAGTTGTTCTTCCAGCATGCTCTCTAGTGTTAACTTCTTGAAAGGAACTATCCATTTCACGCGACGCCTTCAGCTGAACTAAAAAAATAAACAAATAAATTAAAAATTAAAAAAAAATGTAATTTAAGTAAGGAATCTTAAAATAATATACATTTATATCTATGATATTCTCAAACGGGAAATTTTTGGAATTCTTCAAAATGGATTCTTTTTTAATACAAAGAATTACATCAAAATCAGCGTATCCGTTTGAGGGCTACGATACCACAGAGACAAACCGACGAAAAATCAATGTGTGTTTAAACATATGTGATGATATGTGATTATTTAAGTCGTTACTTTTGGAACTTAGAATTCAACGCTGTATTAACTCTCATGAGACAAGGCAAATCGAATTTATTATGAATAAGTAGCTACCTGCAAATTCCTTTGCGTGGAACGACATTATTAACATGCTACAAAAGAAAATTAATAATCCAACCCTCGGTTATACAGATTCACGATTATCCGAACTAGTGAAACATCATCTTCACCCTGTCTGTATCCCTTGCGGGATTGTCAAAGAGAACGGAGTACCAAACGCTACGGTCCCTGCATACTTCTTTCGCCTTGTAGTGTTGATATGGTAGAATTTAAAGTCCACTTACTTGTGTTATAACGTATATTTCAACACCACTTTAAAAGTACAAATACACATTTAGATTTGAACAAATGCTAATGAAATAGTTTTACACACCACGAAATAATAATATGATAAAAGAATAAACCAAAGTAAAAACTGGTAATATACGGAGAACAAAGAAAACAAGGGAATAACAGTAAGCGTATCGAAAGCAAAGTAACGACTGTTAGGCCTTAAATATTAGCCGCTACGCCGGTGAAAGGATTCACAACTACCGGCGGCTTCCGAATATTGTTTATAAACTAAATTCTAATACTTACAATGCTTAAATATGTAAATATGATATTATATTATGTATAGTATATTGATATAATAAGGAAATAATAAAGTGTAAACGATAAACAAATAAGGTATGATAATTTGTAGTAATACATGTAGTATAAACGTACAAATAAAATATACTAAATAAACAATAATTATAAGTAATAGTTCCCTACAGCCTCGTCTACTGTCATCAACCTCTTCATACACGCCCTCCAGGGGGTTCTCATGCTTTTTACGTGACCTTCCTCCATCCATCGATACTGTGTTTTCGAAAGTCAACCGAGATCACCCCTTACCTCTCTTACCACTCACATTTGCTTCATATTTCTTTCACTAACTAATGAAAAATCTCGTTAAATACCTTCAAGTTAAATTTATGCAAGCATGAACGCGTTACAGATAGTATTAAAATAGGCGCATTCTAACTTGAAACGCTGAAGCCTGGATACAAATACATATGATTGATATGTATTTGTTGTTTTTAATAAACATAAAATTATATATGTACTCCAGTCGTGGCGCAGTGGCACGTACGTAACTGTAAACGACTGGTTGTAGGTTCGATTCCCACTCGAGGAGTGGAAATATTTAATATTTCCATTTTCTTCGCTCTGGTGTCGAGGTAAAGCGCGGCGTTAAGTTCCGCCACTTAACACGCAATGCCTCCGAATTCGGCGGAAAGTGGGGAACGGAGTGTCTTAACACTAGGTTCCCTCTGCCTACCCTGCTGTGTGCGGGATATAGCGTGAAGCTATTTAATTTAATTTATGTACATGTGCCTTTCTTTATATATCGATTGTCCGTATTTCTGATTATCCGAATGCCCAACAATCAAACCGGTTAATCGAGTTTTTACTGTATTTCCATTTATCACAACAGGTGGTTATCAAAACTCAAAATTCAATCGAAGGTTGAGTAATTAGATAAGGTAGTATCCAAGACACGTCCCTTTCCAGTTTCGGCCCGAAATCGATACGTTGCGTGTTAAGTTACGGAACTTAACGCCGCGCTATGTCTTGAACACCAGAGGAAAGAAAATAATTAAATTCTATTTAAAGTAACATTACTACGCAATATTTAATGTTACTATAATAATCCATACTTATATTATAAATCCGAATGTCTGTGTGTTTGTCTGTCACGCTTGGACTTGGCTTTGCACGCTCGATTTGGATGAAATTTAGAATGAAAGTAGCAAATAAGACTAGGTCTAACATAGGCTACTTAGTTTTTAAAAAATCAACCTCTAAAAGGTTGAAATAGGGGATGGAAGTTTATTTGAAAAACTAGCGACCCGCTCGCGGCTTCGCCGCGTGGTCTATCTACGTGGCTGTTTCGGTATATTGCAACCCTCAGTGGTGGATTTTTGAAAAATAAAGTAGACTATGTTTAACCTTGGATTATCAATTATATATATGCCAAAATTCGTTACAATCGGTCAAGCGGTGTAGATTTTTCATATAAACTTTCATCCCCTATTTCAACCCTTTCGAGGTTGATTTTTGAAAAACTAAGTAGCCTATGTTAGACCCACTAATTTTTTACTACTTTCATTCCAAATTTCATCCAAATCGGACCAGTAGATTAGCTGTGAAAGCATGACAGACAAACACACAGACATTCACATTTATAATATATATGAACAATATACACCGCTTGACCGATTGTAATAAATTTTGGCATATGTATAGTTAAACATAGGCTACTTTATTCCAAAAATCCACCACCGAGGGATGCAATATACCGAAACAGCCACGTAGATCACGTGGGCCGCTAGTATTTTAAATATAAATATATAAAAAAAAAAAAAACACAAAAAAACAGTAATTAGCTTCACTTATCACAAAATCGAAATGCAAATGAGTACACACCGCCTTCATGCAAGATTTATGAGTTTATAAAAAATCCATACTTATAAAATGTAATATAATTTAAATATCAAGATCCATACTAATGTTATAAATGCGAAAGTCTGTCTGTCTGTTACGCTTTCACGGCTTATCTACTAGCCCGATTTGAATAAAATTTAGAATGGAAATAGTTAATGATCCAGGGTCATACATGGGCTTTGTTTTTTTTTTCAAAAAACCACCCCAAAGGGGTCGGAACATAGCTCTATGTATAATTATTAAGTTCTGATACGATTTAGATTTTTTTCTGATGATATTGTTTTGTTGACAAGAGAGGACTAAACTAAGATTTCCTGAAACATAGAGAATCCTAGTTTATTAGAATTTGGCGGAACTTAACGCCGCGCATCGGCCTCGACACCGCACCGAAGGAAACGGAAATCCATACTTCCATACTTATATTATAAATGCGAAAGTCTGTGTGTTTGTCTGTCACGCTTTCACGGCTAATCTACCGGTCCTATTTAGTTGAAATTTACAATGAAAGTAGTAAATAACTATGAATCCAACATAGGCTACTTCGTTTTTCAAAAATTAACCGCTAAAGCGTTGAAATAGGGTATGAAAGTTTATATAAAAAAACTAAACCGCTTGACCGATTGTAATTAATTTTGGTATAAACATAGTTGATAATTGAAAGTCAAAGATAGGCTACTTTATTTTTCAAAAATCTACCCCCGAGGGTTGCAACATAACGAAACAATGAGGCAGTCCACGCGGCAAAGCCGTGAACGGGCCGCTAGTATTAAATATTTCCACTCCTCGAGTGGGAATCGAACCCACAACGAGTCGCGTTTACAGTCACACTTATATTCGCCTCGAATGACCTTGTTTTTTTTTATGTTCTATTTTGTTTTCTTTTGTGCACATGTAATCACGTTCAGGGTTTCGCTAGCGCAGTTTCAACTTCGAAGGAGTAGATTTTTAAACTTTGATCTTGCATCATTACCCATTTTCCAACTAGTTGAAACTAGTTGAAATAGGTCGTTCGATTTAGTTTTTTCATACTGTAAAAATGTTTCATACATGAAAAAGTAGCCTATGGTTGATCCTGAATCTTCAACTATTTTCATTTCGAATTCCATCAAAATCTGGCCGGAGGTTTTGCCTTGAAAGCGTAACAGAGAATTTTTTGCATTTATATCATTAGTATGAATTAAAACCTCTTTAAATACTTAAAATTGTGGGTTCGATTCCCACTCGAGGAGTGGAAATATGTATTGTTTGTGATAATTGGCAAAGCGCGGTGTGAAGTTCCGCCACTTAACACGCAATGCCTCCAAATTTGGCGGAAAGTGGGGAACGGAGTGACTTAACGCTAGGTTCCCTCTGCCTACCCTATTGTGTGCGGGATACAGCAAAAAAGAACAAAAAAATACTTAAAGCGAAAAAAAAACAAAAGCCTTCCTAAACCAGTAGATTACAAAATATTCAGTTTTTTTCATATATATGTATATTGTTCTTCCAGACGTTATTGTTATGTTAAATGATGTACGTAATAGATAACGTTATTATTGTCACGCTTTGTAATGTTAGCCATGCGTTCTACTACCAGCTGCGTCGAAATTCTTATACGCTTTATTACAACTTATTTATGTTGTTAGCATCTCTGTAGAGTTTTAGGTTCGATTCCCAGTCGATGAGTGGTAATATTTATTATTTCTATTTTCTTCGTTCTGTTATTGAGGCAAAGCGCGGCGTTAAGTTTCGCCACTTAACACACAATACCTTCGAATTCAGCGGAAAGTGGGGGACGGAGTGTCTTAACACTAGGTTCCCTCTGCCTACCCTGCTGTGTGCGGGATACAGCGTGAAGCTAAAGAAAAAATCTCTGTAGAGAGACTCTTACAAATTTCTACTACACAAAGATTATTCTACGAGCAATCATTAGAGAGAACGCTATTTATTAAATATTATTTAACAGTATTTGTTTAATAAATAATTTCAGAAGTGTGTGAATAACATATTAAAAGCTTTTGAGTATTTTCATTGAAAAAAAGGTTAAAATGTTTATTATATAATTATTATTTTAGGTATAAAAATAATAAGAGGAAATATAAAAAAAATATCTTCGCTCTGGTGTCGAGACAAAGTGGGGCGTTAAGTTTCAAACATAAAAATAATTAGTGCAGAGTATATTAAAAATTAAACAATAAATTCATAACTAAGGCAAAGCACGGCGTTAAGCTACGCCACTAACACCACTTAACACGCAAAGTCTTAATATCAGGCGGAAAATGGAAAACTGAAGAAGGATATGTAAAAAGACATTTAAAGAAAGCGTATAAAAATTTGAACGCAGCGGGATTCGAGCCCGCGCCTCCTGAATACCGTTCAGGCTCAGTGGTGAGAGCGCCTGAACGGTATTCAGGAGGCGCGGGTTCGAATCCCGCTGCGTTCAAATTTTTATACGTTTTCTTTAAATGTCTTTTTCAATTTTCCTAAGTGTGGAATAATGTTAAAAGTATTTTTTTTTTTAGCTTCACGCTGTATCCCGCACACATTCGTGTAGGCAGAGGGAACCTAGTGTTAAGACACTCTGTTCCCCACTTTCCGCCGAATTCGGAGGCTTGCGTGTTAAGTGGCGGAACTTAACGCCGCGCTAAAGCGCATTTTCTTCGCTCTGGTGTCATGGAAATATGCTCTGGTGAAAATGGAAATATGAAATATTTCCACTCCTCGAGTGGGAATCGAACCCACAACCAATCGTTTACAGTCACAAGCCTGTGCCACTGGGCCATAAAAAGGACAAGGCAAACGAGCGTTCGGGTCACTTGGTGTTAGGTAAACACCGTCGCCCACGGCCCCGTGCAACACCAGAGGAGCTACAGGGACGTTGCCGGTCTTTAAGGTGGAGGTAAGCGCGATTTTTTTTATTGAATAAAGGGGACAAACGAGCAAAAGGACCACCTGATGGTAAGTAGTTACCTTCGCCCAGAGACATCAACAACATTAGAAAGGTTGTGGATGCGTTGCCGACCTTAAGGGGGGAGGAGGAAAGGAGGGAAGAAGGATGGGGATGGTGGGAATAGGGAGAGCTGGCTTACATGCCATTGAACCGGAACACATCATCTGATGTTTGGCGGTTCGTCTTTGACATGACGCGACCACTAGGGTCGCGAGCCAGTCGGGGAACAAGTCTCCTAGTATTCTTAACCCGTCCCCCGACGGGTAATAAGGTATTTGAAGGTACCCATGACATGTCGTCATTCTTTACGTCATAAAGTTTAAAAAGTCTCAGTTAAAAGCTAAATTAAATTATTATACACATAATTATACAAGTATTTTTAGAAAAAAACTAAACGAATATAATTTAAACTTAACAAATTAACATTAAAAATAATTTTCCTAAAAGAATGACGGAAAATGTTTGTGTATAAAATTAGAGTAATAATTCATTCGTGTTCTTTTTTTTCTAAAAATATATGTATAATTATACAATAATTTATTTAAGTTTTTAGTTAACGTATTTTTTTAACTTTTTGACGTAAATGACGTGATTGAACTGAGTTTGAGTTTGAGTTTTCTCGCTGAGTTTCTTGCACCGGTTCTTCTCAGGTGTCAGGCATTAACTTTAGTGTACCGGTGGTAAATTGTTTGACGGTCAAAAAATGAAGCATGTAACTTCTTATTTTACATAAAATTATTTGACTTTGACTTTGACTTTGACAGAAAACTTCTGAAAATGTTAACTTTGTGACATATCACCTTCATGTATGCTTTTAATGCATTTTGAGTAAATACAAGTGATAAAAACCAAGTAGAGAACGAGGTTATTAAATAATTTTTTATTTGTACAATTGTACAATAATTATCGACTATAACATAATATATTTTTATAGCTTCACGCTGTATCCCGCACACAGCAGGGTAGACAGAGGGAATCTAGTGTTAAGACACTCCGTTTCCCACTTTCCGCCGGATTCGGAGGCATGGCGTGATAAGGGGAGGAACGTAACGTTACGTTTTACCTTGAAAGCGGAAGGAAATAAAATGCTAAATATTTCGATTCCTCGAATGAAAATCGAACCCACAACCAGTCACACTTTGCGCCACTTTTCCATGACTTATTTCAATATAATATTTAGTAGTAAAAACGTGTGACTGTAAACGACTGGTTGTGGGTTCGATTCCCACTCGAGGAGTAGAAATATTTAATATTTTCATTTTCTGCAGCGTAAAGCTAAAAAAAAAATTAAAAAAGACAATAAGAGCTTTTAAATTATCTAACTTAATTTAAACTAATTAATGTGGAATAGTTTTAATATCTTAAGATTATATTTTTTCTTGTCTTTAAATTTTTTTTTTGCATATGTGTCTGTTGTTGTTAATATATGTTACAACTTTACTTTTTTTCATAGTCAGATACAACCTAGTGTCAACACACTCCGTTCAAAAGGATTATATTTACAGTTTTCATTTCTTCGCTCTGGTACCATAGACAAAGCGCGGCGTTGAGTTTCGCCTGTTAACACGCAATGTCTCAATTTCGGGTGAAAAGCGGAGAGCTGAGATCTTGACACTAGGTACCGCGGGAAAAGCTTGAAACTGATTTTTAATATTTAACTATAATTTCCGGGGCCATTCGTGACGCAGTGGCATAAGCGTGTGACTGTAAACGACTGGTTGTGGGTTCGATTCCCACTTGTGGAGTGGAAATATTTAATATTTCCATTTTCTCCGCTCTGGTGTCGAGGTAAAGCGAGGCGTTAAGTTCCACCACTTAACATGCAATGCCTTCGAATTCGGCGGTGCGTGAGGAACGGAATGTCTTTACACTAGGTTCCCTCTGCCTACTGTGCGTAGAATAAAGCGTGAAGCTAAAAAAAAAGAACTAAAGTTTATTTATTTCTACAAAATTCTCTCTTTCCTTCTTCCTTCTTTCTTTTATTGACAAAATTAATGAGAAAATAAATTTTCTTACTCACTTTTTACTTCCTGCTCAATTTATATCCTCTTATTTTCAAACTTTACACTAAAAAGATATTTCAGATTTTAGACAAAAGACAACCGCCTCTGCGTGGTGTCATACTACGAATGATTTCACTAGACTTTTTTAACGTGTCATATAATTGAAAAAGACATTTAAATAAAACACACTAACAACAAAAATAAGTTGTAATAAAGCGTATAAGAATTTCGACACAGCGGATAGAAGAACGCATGGCTCAGTGGTGAGAGCGCCTGGACGGTATTCAGGAGGCGCGGGTTCGAATCCCGCTGCGTTCAAATTTTTATACGTTTTCTTTAAATGTCTTTTTCAATTTTCCTAAGTGTGGAATAACACTTTAAAAATGTTTAAAAATGTCATATAATTTTCGACCTAATAGCCTCTTATGGGTTTTCCACTTTTAGATTGTATATCTTGAACATCGTTTCTTAACCGGGGAGACGCAATACTCGGGGGGGTCGAATTTTTTTAGCAGCTTCACGCTTTGTCTCGCATAGCGGTAGTCAGAGAGGACCTAGTGTGAGACACTCTCACCGAAATCGAGACATAGAGACGTACCAGAGTGAAGAAATCAAAATTTAAATACAATCGTTCCCCGAGTGGGAATCGAACCCACAACCGTCCCTTTACAGGCAGGTACTGTCGCACTGTGTTACAACAGCTTCTTTTATATAATTGTGTATAAAACTGTAACGGACATACATATGACATAAATGTCTTTTTCAATTTTCCTAAGTGTGGAATAACACTTTAAAAATGTTTCAAAAATATACATATAACATATCACTAATGGAATAATTGTTGTTTGTTGTTGCTGTTTTTTTGGCTTCACGCTGTATCCCACACAGCAGGGTAAGCAGAGGGAAGCTACTGTGAACACATTTTAACATTTAAACTATTTTTATTTATATTTCTTCTCTCTAGCAAGAAAAATACAGCACAAAAAGCGTTGAATTAAAAAGGATTGGCTCGGTTTGCTAAGAATTAAAGTTCTTACAGTCTACGTAAAAGGCGTTACGAGTAATAATAATTATAAAAAAATAAGTAATGAAACCTTAACAAAACTTTATCCGTCTCATGAGCATGTTCCTGCCTGATAAGCAAAATATCTGATGAAAACTTATCTTAGTCCAGCAAAAGCTTTATGCAAATTGGCTTTTGCAAGCACTTTTGAATCGTCGAGTGAACACAAAGCTACCACCGACTCGGAAGGCAGTTCTGCTGAGAAGAGCCAAAGAAACTCAACAGTTCCTCTTTTCAAATATAAAGATTACAATTTTATTATTTAATACAATGGTAGCTTACCTGCACTAAACTCAAATCAGTTTATTTTACGCATTTTTATTATATAATATAATTATTCTTTTACATAGTAATAAGCCTTACTTATGTTTTTTTTTTCTGTGGTTCATAAATTCAACGGTTTTCAATTTTTGCAGTATTTTTAATTTTGTGTATATCCATTAAAGATTTATTTATACACAAATCAAATATAATATGTATACTGCGAAGCAACTATAACTATAACTATCTGCTTAAAAATATATCGAGAAGAATTTCGAGCTTTAAGATTATAAATTGATATCTCTATTGAAGAATAAATACTGAATTCACTTTTGCAGCACTTTCCCATTTTTTAATCGTTAATGCGGCAGAGCTGAGTTTATCTGCAAGTGTTTTGAGGTGAGAATTCCACTGGAGGTTATTATTTATACTTATACCTACGAAAACTGTTACCTCTGTCATGGGGAAAGTGTATCCTTTAATTGTTAAATTCACATTTTGCCTCCTAGCATTGGGCAGAATAAATTCAATATTTAAGGTCTAAATTTTTCTTTAGTATTTAACATAAGATTATTAACGTGCACTATTCACTTTGTCATAGTTTATTTGGTTTCTGTCTACCTTGAATACTAAAGAGGTATTATTTAAGAACATATAATATCCTCGTATATATAATTTCCTCTTATAATTCCTCGCATTAAAATGTAAGTCGTCAATATGAAGCAAAAATAAAAGGAGATCAAGAATAGATCCTTGTGGAACGCCCACCCTAAGGAAATCCAGAGAATTTTACACCATGTCCTTTCCTCCCTCTGGATTCTCTGATTCAAATTGAATTTTTGTTAGAGTATTCCCTGTTCGTTCTTTCACAATTTTATCGATTAATGTATTTTTTTGACCACAGTGATTGAGAGTTTAGATAGCTTATAATGAATTGTTCAAAAATATCAAAGTTTGCAAAAATCTCACAATGACAGAGAACGTTGTCTATACAAGGCGCAGATATATTGATTATATGAGTAGTTTCAGAGAAGATATTGATGAGATTAGAATAGAATAGAATAGCTTCACGCTATATCCCGCACACAGCAGGGTAGGCAGAGGGAACCTAGAGTTAAGACACTCCGTTCCCCACTTTCCGCCGAATTCGGAGGCTTAGTGGCCAGTCGTGGCCCAGTGGCACAAGAGTGTGACTGTAAACGACTGGTTGTGGGTTCGATTCCCACTCGAGGAATGGAAATTATATTTCCATTTTCTTCGCTCTGGTGTCGAGGTAAAGCGCGGCGTTAAGTTCCGCCACTTAACACGCAAGCCTCCGAATTCGGCGGAAAGTGGGAAACGGAGTGGGGATGAGATTAAACGTGTTGAATGAATTAAGAAGACTGAAAATGTACATCCTTATTTGTAGTATATCTATATTAAAGTCGCACACTATTATAGGTTTACTGTATGAACTAATTACATAAAAGTATTAAGTACATCCTTCATTTTCTTCTCAAGTATCAAAATTGCCTGAGGGGTGTCGGTAAACGCGGTATATATATTGATCGAGTTCGATGCAGCACAGTTCAATAGTGCGTTTGTGAGCCACGATGTCACATATAATAAAATACTTAAGACAATGTATGTTTACCTTATATTTACCTACGGAAAGATTCACAAGGAAAAAATATTAAGCGTACATGTTCAGATTCATAAGTTTTATTCAGTCTCATTTTCCTTTTTCTTTTTAAACATCTCTTCGATCTCCCATTGACTCTTGTTTTTAGTTTCAGGCAAATACATATACAAATATATCGTACATAGAGTACATATGACACCATACATACAAAATGATCCATGAACTCCTAAAGTATCGAAAATTTTTAAGGTTAACTTAGATAAAATAGCAAAACATATTGATATAGTAATAAATATTATAACGAAACTGATCGATTGAAATTTAACTGAAATAATTTCACCAGCAATAGTATTTGATAAAATCATCGGCCCACAGCTTATAGATATATTATAAACCACGAGAAAGCAGATTACCAAATAATTATTATGATTAAAAACATTTAATTTACACAAAAACAAATATAAAGATATCAAAAATAAAAAGAATATGGCTACAGATGATGTACTCATATACAGCGTGCGCCGTTTCAACACGTTTGTTAGATAAGACCCAACATACATACTCAAAACTGAGAAACCGTTCAGAATCAACATAGCTGTATACGCGACCCTCTCGGTTGCAGTCTTTTTGAATATATCCAGAATATACAAGCTGTACATCATTTTTCCACTAAACTGGTATTGTAATACAGCAACTACCGCCAAAATCATTGGTTTATAAAACTCAGGGCATCGCATTGTCTCGCACCATTTCATTTTAGCTGTATAGTCTTCTGTGCTTTCGTTACACAGTACTTTTAACTCTTCCTCTGTGGAATAACCGTAAATCCATCGAAAAGCTTCTCTACTTTCGTCATATCTTTTCTTACTTGCTAACCAAATTGGTGATTCTGGCCATGCAAATACAGTTAATGTATAAAGTGAACAGATGAAACCCACGATTGCAATATTCCGCCAAGCAAAGAACGTTCCGATTACATCAGCTGTCCAGATACCCCAGAAAAAGGCGGCTGAAGACATTGTTAAAAACATTCCTCGTAATTTTGGACTTGAATATTCCACCACGATCAAGAGTGATGTACTAACATTACAGGCGTGGAAAAATCTGAAAATACGGATGAAAAATCTACTATTAAATATAAGAATACAAGTATCGTCCATATGAGATTGATTGTTATAAATTCTTCTTTAAGTATTATTATATTAGACGCCCCAACAATATATAATGGGATCAGAAAATTAAACATAATGCGAAAAACATTTTTAAATATCTAAATGAAATTTTCTTTAAATATCTAAATAAAATTGTGACTAGCCTTGTGTTAGACACAAAGTTTTTTTCTGACCAACTGTATAAAGCTTACATAAATCATTTATTTGAAATCCAACATAACGGTGTTGTGGGGGAAGTCTGATTGTATTTACAATTTTGATTGATTGTATCTCCACTCAGAAGAATAATTATAAATTAAATATTGTCATTTCCTCAGTTCGTGCAACAGTTTAGCTGACAAGTTTCAAAATAGTAATAACGACAATTCTACCACTCAACAAGCTATATTTCCATTTTCTTCGCTCTGGTATCGAGGTAAAGCGCGGCGTTAAGTTCCGCCACTTAACACGCAAGCCTCCGAATTCGGCGGAAAGTGGGAAACGGAGTGTCTTAACACTAGGTTCCCTCTGCCTACCCTGCTGTGTGCGGGATACAGCGTGAAGCTTCTACCACTCAACAAGCTATTACTTGAATTTGGAAAATGAAAAAGGTAAAGCAGAGAAGGGCATGATTTTGGTTACTTACTACAACTTAGTTCTTCGGGTAGGAGATATCTAAAGCTACTAAATTCTAAATGGTCTAATATTCTGTATGTACGTTCATATATTCTGTATGTATGTTCATATATTCTATATATATTTATTTATTATGTATGTGCATTTTATGTATTCTATGTGATAGTATATATATGTACGTTTAAAATTAATGTTAATACTCTATATCTAGCTCAGAACGCACTTTGCCCGCTCTTGTACTTTGATTCCAATAAGTCGGTTGCCTGGTACAGATCGCTGCTAGTGATAAGGCCGCCTTTATATACTATTAAGGTCCTATTTAAGATCTGCATACTATGTATAATTAATTTTAGTGTGAAATAAAGAGTTTTTATGTTATGTTATATTCTGGTGAGACTATAAATATAACTTACCCTTCAAGGCATTCAGTTGCAATGATGAGATACGTAGAAGAAACGAAGCAAAAACAAGCAAATACAATCACACAATTGATGGATGCTATAATTTGTGGAATTTTTCTTCCGTAACGTTCAGAGAAATACGGTAACGCCACCCATGGTATACCACAAGAAAAGGGCACAGCATCTAAAAATATATTAATTGTCTCCATTACTGGGTGAAGAAATAAAGTGGCCAGTTGTGGCCCAGTGGCACAAGCGTGTGACTGTAAACGACTGGTTGTGGGTTCGATTCCCACTCGAGGAGTGGAAATGATATTTCCATTTTCTTCGCTCTGGTGTCGAGGTAAAGCGCGGCGTTAAGTTCCGCCACTTAACACGCAAGCCTCCGAATTCGGCGGAAAGTGGGGAACGGAGTGTCTTAACACTAGGTTCCCTCTGCCTACCCTGCTGTGTGCAGGATACAGCGTGAATTGCAGTGTTCAACATTATACGAAAAGTATGTGGTGAGAGTATTAAAGGCACAGAAAAAGTTTATATGTAGCTCAGAAAAGGAATGTATTTTAAAGGCAGGCGCAATATAATTAGTAAAATAAATATTATACACACTTCAATATGCTTGATAGATAGAGAGAGAAAAAAAGTTACTCAGTCCCAGTATTTAAAAATGTAGAGAGCATGTATAAAGATCAGTTGTCGTCGCTCCTGTAGGCTCCATGCTTACTTGATGTTAAGTTAATTATAAAAAAAACATCCAGTCTGGTATAACAAAGCCAATGGTTAAGAGTTTAGCCTTTGAATTAACTAATTTTAAGTGAAAGAGCCCAGTAAATGTGGGTGAAAAGATTCTTTCTGAAAACTAAACAGTTGCGAGAAACAAAGGCCAGATAAAATAAAATACTTACATATCCAAGAGGCTAGCTCGTCGTCTAAATAATATGATTTATCTTTCCTCAATTGTGGAACCATCACTGTGGGAAGTCCAAAACATAGTCCTGCTATGAAAAATTGAATCCATACAGTGGTGCAAATGAAAAGCTAAAAAAATAATTATTGTTAGAAAATGTCCTAAGTATTTTTTTTCAGCTTCACGCTGTATCCCGCATACAGCAGGGTAGGCAGAGGGAACCTGGTATTAAGATACTCCGGTCCCCACTTTCCGCCGAATTCGGAGGCTTGCGTGTTAAGTGGCGGAACTTAACGCCGCGCTTTGCCTCGACACCAGAGCGAAGTATCTTCGCCTTTATTGTAGTTATATACCAAATCTGTCCATTTCGAATCAGCAACGGACCACATTTGTTCATTTTTAAGACATTATTTAAAAAAAAATGGGTCCTTTTTTGGGAGACTTGGTTTTGTTTTCCAAATATTGGAGAAAGAATTTATAAAAATAATCTATAAATATAATATAATAATATAATTGTACAAAAGAGTATGTCAAATATTCTTGCAAATACCTACAAGATTTGGAAAGCAAATTCAAAAGTCAATTCAAAAGTATTTTTTGATAAACGAAAAGACAGTAGTTGTTATTATAACGTAAAATAAAAGACAATAACAGTATTTAAGTATTTAAGGTCTGAATATATGTATGAAAATGCAGTATAATTTAAACTGGTGTACCATAAGGCTCTATTATGAGCATTAAACTCTTTCATATTTAGACAAATGATATTGCAAAAAATATTTTCATATTTATGGCCTGATAAATAAATTTATAAAATGTAAATAAGCAGATATAAAGTACCGTACCAGTACCAATATTAAGGTACCGTTGTCCCTTCTAATATGAATTGCATAATCGCACGTAATATAATAAAATAAACAGTGTGCCTTTAAAATTAGGCGGTGCGTGGGAAATGAAGGGTCGTTCCTTCTGCATTCCCGAATGTGTGAAGGAAACGAAATATTTCCTCTCCTCGAGTGGGAATCGAACCCACAACCAGTCGCTTTACAGTCACACTTTGTGCCTCTGCGCCACGACTGGCCCCACGAATAGTGAAGAATTACTTCATTCCGATTATATTCTAATTTTTATTGATTGCCATATATTTACACGTAGTAATGTGAAATCATGAATATTTGAAATTTTAATTGTACAAGGCTTACCTGCCTCAAGTTTGATTGTACAGTTGTTCTTTCAACGTGGTCTTTGTTATTAACTTCATGATAAGAGCTATCCATTTCTCGCGACCTTCCTTCAGCTGATCTAAAAGCAGTATGTGGACATTACAAATCATCCAATTAAAATTATTATTTGTTCTCTTTTAAAGCAGCAACTGTGTTTGTTTTGATATGTATTTTTAATTTTAAGTATTTATATTATATAAGAAACTGTGGCCAGTCGTGGCGCAGTGGCACAAGCGTGTAACTGTAAAGGACTGGTTGTGGGTTCGATTCCCACTCGAGAAGTGGATATATTTAATATTTCCATTTAAGGCGTGGCGTTAAGTTCCGCCACTTAACACGCAATGCCTCCGAATTCGGCGGTGCGTGGTGAACAGAGTATCTTAATACTAGGTTCCTTCTGCCTACCCTGCTGTGTGCGGGATACAGCGTGAAGCTAAAAAAAAAAACAAAAAAAGATCTGTTTGTCGATGAAGAATTATATTTATGTCTTTACTTTTGGGGACTTAGAACTCAAAGCTCTATTTTGCTTAGCGAGGCTGGAAAATAGATTTTTTTTGAAGTAGCGATGCGCCTGTAGTTTCGCCTATGTAAGCTACACAACAGTAGCTATTCGTATCCCCGGCTGCCCGTGTCCTCATTTAAAATTCTAACTTTGCTCTTAAGTTTTTGGGCGAACCGAACCAACCAATCAATTCAAATAGCTTACAGCACAACAGACAATCGTTGAAGAAACCAACCAATAGAAGCCTAACCATTAAAACTACATTAAGAACCAATTTTTTTTTATAATTATTACAATTATTGCTGTAAAGAAAATTTTTCAATCTGCTAAAAAATAATCATAGCCAGTTCTAAATTAAATCAGCGCCATCTATTGAGATGTTATGTAACACACACGTTCAATGGGTTATTTAATTTAATTTCTATAGTGACTGCAGTGTGTTTTTGTCTTTATTGATATCGATGATACAAATTAGACTATTATAGTCTATACGAAAACGAAACCTAATCAGCTGGTTAAATATTTTTTTATAATTTATATGAAGGTCTTTGTGTCAATGAAACAGTGTTTGACAGTAATAGTCATGGTTGAGGATTCGATTATCATTGACTAGCGGCCCGCTCGCGACTTCGCCGCGTGAACTATTTCGTTATATTGCAACACTCGGGGGCGCATTTATAAAAAATAAAGTAGCCTATGTTTAAGCTTAGATTATCAACTATATTTATGTCAAAATTCATTACAATTGGGCAAGTGGTTTAGATTTTTCATGTAAACTTTCATCCCCTATTTCAATCCTTTAGCGGTAGATTTTAGAAAAATATGTAGTCTATGTTAGACTGGGTTATTTACTACTTTCATTCTAAATTTCATCTAAATCGGACTGGTAGATGAGCATTGAAAGCGTGACAGACAAACACTCAGACTTTCGCATTTATAATATAAGTATGGATTAATAAAATATGTTGAGGATAAACCTAACCACCGCAGATACTAATACATAAAATTGGAGTGTCTGTTTGTAATATTTAAATACTTACATGTATAAATAAATAAAAAATAATTAAAAAGCCTTTTAATTTCCTGAAAACTTACATATTCTATATACACTTACAAATATACATAAAAAAATTAAAGTTTAAGTAATTTACTATAGTAAATTACTTAAAGTGTAATTTTTTAAAGTTTTTTTTAAGCTTCACGCTATCTCCCGCACACAGCAGGGTAGGCAGAGGGAACCTAGTGTTAAGACACTCCGTTCCCCACGCACCGCCGAATTCGGAGGCATTGCGTGTAAAGTGGCGAAACTTAACGCGCTTTGTCTCTGATACCAGAGCGAAGAAAATGGAAATATAATTTCCACTTCTCGAGTGGGAATCGAACCCACAACCAGTCGTTTACAGTAACACGCTTGTGCCACTGCGCCACGATTGACCACAATCACTTATTTGATTAATATATTTTTTTTAAATTCTAAGTAATTAACTTAATATTTATATATAGTTCTTATAGTATCTATCAATGGCTAGAGTTTCCAGAAACCCCCTTAATGGGTAAAGGCCTCCTTCAAAGTTTTTATACTTGATGAGTTAGTCTGTGATTCGTATTCGTTTTTATATATTCCTTGAAGGGTTGCGGTCATACTCTCCCACAGAGACCAACCGGATTGGGAGAAGGTTTGTTGTCGTGGTTTTTATGATTTAATTAAGTTTTATTTCCTATGACTGAGACGGCGGGACTTACATGTATATATTTTACTAATATATATGTTACACGGTAAATGTACCTACTAAAAAAAATATTATTTATATTTTTTTTGGTCTAATCTCTGCAACGGTTGGACCGATTTTGGCGGGACTTACACTGGCAAATAGCCCACCCTGACGACGTCTATTATGTCAAAGAGAATCACCAATCATGTAATGATGTGTTCTGGTTCAATGACATGTAAGCCAGATATTCCGGTTCCCACCATTCCTATCCTTCCTCCTTCCCTCCTACATCCCCAAGGCTGGCAACGCACCCTAAATCTAATTTCGTAGATGTCAATGGGCGAGGGTAGAGGGTAATCACTTACTATCAGATGGTCTTCCTACTAATTTGCCTCCTTCATGCAATAACTATAAAAGAACTGCAGACCTACGTATTTATATTCTGAGTAAGGCATAGGCCAAAAGGAAAACAAAATATAGTTACGAAAATAGGAAATTGGAAACAATTTTTCCTTTACGTCAACATATTGTTCGTCTCGACAGATATTATTGTTATGTTAATTTGTATTATATAAAGACAATGCTATTGTCCAAGCTCATAAAAGATTTTTTTCTTTCTTTCAAATAATGAACACGTGCTATATTACACGTGAAGGTGTTATATTTTTTTAGCTTCACGCTGTATCCCGCGCACAGCAGGATAGACTGAGGGAACTGTGTTAAGACACTCCGTTAACGGTTAACAAAACGGTTGTTTAACATTCCTGCTTATATATTTAAACTCAATTTTCATTCATATATGTCTTTTCTTACTGAAATAAATTTATTTTACGGACGATAATAATTATACAATTGTGCAAACATATAATTAATCAATTACTAAGCCCTTGCAAGGTTGTTATCAGTTATTTTTACATGTTATTTCGAAAATCATTGAGAAATTTTACTACAAGACTTCTTGAAGAAAATTGGGGCCAGTTACGGCGCAGTGGCACAGACGTGTGACTGTAAACGACTGGTTGTGGGTTCGATTCCCACTTGAGGAGTATTAGTTTAGTAAATATTTAATATTTCCATTTTCTTCGCTCTGGGACCGAGGCAAAGCGCGGCGTTAAGTTCCGCCACTTAACACGCAATGCCTCTAAAATTCGGCGGAAAACGGAGAACGGAGTGTTATAACACTAGGTTCCCTCTGCCTACCCTGCTGTGTGCGGGGTACAGCTAAGAGCTAAAAAAAATCATTGAGAAACTAGTGTCAAGACACTTCATTTTCCTTCCGAACATGAGACACTGCGAGTTAAGTGGCGGAACTTAACGTCGAGCTTTATCTTAAGTATCAGAACGAAGAAAAGAAAATGAGTTTGTATTGAACCCATGAATATCGCGGTTATATTAAGTCGCTGTCACACTGCGCCACGGTTGGCACTGTGCACATGGTTATCAGTTGCGTTAACTCAAAATACGTTAAACATGAACCATGCATATGAATGAAGATATATATGTCTTGCGTATGGAAAAGTTTCAAGAATTGAATATAACTTTCAAGAGACTTTGCAAGAAATAGCTATTGCGGTATATAACAACCCTAGGGGGTGGATTTTTGAAAATAAAGTAGCCTAGGTTTAACCTTGGATTATTAACTATGTTTATGCCAAATTTCATTACAATCGGTCAGACGGTGTAGATTTTTCATATAAACTTTCATCCCCTATTTCAACCCTTTAAAGTTAAATTTTTGAAAAAATAAGTAGCCTATACTACTAGTACTAGTTAGACCCAGTTATTGTCACTACTTTCATTCTAAATTTTATCAAAATCAGATTGGTAGATTAGCCGTGAAAGCATAACAGACAAACACACAGACATTCCCATTTATAATATAAGTATGGATATCCCGAACGGAATACTATAAAGGAAAGAGAGAGTATCCAAGGGACATATCCAAAAGTATCCAAAGGTTTTCATTCTCGTATTAAAATAAAGCTTAACACTAGATATTAATAAATAAATAAATTTAAATAGAATATAATAAAACTCATATACTAAACTTATTTAATGTATTATTATTATTGGAGCCAGCCGTGGCGCAGTGGCACAAACGTGTGCCTTTAAACGACTGGTTGTGGATTCGATTCCCACTCGAGGGGTGGAAATATTTATTATTTCTATTTTCTACTCTCTGGTGTTAAATTCCGCCACTTGAAACGCAATGCCTCCGAATTCGGCTGTGCGTGGGGAACGGAGTGTCTTAACACTAAGTTCCCTCAGCCTACCCTGCTGTGTGCGGGATACAGCGTAAAGCTAATAAAAAATAAAAAAACTTATTTAACCATAATTTATAATATGCTTGATCTGAATCTTCCTCCTGTTTTTAAAATTAATAAGAAGATAAATTTTCTTACTCACGGTTGTAGCTTGTGTCCAATTACTAGTCTTTTGTGTTAATATTGTACACTAAAAGGAACTGCTTAGGTCTTTAGGCAAGAGACAACCGTCTCGTTGTACTGTCATACGACGAATGACTGATGGTCGCCATTACATGTTTTTCGGTATGTGTCATGTTATTTTCGACCCAGTGGGCTATACAGCGGTACCGTGCTTCAAGAGGTCAAACTGGAGAAGCTCTAATATATATATTTTTTTTAACGTCAGGAAATCCGTTACGGATACCAGCCCGAGTGGGGACTCGGGACGTGGTTATGTGGGACTCCGGTGAGGCAAGATGGTAACGCCGCCGTTACCCACTGACGGTGCTCCTTCTCGACCGCCACTAGCCGGGCCACGGGGACTGAATCAATCGTCAGAGGACACCGGCGGCAAGCTCTAATATTGGCTTAACCACGGAGAAGATAATGATAAAGAAGTTCCATGAAGTTGCAGGATCGCGTCTCTTGAGAAATTAATGTTGTCTTGTAGTAAATCGTTCAGAATGTAGGGATATGTTTTATTGAAGTTGCGCTTAGTTTTTGAGTGCCTTAGGGTCCAGGAAAGCCTAGTGTTTTTCCCTGACCTGGACTAGTGGTGATTAAGGAGGAGCGCCATTAGGTTTTAGTGGGTACAGTTTTATACAGTTTTATATACAGTTTTATACAGTTTTATATACAGTTTTATACAGTTTTTTATACAGTATTATACAGTTTTATACAGTCAGCGTACATCTGTTTATCTGCACTCTCAAATAACTTTTTTTATTATTCTATTTTATCACTCTACGGACATAAGGTCTGTACCTTTTTTAACACGAATCTTGTTTTATCATATGCAATACAATTTTTTTTGTTTACGATTTCAGTACTTAAAACTAAGACTTAAAGAATATACCCTAAGAGAGTCCAGTTATTACAAATTTAAGTTGCCTGTTTTCATTTTATACAATTTATGATATGAAAGTTAAATGTAACCTAACTTAATTTATTATAAGGAGAGGAAATGGTTACGTATAAGCCTATTAACACTAAGATTG
Organism: Dryas iulia moderata; assembly: GCA_019049465.1. Taxonomy (NCBI): domain Eukaryota; kingdom Metazoa; phylum Arthropoda; class Insecta; order Lepidoptera; family Nymphalidae; genus Dryas; species Dryas iulia. The sequence continues at coordinate 3,670,391 of CM032445.1, forward strand.
TTTTTTTTAGCTTCACGCCCTATCCTAATGGGATAGTCAGAAAGAAGCCCCAAACGCTAGGGTCCCTGCATACTTCTCTCGCCTCGTCCACTGTCATCAACCTCTTCATACACGCCCTCCAGGGGGTCCTCATGCGTTTTACGTGACCTTCCTCCTGTATCGTCTATACTGTGCTTTCAAAGGTCAACCGAAGTCTCCCCCTGCCTCTCTTACCACTCACTTTGCTTCGAATATCTTTCTTAGTATTCTTTCATCACTCATCCCCTCGACATGCTCAAACCTTCTGTTTAATTTTAAGAACTGTTTGTAAGTAATTAAACTTTCGTTCACAGAAACGCAATCATGTCTTTATTTCTACAAAATAACATAACCTATACAATAAAATATACAATATATATGTGGCCAGTCGTGGCCCAGTGGCACAAAGTGTGACTGTAAACGACTGGTTGTGGGTTCGATTCCCACTCGAGGAGTGGAAATATTTAATATTTCCATTTTCTTCGCTCTGGTGTCGAGGTAAAGTGCGGCGTTAAGTTTCGCCACTTAACATGCAATGCCTCCAAATTCGGCGGAAAGTGGGGAACGGGGTATCTTAATACTAGGTTTCTACAAAATAACATAACCTATACAATAAAAAATATACAATATATATGTGGCCAGTCGTGGCCCAGTGGCACAAGCGTGTGACTGTAAACGACTGGTTGTGGGTTCGATTCCCACTCGAGGAGTGGAAATATTTAATATTTCCATTTTTCTTCGCTCTAGTGTCGAGGTAAAGCGCGGCGTTAAGGTCCACCACTTAACACACAATGCCTCCGAATTCGGCGGAAAGCCCTTCCCTCTGCCTACCCTGCTGGGTGCGGGATACAACGTGAAGCTTTTTTTTTATTATATTATACATTAATATTGAACCGTTTTAAATATGACATTATCTTTTATTGAGTGTACTGCGCTCCAGTATGTTGTATACTCTAATTTTGTCATTATACACACAATAATCAGCGTTAAAGTTAACTTAAACTTGAAAAAAATCATTGGTACTGACAGAGCTGACAGACTTACAACTTACAATATTGTCAGCAATATAGTTTAAATTTATTACGATATTATTAATAAAAAGTTATAAAATAAAACAATCAAACTAACAATACAATTTTTTTAATATATCATTAAAATATACATACATTAGAAAAAAATAATAATGTAAAAACCATTGATCATGGGTTCGATTTTCATTACGGGAAATATAAATTATTTTAATTTATTTGCTCTGGTACTTAAGACATAGCGCGGTGTTGTGTTCCGCCACTCGAGATTCAATATCTATTTTGTGTGTATACTTGAGAAGTGTATACTAGTGTTTTGAGACTAAGTAATCTCGAATGTCAAGAACCAGCTTAAAAAAACGTGAATATATTTATTCCTTGTATACTGAAAAAATATTAGCCACTTTTAAACATTTTTAAAGTGTTATTCCACACTTCGGAAAATTGAAAAAGACATTTAAAGCAAACGTATAAAAATTTGAACGCAGCGGGATTCGAACCCGCGCCTCCTGAATACCGTCCAGGCGCTCCTCACCACTGAGCCATGCGTTCTACTAGCCGCTGCGTCGAAATTCTTATACGCTTTATTACAACTTATTTATGTTGTTAGCATCTCTGTAGAGAGATTTTTACAAATTTCTGCTACACAAAGATTATTCTACGAACAATCGTTTGGCAAGAGAGAATGCTATTTATTAAATACTTTTAAACAAATGAATGTCTTTTTCAAAAAATTAACTGTTAAGTTCTTTGAGAGGCCTTGTTTCGTCTTTCTTCCCTTCATCCTTGAAAAATTCTTCAATCTCCAATTGTGTTTTATTCTTAGTTTCCGGCATATATACATACAGATATATGGTACATAGACCACAAGCAATTCCAAAGAAGAGGAGGGTCCCATGTATAGCAAAATACTTGAACATTAATGGCGTAAGTTTAATGGACAAGGAATAAATAATTGAAAACGTCATTCCACTTATGACGTAACAGGTAGCCTGGAATTTTCTAGGAATAATCTCACCATATATGGCTAAAGACAAAATCAATGGCCCACAACTGATTGATAAGGAATATAAAGTTAGTAGAGCTATTGTAATATAGTTATTTTTGTACAAAATATCTAATTTACCTAAATATAAATATAAGGAGGTGACAAATAATAAGAAGATGCCTAAAAAGGATGAGCTCATGTACAAAGATCTTCGTTTAACAAATCTCGATACAAATGAGCCCAAATACAAGCCGAAAACAGTTATACCATCCAGAATCAGCATTGCTGCATACGCAGTGGACTTGTCCTCGGTTATATGTTTAAATATGTCTAAAATATATATAGTGCAGACTATTTTGCCAGAAAGGTGATATTGGATTATTGTAAACACACAAATGGCAAGGGGCTTCCAAAATTCTCTGCCTTTGAACATTTCCAAAAAATCTATTCTCCTGTTGTTCGATGTGTCAACACTTGCTGTGATTATTTCCTGCAATAACTTTTCAGATTTTTCACTATTTCCATGTATCCATCTAAATGAGGCTTTGCATTCTTCAAATCGTCCTTTACTCGCCAACCAATATGGAGACTCTGGCCAGAAGAACACATTAAACGTGTATATAGCGCAAATAAAACCTACCACAGCAATATATTTCCAGGGAAAGAAAGTGCCTATCGCGTTAGCCGCCCATAAACCCCAAAAGAAACTGGCTGCCTTTATGGCCAAAAATATTCCGCGGTATTTGGGCGAAGAATATTCAGCGACAGTCAAAACTCTGATTGTAATGTTGCCAGCGAATAAGAACCCTTGGAAAATTTCCGATATTATTATGTGGTAGGGATTTTGGCTGAAATATAGAATAAGATATATGATTAGGGAACACACTGATGTAACCACTTGGGGAGGTTTCCTTCCACAATATTGGGTGAACAAAGGAAGGATTATGATGAACGGGAACGTTGCAAAACCGCTTGTAGAATCTGTAAATAGAAATATTATGATTTAATTTAAAATATTTTGAGGCTTTTGTGGCAAATTAGGAAATTATATGACTTTAACCCTTTTAGTTCCAAGGAACGCCGCGCTACTCTCGCTAGTATTTATTTCTGTGTTTTTATTATCATAGTACAAAATCTTCTGAAGAGAATTATGAACAAGTTATGAATATTGGTGTATTGTAACGGAAATGGTAAATATTTCTCTTGTTCATAAAAAATATTCATAAAAGTGCACCTTTTACTTTAATTTTTATACATTGGTAAGTCACGTATGGCACTTAAAGGGTTAAACGCTATAGTTGTAGGCTTGATCCCGTTCAGGGTAACGAGTATGACTTAATTATTTTTGTTTCCTCGCTCTGGTAAAGCGCTGCATTAATTTCTGCAGCTTAGCAAGAATGTTTTGATTTCGGTCGGTAAGAGTACAGAATATCTTGAGAATAAGTTCTCTCTGCCATAAACTAGGCATTTGCAACGAAAAAACATAAAACCTCTAGTTCTTTTACCTATGAAAATCAACCTTTAGTCTTATATACAAATAATATTTTTTATATAATAATTGAAAAATAACTTACAGAGCCAAGATGCTAATTCATCATCAATAACAACAGTGGAGTTGGCTTCATTTCGCATTTGCGGTATGAACACTGTGGGAGCTCCCACGCAGAGACCGCCCATGAAGTACTGAATCCATACTGAACTGCATACGAAGATCTGAAAATATTTAAGTTTTTTTTATAAAGACAAAGTTATTGTTGTTTTTTTAGCTTCACAGTGTATCCCGCACACAACAGGGTAGGCAGAGGGCCTAGAGGGAGAGGGAGGGTAGGACGACACTACGTTCCCCATATTCCGCCGAATTTTGGAGGCAATGCGTGTTGAGTGGCGGAACTTAACGCCGTGCTTTAACTCGACGCCAGAGCGGAGGAAATGAAAATTCAAAAAGTGAACCACGAGGGTTGCAATAAAACGAAACAGTTATGTAGTTCACACGGCGAAACCGCGAGCTGGCCGCTAGTCCATACTTATATTATAAATGGGAATGTCTGTGTGTTTGTCTGTCACGCTTTCACGGCTGATCTACTGGTCCGATTTGGATGAAATTTAGAATGAAAGTAGTAACAATAACTAGGTCTAACATATTCTACTTATTTTTTCAAAAATCAACCTCTAAAGGGTTGAAATAGGGGATGAAAGTTTTTATGAAAAATCGAAACTGCTTGAGGGATTGTGATGAATTTTGGCATAAATATAGTTGATAATCCAAGGTTAAACATAGGCTACTTTGTTTTTCAAAAAGTCATCCACGAGGGTTGCAATAAAACAAAATATTAGTTCACGGAAACCGCGAACGGGCCGGTAGTAATTATTTTTTATTTTTTTTTTAATTCTTTTTTTTTTTAGCTTCACGCTGTATCCCGCACTCAGAAGGGTAAGCAGAGGGAACCTAGTGTTAAGACACTCCGTTCCCACTTTCCGCTGAATTCGGAGGCTTGCGTGTCAAGTGGCGGAACTTAACGCCGCACTTTACCTCGACACCAGAGCGAAGAAAATGAAAATATAATTTTCACTCCTCGAGTGGGAATCGAACCCACAACCAGTCGTTTACAGTCACACGCTTGTGCCACTGGGCCACGACTGGCCGCTATTTATAAGTTAGTATTTTATAAGTTAACATACCTGTTTTAAAACCGATTTTGTGGACTCACTCTCGCTCTGAACTTCCTCGTAACTGTTCATATTCATTTTAAAAAACATTCACATTGTTTCTTAAGATTTCAAAATATGTTTCTTAAAATAAATACATACACTTCCGCCACTTAACACGCAAGCCTACGAATTTGGCGGAAAGTAGGGAACGGAGTGTCTTAACACTAGGTTCCCTCTGCCTACCCTGCTGTGTGCAGGATACAGCGTGAAGGTAAAAAAAAAAATAAGAAAATTATAAAAACAATGAAAACACTTTTCGCTCGAAACGAACACGTTGAGACTGACTTTGTAATGCATAATAAATTTGTAACACATCATTTGTTATACTAAATACACAATAGGTAACAAAAAAAATACTTTAAAAACGAAGGACGTTATATTATCTGTCTGTCGATAACGTAACTTTAAATGACATAAAATTGCACATAGACATTCGAAAAGGAGGAATATTTAAGAATATATCAAAATTATAATAGGTTTTCCCCGAATTGTATATTAAAGGAGTGAAAGAACGTGTATTTTTTTTTTAAAGCTTCACGCTGTATTCCGCACACAGCAGGGTAGGCAGACACGGCTTTTAAGTGGGCAGTCGTGACGCAGTGGCACAAGCGCGTGACTGTAAACGACTGGTTGTGGGTTCGATTCCCACTCGAGGGGTGGAAATATTAAATATTTCCATTTTCTTTACTCTGGTGTCGAGGCAAAGCGCGGCGTTAAGTTCCGCCACTTAACACGCAATGCCTCCGAATTCGGCGGAAAGTAGGGAACGGAGTGTCTTAACACTAGGTTCCCTCTGCTTACCCTGCGGTGTGCGGGATACAGCGTGAAGCATAAATTATTTGTGTCCATAGAGTACACACGGCAAAAATTAAAATATAACAAGATGACAAAGATCTCTGATTCCGTCAAAGGGACATGATTAAATAAAAAAAAAATAGATATATCAATAAAACAAAAACCACAATGTAAAATAAATAAAATATATCGAAATGTAGAACTACCTTTATATCTTCAAAAGCCTTATAAATATTTTATTTGCCATAACCTCATTTTATTGTTTTAAATATACGTTATATTTATCATTATATACAACTATAAGGTTTACAATTTCACGCTTATCAAGCGTTTTTATGGACAAAAGTATTTGTTAACACTGTTTCTATCTTCACTGTTTCTATCTATGTATCTATTTAGATATGTATCTATCTAAATATGTATGTATCTCACAGAACAAATTAATCCAATGGGATTTTAACCCAATGATCTACCTATTTGCCCATCTATCTATCTAACTATCTATCTATCTAACTATCTATCTACCTACCTATCTAACTATCTATCTAACTATCTATCTATCTAACTGTCTGTCTGTCTAACTATCTATCTATCTAACTATCTATCTATCTAACTATCTATCTATCTAACTATCTATATAACTATCTATCTATCTAACTGTCTGTCTGTCTAACTATCTATCTATCTAACTATCTATCTATCTAACTATCTATCTATCTAACTATCTATATAACTATCTATCTATCTAACTGTCTATTTGCCCATCTATCTATCTAACTATCTATCTATCTAACTATCTATCTACCTACCTATCTCCAAACTACAGTGGGGACCTCATATTGATAGATTGGCGAATATTAGCTCAGCAGCATTTGCGATAAAGTTTAATCATTAAACAGACGCAGACACGGCTCGCCTTGTTTATTTTAGCTACTTTCATAGTATTATGTCATATGGCATCTTACTTTGGGGTAACGCAGCTGCAATTAACTCGATCTTTGTTCTGGAAAAGCGAGCTAATCGTGCAATTTATAACGAAAAGAATTATTAAGAAATCATTTAAAAAAGTCGAAAGATTCAATAAGAACAAAATTTAAAGAAATTAATATATTAACTGTTGCTTCTCGCATATATTTGCTAATGTCATGTATGTTAAGAAAAATATTACGGATTTTACAAAAATCGGCGACACACATAATATTAATACGAGAAATAAACAAACTGATCACACCTGTGACTCGACTACATCGAGCCAATAATTTATTCATGGGACAGTGTATACGCTTTTACAATAGGATCCCAGAAAACGTCCAAGATTTTTCTATATTACAATTTAAAAAAGTTATGAAAACACGTTTGTGTGTTAAAGGTTATTACCTAAAGATAACTATTAAAATAAACTTATTTCTAATCTAAGTAAAACCGTCATGGCGCTATGGGGCAGCGTCTGATTGTAAGCCCGATGGTTGTGGATTCGATCTCCGCTCTTCTTATAGATGATTTCTTTTTTTTAGCTTCACGTTGTATCCCGCACACAGCAGAAAGGTTGAGGGAACCTAGTGTTATGATACTCCGTTCCCCACACACTGTCGAATTCTGGAGGCATTGCGTGTTAAGTGGCGGAACTTAACGCCGCGTTTTTACCTCGGCACCACAATCGAACTCACAAGCAGTCGTTTACAGTCACACGCTTGTGCCACTGCGCCACGATTTTCTCCATTTATAATACTAATCTGCCTGACAGCCAGTAAACACGATAAACTGATGACTGCGTAAAAGTGTCAGGTTATAACTTCTATTTCTTATATCCAACATATTAATTCTTATATTACTTACTTAAGTAAATATTAAATGTTATTAAATATAATGTGATGTAAGCAAATTAACAAGTCAAAATTCGCACTTCATTAGTGCTAGTATAGAAGTGTTTTCATTTAGTGCTTTATTATTGTTATTGACTTCTTTACAGTTGGCGGCCATTTTGTCTTTAAATCCTCTTTAAATGGTAAGTCATATTACATTATAGTTAACAGCTACAGAAAATATATAAAAATGTGAATGCAGCGGGATTCGAACCCGCGCCTCCTGAATACTTGTCCAGGCGCTCTCACCACTGAGCCATGCGTTCTACTACCGGCTGCGTCGCAATTCTTATACCCTTTATTACAACTATTTTTTGTTGTTTTCAAAAAAATGACTATTCTGTGAGAATAACACTTTAAAAAATTGTAAAAACGTATACTACATTTTGTATGGAAAATGTAAAATAAACGGATCTTATTAATATTTTAATAACAATCAATTTCATAAACTAGCAGCGGCCTAGGGAGGCTAGTCGTGGCGCAGTGGCACAAGCGTGTGACTATAAACGACTGGTTGTGGGTTCGATTCCCATTCGAGGAGTCGCTCTGGTATCGAGGCAAAGCGCGGCGTTAAGTTCCGCCACTTAACACGCAATGCCTCCGAATTCAGCGGCGCGTGGGGAACTGAGTGTCTTAACACTAGGCTCCCTCTGCCTAACTTGCTGTTCGCGGGATGCTAAAAAAGAGTTAATGTCTTCGGAACAGTTATTAATAAATCGCAATTATATATTTACAATATACATATTTATATTTGGTTATATATATATTTGAACGAAGACATTTTCGGATTTTTACATTTATATTCATATATTTTCTTCTGACTATTTTGATCATAAGGTCGCCAGCGGTCGTATATTGTTTATTTTCTCTTTGCATTTTCTTCTATTACATTTTTTTAACTTCACGCTGTATCCCACACAGAGCAGGTTAAGCAGAGGGAACCTAATGTTCAGACACTCCATTCCCCACTTTCTGCGGAATTCTTTAAGCATTGCATGCTACGTGGCGGATCTTAACGCCGCGCTTTGCCTCGACATCAGATGAAGAAAACGGAGATATGAAATATTTCCACTCCTCGATTGGGAATCGAACCCACAACCAGTCGTTTACAGTCACACGCTTCTGCCACTACGCCACGACCGGCCCCTAGTAGTTACCTTTTATTAGTTTCTTATTTTTTATTACAATTTCATATTTTTTCTCGAGTAACAGGAACCTAGTGTTAAGATACTCCGTTCTCCATTTTTCGTTTAAAATTTAAGTAGCGATACTTAACGTATCTCGTTTTATGTACCAGAGCAGGGAAAATAATTTACATATAATAATTCCCCGCTCGTGTGTATCGAACTCACTCTACCATCGCGTTTACAGTCATACACTGGTACTAAGCCACGACGTCATTTATCATTTAATAACATTAAATAGCACTACTTGGGGCCAGTCGTGGCGCAGAGGCACAATTGTGTGACTGTACACGACTGGTTTTGGGTTCGATTCCCACTCGAGGATTGGAAATATTTAATATTTCAATTTTCATCGCTCTGGTGTCGAGGCAAAGCGCGGCGTTAAGTTCCGTGGCGTTAACACGTAATGCCTCCAAATTCGGCGGTGCGTGGGGAACGGAGTGTCTTAACACTAGGTTCCCTCTGCTTACCATGCTGTGTGCGAGATGCAGCGTTAAGCTAAAAAAAAAGAAAAAAATATATAAAAAATTGAACGCAGCGGGATATGAACCCTCGCCTCTTGTGAAACCTTCCAAGCGGTCTGACTTCTAAGCCATGCGTTCTTCTACTAACTGCGTCGGAATTTCTATGTATTTATTTAATTTAATACCACGATATAATAAATATGTTCCCGCTAAATCCTTTGAATATGTAAATGTCCCTTCATATGGTTTCCTTATAATGTTTATTTTCCTTAATCTATAGCAAAATTACAAGTAAAAAATAATCTATCCGTAATCCTAACTAATATTATAAATGTGAATGTCTGCCGTTGGGAAAAGTAGGGGCCAGTTGTGGCGCAGTGGCACAAGCGTGTGACTGTAAACGACTGGTTGTGGGTTCTATTCCCACTCGGGGTAAGGATCATTTTCATTTCTCCACTCTGGTATCTATGACAAAGCCCATCGTTAAGTTTCGCCACCTTACACACTTTGCTTCAACTTTTAGTGGAAAGTGGAAGCCAGTGTCTTGACACTAGGCTCTCTCTAACTGCCTAGGTCCATGGACGATTGGGGCAGTTCCTGAGGCCTGGGCTAGTGGCGGGAGAGGAGCACCGTCAGGTTTTAGTGGGTACACGGCGTACCATCTTGCCAAACCGGAGTCCTACATAACCTCGGGTCCCCACCCCGGGACGCGGTTATCCGTAACGGATTTCCTGGTGTTAAAAAAAGTTCTCCCTGCTATGCGAAATAAAGCTGCGTCGTACAAGACTTCTCCTTGAACTAAGAAACTTAGCTATTCAAATGAAGTAATTAAACGATTATTGTTGAACAAGTATTTTTCCGATCTTTATAATTATATATTTAACAAGATTTCTGATAACACTGAATGATATAGATTAATATGGGTTGTTACTATTTACATACTACTAGTAACCCGCTCGCGGTTTCGGCACGTGATCTGTAATTTATAAAAGTTGAATAGGGGATAACCCATATTCAAGCCACTTTAGGATTCTTTGAGTTTTGTTCAATTATAAGAAAATATATCCTCACTCTATCACATTATAGCACTCAGGAATAGTGTAGTTTTCTAATTGTGAAAGAGTTTTCATGATTTTTTTAACTTTACGCTGTATTCCGCACACAGTAGGATAGGCAGAGGGAACACTCCGTTCCCCACTTTCCGCTAAAATGCCTGCGGTATTGCGTGTAAGTGGCGAAACTTAACGCCGCGCCTTAGCTTAGCTTTGCCTTGACACCAGAGCGAAGAAAATGGAAAAATTAAATATTTCCACTCCTCGAGTGGGAATCGAACCCGTAACCTATCGCTTTACAAGCACACTCTATACCTCTGCGCCACGACCGGCCCCTTTTTGTGATCGGTTCAGTATTTCCGAAGATTACTCCTTACAAACAAACTTACAAACTTTACCTCTTTATTGTATTAGTATAGATTACTAGCAACCTGTATGCGGCTTTGCCTGTAAAAATTACACTAATTTTACTAATTTTCAACCCCCATTTAAGCCCCTTAAGGGTAGGCATTTTTGCAAGCATAGGTAGTCTATGCTTGATCTTGCGTCATTAACTATCTTCCAGGGAAAATTTATCGAAATTGGTCAAGTCGTTCAGATTTTTCATATAAATATTTATCCCTTACTTCGATCTTTTAGGATTTTTGAAAAAAATATGAATCCTATATTTGACTCTAGGTTTTCAAGTATTTTTATTATTTTTATATTCTTTTATATTCTTTTTATTTCTAGCTTCACGCTGTATCCCTTGCGGGGTAGTCAGAGAGAACGGAGCGCCAAACGCTACAGTCCACTGTCATCAACCTCTTCATACACGCCCTCCGGGGGGTCCTCATGCTTTTTACGTGACCTTCCCCCAGTATCGTCGATACTGTGTTTTCGAAGGTTAACCGAGGTCTCCCCCTGCCTCTCTTACCACTCACCTTTGCTTCATATATCTTTGTCACCATTCTTTCGTCACTCATCCTCTCGACGTGCCCAAACCACCTGAGCACGCCATAACCTAATTTAATGGAAACCATCAAAGCATATTATAGACAAACAGACAGATTGTCACATTTATTATGTTAGTATGGATTTTAATATCAATTTATTATATTATATTCATGTTATAAAGAACGTTTATTTAGTAATAACAGTCGTATATAGAGTGTCAATGAGTGAAGTATTAAAGGACGTGAAGTGAAATTATCATTAATTTATGTAATTGAAAGAGAAAATAGTGAATTAACTTTCCATTCTCCGTGTTTGGTTAGTTTGTAAGGAGTTTTAAGGTTTTAAATGACTTTTTCTTTCAAAACAGGGAAATAAATAATTAAAAAATATATATTTTGATTTTTTAAATAAAATGTTTAGTAATAATCATGAGTTTTGCAACAAAATTAGAATTTTGCGTCAGTATTTCAAAATAAGTTAGAAAAAAAAATAATGCTCTTTCCCGCATACAGCAGGCTAGTCACAGAGAATTTAATGACAAGACACTCCGTTCACCACTCTCCGCTCGAAATTAAGACACTACATGTTGAATTACGGAACAAAGCTACACTTTGGCTTAGGTACTAGAGCAGCAAAAGGAAAATAATATATCGTCGACAGAAAACGTATTTGCTGTAAGTAGAAAAAGTACAATTTGAAATAAAGCCGAAAAACGTTTTTAAATTTGAAAAAAAAATCATAGCTCTGTTAATATAAGCAGTATAGACATGATTTTTGGTACGTGAACAAACTTTAACATTACTAATATACTGAAAATATCTACATGTGTCTAAAATAAGTGGAAGTAGACTTTTCATTACTTACAGCAATTCGTTTTCCATTTATGGAATATAAAAATGTCGTAAGTAAGAACTGAATTTGTATGGCGAGTGAGGATTCTGATTCTTTTGAAAGGAATTTAAATACTGTAAACGATAAATAACACTAAATAAGGATTATCTTAAAGACTTGTATATGTTTTTGAAATGAAGTTGACATAAATAAGCTCTAAGTAGTAGTAGGTAATAAGGGCAGACTGCGTAAGTCACAATGGATTCTTAACGTCGTCACAATTGCTGTAAGTTAAAAAAACACCGCCGACACCGCAAGACACCGGATTTTTGGGTAGTTACAACAAATTGGATGAATATTTTTTCAAAATTGAGAACGCGTAAGTAATTTTTTTTTAATCTTAGCAAAAACCTACCTAGATCATTCGATGCAGTTTTTTTTTCTGATTCAAATGATATATAAAACCAAATTTTGATATTTTCTACTTACAGCAAATACGTTTTCCGTCGTCGATATACAAACATTATAAATAATAATAACAAGAATCTAATCTTCAATTATCGCTTTTACAGTTCCGAGTGTGTTCAGTGTGAATGACGCTTTAAAATGTTGAAAGTTGTATATATTCATTACATACTTTACTAATTCCATTTTAATAAAGGAAAATTTAAGATGTACATTTTTTGTTTCACGCTGTATCCCGCACACAGCAACCCTGCTGCCACAGGCAGGGGGGGAACTGATGTTAAGACTCTCCGTTCCCAATCTTTGGGCCAATTCTGATGGCATTGCGTGTTAAGTGGTGGAACTTAACGCCGCGCTTTGCCTCTGATACCAGAGAGAAGGAAGTGAAAATATTAAATATTTTCACCCCTCGAGTGGGAATCGAACCCACAACCAGTCGTTTACAGTCACGTTTGTGCCACTGCGCCACGACTGGCCACATACTTTAAGGCAGGGGAGACCTAGTGCTAAGACACTCCGTTCCCTATTTCCCGCCCAATTCTAGACTCAGAACTGAACTATGGGAATATTATGACATAGGAAACATAGAAAATGGAAATTATAAATGTTTTAATTTTTCGAGTGGGAATCGAACCCACAATCGGTCGCGTTTAAAGTCACACTTTGCGCCCACAGGCCACGACTGGCACAGATGTTAATGGAATTGTTAATACTTCAATAATTAATTTAGTTTCTTAATATATTTTTTATTATGATAATAATTATTTTCATCATGTTCAAGTTAATAAATAATATTTTATTATTATTAGTGGTTACTTCATTTATTGAGGCCGGTCGTCACTTGTGGGCACAAAGTGTGACTGTAAAGCGACTGGTTGTGACTTTGATACCCACTGGGAGGAGGACTGAGGAGTGAAAATATTAAATATTTCCATGTTTTCGCTCTTGTTTCGAGGCAAAGCGCGGCGTTATGTTCCACCACTTAACACGTAACACCTCCATAATTCAGTGGAAAGTGGAGAACGGAGTGTCTTAACACTAGGTTCCCTCTGCCTACCCTGCTGTGTGCGGGATACAGCGTGAAGCTAGAAAAAAAAACTTTTTTTGAGGCCAGTCGTGGGGCAGAGACACAGAGTGTGATTGTAAAGCGACTGGTTGTGGGTTGGATTCCTACTCGAGGAGTGGAAACATTTAATATTTCCATTTCTTTCGCTCTGGTGTCGAGGCAAAACGCGGCGTTAAGTTCCGCTATTACGATCCACGTAATATGTTGTCATACTACCCACCCGCTTGCGGCCTCGGTCGTGTTAATTAGGGGCCGTTCAAGTATGTACCAGTACGTACGTGTACCTAAGCATATTTATTACAATTTTTTTACAACATTGACATTTTAATAATTAAATAAAATTAGACACAGAATTGTCTTTTTTATTTATAGATATATGCATTAAATATAAAGCAAACACAGCTGCCGCTTTAAAAAATCAGAAATAATTTTAGTTATATGATTTTGTCTTTATTAGTACATACTACTTTTACAGTAGCCGAAGACATCGCGTGAAATGGACAGCTCTTATCATGAAGTTAATAACAAGGAGCACGTTGAAAGAACAACTGTACAATCAAATTTCCGACAGGTATGTTTTTTAAAATTAAAATTAAATGTTGGTGCCAGTCGTGGCGCAGTAAACGACTGGTTGTGGGTTCGATTCCCACTCGAGAGGTGGAAATATTTAATATTTCCATTTTCTTCGCTCTGGTGCCGAGGCAAAGCGTGGAGTTACGTCGCGCCACTTAACACGCAATGCCTCCGAATTTGGTGCAAAGTGAGGAATGTAGTGTCTTAACACTAGGTTCCTTTCTGCCTTCCCTGCTATGTGCGGGATACAGCATGAAGCTAAAAAAAATAGAAATTAAATATTATCATGATTTCATATAACAGCTATGTAAATAGATTATTTTTACATTTCTTATGTAAGATAATAAACATCAGGGTACGTTTAAAATGAAGTGATTATTTATTTATTTATTTATTTATTAAGATCCATCAGTGACAATTACATTTTGAACAAGCACGAGAGGTTACAAATTATAACTTAAGACTAAATGCATTATCTTTTAAGATGAATACAGCATGCATAAAATTATGTTACAAATATAATTAATAAAAAATTCTGACATTTTTGAACTGTACTTGTTTAGATATAATTAGTTTAAAAAAAATTTCATATAAATATTCAATTAAAGATTCAAAAACTTAAAATATAAATAATTCTAAAATATAACATTTACATAAAACTTAATAAATTCTGTTAAAATATAATCGATTAGATAAAATTGAGTAAATATACTTACAATATAATTGTTTAATTAAAATCTGATGAATTATTTTATAATATAATTAATTAATTGAAAATTGAGAAATAATTTTAAATTTGTATTTAGACAGTGAGTCCCCAAAAGGGTCTAAGAAATCCTTACTATCGTTTAATAATTTAGACAGCCGTGAAACTGGTGAGTTCATGCCTAAAACTGTCCTTCGGAAAGGTCTTACGAGAGGAGTGATAGGTTTGCGTGGATACCGCGACGGAACATTAAACTTATATTCTGATATTGTAACGGGATTATCACTTTTGCTGTTAAGACATTTGTATAAGTACATAAGATCCAACAAGTCCCTTCTGTTGCTAAGAGTATTCATTTTGAAGTAATCTAGTATATGTTCGTGAAATCAGTTGGTATTTTTAATAAAAAATAATTTACTATCTGTATCCACGTTTAATTATTAAAAGGGTTAATGACAGAACAAATTATACCTTAAAATGTGGGTTATAAGAAAAACAATAAACGCTAGGGCATGTAAAATTAAGTTTTCTCGTACTATGTATATAATTTGTACCCAACGCGAACCTAATTCTTTTTATATTCTGATTTCTTTCACGGTGAGGGTTGCCTGGTAGAGATCACCTGTGGTGATAAGGCCGCCTTTACACCACATACTGTATTTTCTCTATTTATATTACTTGGTTACGCAAATGCATGTCTTTTTCTTTGTTTTTTTTTAAATTATTGAATAAAGAGGAGGCAAACGAGCAGAAGGCCCACGTAGTGTTAGGTGGTTACCTTCGCCCATAGACATCCACAACATTAGAGGTCCAAACCTCTGCGTTGCCGGCCTTTGAACTAAAAGAAACGAGGAGGAAGGAAATATGGGAATGGTGGAAATGGGGAGAGCTGGCTTACATGCCATCGAACCGGAACATATCATCAAATGTTTGGTGGTTCGTCTTTGACACGATAGTGGTCGCGATCCAGGCGAAAAACGGATCTCCTACCACCAAACTACTGGGTTTTACGGGACGCTACCCTGCGGTGGGGGGGAATTGTAGTCTTAACCCGTCCCCCACGGGTTTTTGGTGTGCACAGCCAAGATCATTGTCAACAGTCTTCGGAGCTTGTGCCATCATCTCAAATTTTAATTATAATTTGGGGTTAATAAAATTGTAGAAGTGGACGCAGCACATCTTTAACCATCATGTGATGTAACATTGTATAAGTGTTTATTACTTTCAGTGTTCTTGTTTCAATTTTACTATTAAGTAATAAACGTTCCTAAAATTTTCGGATAACGCTTGAATGTTGAGGGACTTTTGTATTATATGTGTTTTTTTTTAAATATTTTTACAATACTTTTAAACATTTTTAAAGTGTTATTCCACACTTAGGAAAATTGAAAAAAACATTTAAAGAAAACGTATAAAAATTTGAACGCAGCGGGATTCGAACCCGCGCCTCCTGAATACCGTTCAGGCGCTCTCACCACTGAGCCATGCGTTCTACTATACGCTGCGTCGAAATTCTTATACGCTTTATTACAACTTATTTTTGTTGTTAGCATCTCTTTAAATGTCTTTTTCAATTTTTACAATGTGTCAAAAAGATCTAGCTATCTTGTACAAGATAATACTGTTCTTTTATATATACCCACATTTGTATATAAATATTTTTAATATATTTTCTTAAATTGATTCCTGCATATTAACTGCATTAACATTTCCAAGAACGCCTCCAAGATATCTTCAAAAAACGAACGAAAATCATCCAAAAAATTTTTTTTATTTTTGAATCAATGTACTACAGATCATCAAATTAACAAAGAGATAGGAGGATTAGGTTATAATTCAGTATATCTGGAATATGAGGTAAAGATATTAATCTTACTAATGGTAACAATCTTTTCAGTTCTTTATTTGCAGCACTGTATGGACTCAATTTTTCATAGCAGGACTATGTTTTGGACTTCCCACAGTGATGGTTCCACAATTGAGGAAAGATAAATCATATTATTTGGACGACGAGCTAGCCTCTTGGATATGTAAGTATGTTATTTGACTTGACAGACTTTCCTTCTCTCCTCCGCCATTTCTCCACCATACCATCCCAATTACAAGCGGCACTATGGGAATTGCACAAGCGTGTGACTGTAAACGACTGGTTGTGGGTTCGATTCCCACTCGAGGAGTGGAAATATTTAATATTTCCATTTTCTTGGCCTGGTACTGAGGCAAAGCGCGGCGTTAAGTTCCGCCACTTAACACGAAATGCCTCCGAAAATTTAGCAAAAAGTGGGGAACGAAGTGTCTTAACAGTGGGTTCCCTCTGCCTACCCTGCTGTGTGCGGGATACAGCGTGAAGCTAAAAAAAAAGCTCAAGATTTTTTTATGCTCCATAGAGCTGAACGTACTAATACAGAAAATGCATATGTTTTCAGATGCAGGCCCCTTTTCTTGTGGCATACCATGGGTAGCGTTGCCGTATTTCTCTGAACGTTACGGGCGGAAAATTTCACAAATTATAGCATCCATCAATTGTGTGATTGTATTTGGCTGTTTTTGTCTCGCCACTTCTTCATACTTAATCTTAGCAGCGGAATTTCTTGAAGGGTAAGCTATAAGTACTGTTTTTTTTTTTATATGAGTTTTCTTTCTCCATGGACACAGCACACAGCAGGGTAGGCAGAGGGAACCTAGTGTTAAGACACTCCGTTCCCCACTTTCCGCCGAATTCGGAGGCTTGCGTGTTAAGTGGCGGAACTTAACGCCGCGCTTTACCACAGCTCCGTGCCCTTGTTGTTCTTGATCTTGATTGTATTTCCTTTTCCTTTATTTTTCTTTTTTTTTTCTTTCACGACTTCTGTTGCTCGGTGAGTGTACTCAGCTACATGAATCTATATATTGGATAAATAGCCAGTGGTATGTATGTAGTAGTATAATATGGTTAGTGTATTAGTGCTGTCAAAAAAAGTCGCAGACTCTATAAATATTTTATATATATATGTATAACTAATTATTTTCTAACCCATATATGCCCAAGAGAGGTAAAACGATCTAAGGAGGACATGTTTGATACTAAAAATTCGTAAAAATAAATATCAATGATTACTTAAATTTTGTGCTATCTCTTAATTCTTCGAAGACCTAAGTAAGCTGTAGGGACATGAAATATAGCGTAATAAAATAGTATTAGTTAAACACATAATGATAGTTGGGCCAATTTTTTTTCGATGAAAATTGTGAACCCTGGAATGATAGTTTGTGAATGTTGTTTACTATAAATTTGGCGTGTACTGTAGATTATTTTTTTTTGCTTCACGCTGTATCCCGCACACAGCAGGGTAGGCAGAGGGAACCTAGTGATAAGTCACTTCGTTTCCCACTTTCCGCCGAATTCAGAGGCTTCGCGTGTTAAGTTGCGGCACTTAACTCCGCGCTTTGCCTCGTCACCAGAGCAAAGAAAATGAAAATATGAAATATTTTGTCTCCTCGAGTGAGCGAACCCACAACCAGTCGTTTACCGTCACACGCTTGTGCCCCTGGGTTACGACTGGCCCAGTGGCACAAGCTTTAAATATATTTTTCTTTAAATGACTTATTTATATTACGCTATTTCCCATTCTTAATTATAATTAGTCCTTTCGTCACTAAACGTTGTCTGTAAAAGACAATTGCTTAAATCAATAACCGCCTTTGCATACATTTTAAATTTGTCATGTACATATCTCTCTTGTGTGTTTTATGTCTATGTGTGCAATAAAGTGTTATTCTATTCTATTCTATATACTATTTTTGTTTATATGTTTCATATAATTAAACAATAAGTGCCCAACTAGTCCAAGGTCTTGCAGTTGCTGGTATTGAAAATATCTATTTAGTTTTCAACTTAATTATTACTATTAGGGACAATAATATACAAAATTTGCAAAAATCTGAGTTAGCGTTGACGAGAATGTTGTAGTAAGAATAAAGAAGTAAGAGTACTGGGCACATGTTAAAAAAACTATATGAAGCAAAGTTAAGTGTTAAGAGAGGCAGGGGGAGACCTTGGCTGATATTGGAGGAAGGAAGGAATTGAAACCTACTTATGATTTGGTTTTTTCAGAAATATTCACACATTTTTAAAATTTAATTAATAATTTATTTTATATTCATAATTTCAGATATTTCCACGCTTGTAATGTAAGTACATCGCTCTTGATCCTCACTGAATATTCAAGTCCAAAATTCCGTGGAATGTTTTTAACAATGTCTTCAGCCGCATTTTTCTGGGGTATCTGGACAGCTGATGTGATCGGAACGTTCTTCCCTTGGAGAAACATAGCATATGTGGGTCTCATCTGTTCACTTTACACTTTAACAGCATTCTTTTGGCCAGAATCACCGATTTGGCTAGCAAATAAGAAGCGATATGACGAAAGTAGAGAAGCTTTTAGATGGATCCATGGTTACAGCGCAGAAGAAGAGTTGCAAGCATTGTGTAACGATTGCACTGAAAGCTTTAAGCCTGAAATGAAATGGTATGAGACTGTGCGATGCCCTGAGTTTTATAAACCAATGATTTTGGCGATAGTTGCTGTATTACAATACCAGTTTAGTGGGAAAATGATGTACAGCTTGTATATTCTGGATATATTCAAAAAGACTGCAACCGAGAGGGTCGCGTATACAGCTATGCTGATTCTGAACGGTTTCTCAGTTTTGAGTATGTATGTTGGGTCTTATCTAACAAACGTGTTGAAACGGCGCACGCTGTATATGAGTACATCATCTGTAGCCATATTCTTTTTATTTTTTATATCTTTATATTTATTTTTGTGTAAATTAAATGTTTTTAATCATAATAATTATTTAGTAATCTGCTTTCTCGTGGTTTATAATATATCGATTAGCTGCGGACCGATGATCTTATCTAATACAATAGCTGGTGAAATTATTTCAGTTAAATTTCAATCGATTAGTTTCGTTATATTATTTATAACTGTAACAGCGTGCTTGTTGCTCTTATCCAAGTTAACCTTAAAAATTTTCGATACATTAGGAATTCATGGATCATTTTGTATGTACGGTGTTATATGTACTCTATGTACGATATATTTATATAGATACTTACCAGAAACTAAAAATAAGACTCAATGGGAGATCGAGGAGATGTTTAAAGAGAAAAAACCAAATGAAATTGAATAAAAATTGTTGCTTCAAAATATATGTGTCATAATTTTTCCTTGAATCTTCCAGTAAATGCGTTCCCTAACGTTTTTAGTAAATAAAAATGCACAATTTTTGATAACGTAGTAATTTCAGCTCTAAGCATGAGTATCGTGGAAGTAAACGCTTAAGATAAAGTCTATGCCGTGGGAAACGAATTTTATGAGAATATCATATCTATCTATCTATAATAAAGAGGTAAAGTTTATAAGTTTGTTTGTAAGGGGTAATCTGAGGAAATACTGAACCGATCATGAAAATTCTTTCACAATTAGAAAGCTACACTATTCAGGAGTGCTATAGGATATGTTTTACTATGATTGAATAGAGTGTGTGCGGGATATAGCGTGAAGCTATTTAATTTTTTTTTTAATTGAATAGAGAAGGGATAAAAGTTACAGATCACGTAGTGAACCCGCAAGGGTCGCCCCTTTTTTTATAATTTAATAAGAGATTCGTTCAGAGTATGTGCGTTGTCTCGGACGGTTTGTTAGATTTAATAAAATAAATTTTAAATGTATTTCTTTATTGCTTATTAATATTAATTAAAATAAAATAACATTTAAATTTGTATTTTTAAAAGCCCTCTTGCACTCCCGTAAATTTGTCTCGACTGCTTTGCTTTAACAAACAAATTAGATTTCAGAATAACAGTAGTAAATTATTATATTATATATGTGAAAGTGTGTTTGTTTGTCTTTTTGTTACAATTTTTTTAATGGAGATCTTTAGAAGACTGAGGTACACATCGTACAATAAGTTACTATTTACAGTAAATTTACTTATATTATGAATATATTGAGAACATAGGCGTATAATGTATCATATCATTGACATTTTACTGGCATTATTGACATTTCAAATATTGATCTGTATATAAGCGTGATTGCATCGTAAAATTACGTAGGCGCTTTAATTTTTTATTTTTCTACATAATATCTTTTACAAAACATACAAGCCAAGCCAAGCCTAGCGAGCCTTTATGTATTTTAATTATTCATAGTAATAATGAGTTTGATTTACAAAATTAGAAATATTAATACTTTTTTTTTTCAGCTTCCCACAACCAGTCGTTTACAGTCACACGCTTGTGCCACTGTGCCGCGACTGGACAAAAATTGATATTATACTACTGGTTTACGTTCCCATAAAGACTATATAGGCTATATATACTATATACTAGAATTGTGGAGATAGCCCCTACCGACTTTTTTTTATTATTTTTTTTTATTTTTTTATCTACATTTTAATGTCTTAACATAAGTTTTAACATGAAGGATCCAACGCATCCATGGATCCATGGATGGTAAGGGGTTACTTTCGCCTATGGACGTCCACAACATTAGTGGAGTAGACCAAAGAGGGAACAAACCGTGAGCTGGGTGGCTGTTTTTATTACAATTATATATATGTACATATATTTACCACAAAAAAAACCGCTTACAATTAGTCAGTGATGGACCATCACCATTAGATTACATTAATATAAGTCTCAGTGTTTTTAAAATTGTCACAATACAAATTAATACTAACAAATGCCATGGGCACCTGTGAGCACATGAACAGAGTTTCCCTATTAAAAAAAACACTTTAGTGGAGTTGTGGGTGCGTTGTCTTGAAGGTGTAGAAGGGAGAAGGATGGGTGGGAATAGAGAATAAGGAATAGAGGAATAGAGCTCTTTGAGCTTTTCGTTTTTAATCAGCATACTAATGATGAAACTATAGTAAATCCCCATAAAAGTCTACTTTAAGATAAATAAGTCTTCTACAGTAATTTTGTAAGCAACTTTGTATTCTTTTCACGAACAATAATACGTTCAATCACTGTTACATATATTGTTTATTATTATTACTTATTAAAAAAATATCACCAATTGCGCAATATTTTGAATTAATACTTCTATTTTAATTATTCTACCCGTGGGGGGACGGTTTAAGAATACAATTACCCCCCACCGCTGGGTAGCCTCACGTAAAAGGGCGATAACCCAGTAGCATGGTGGTAGGAGATTCGTTCGTTGACATGTAAGCCAGCACTCCCTATTCCCACCATTCCCATCCTTCCTCCCTCCTTCTGCCCTACTTCCCCGAGGCTTGCAACGCATCCATAACTCTAATGTCGTGGATGTCTATGGGTGAAGGTAACCACTTAACACCAGGTGGGCCTTCTGCTCGTTTGCCTCCTTTATTCCATAAAAAAAATATATACTTCAGAAAAAAATATAAAACATATAGTTTATTTCAACAAATTTTATTCAATCTCATTTAGCCTTTTATCTGACTCTCTAAACATCTGCTCAATCTCCCAATTGCTCTTGTTTTTAGTTTCAGGCAAGTACCTATACAAATATATCGTACATATAGTACATATGACACCGTACATACAAAATGATCCATGAATTCCTAAAGTATCGAATATTTTTAACGTTAACTTGGATAAGATCATAAAACATGCTGTTACAGTTACAAATATTATAACAAAACTAATCGATTGAAATCTTACTGAAATAATTTCACCGGCTATAGTATTAGATAAGATCATCGGCCCGCAGCTAATCGATATATTATAAACCACGAGAAAGCAGATTACCAAATAATTATTATGATTAAAAACATTTAATTTACACAGAAACAAGTATAAAGATATCAAAAATAAAAAGAATATGGCTACAAATGATGTACTCATATACAGCGTGCGCCGTTTCAACACGTTTGTTAGATAAGACCCAACATACATACTCAAAACTGAGAAACCGTTCAAAATCAGCATAGCTGTATACGCGACCCTCTCGGTTGCAGTCTTTTTGAATATATCCAGAATATACAAGCTGTACATCACTTTTCCACTAAACTGGTATTGTAATACAGCAACAATGGCTAAAATCATTGGCTTATAAAACTCAGGGCATCGCATAGTCTCATACCATTTCATTTCAGCCTTAAAGCTTTCAGTGCAATCGTTACACAATGCTTGCAACTCTTCTTCTGCGCTGTAACCATGGATCCATCTAAAAGCTTCTCTACTTTCGTCATATCGCTTCTTATTTGCTAACCAAATCGGTGATTCTGGCCAAAAGAATGCTGTTAAAGTGTAAAGTGAACAGATGAGACCCACATATGCTATGTTTCTCCAAGGGAAGAACGTTCCGATCACATCAGCTGTCCAGATACCCCAGAAAAAGGTGGCCGAAGACATTGTCAGGAACATTCCACGGAATTTTGGACTTGAATATTCAGCCACGATCAAGATCGACGTACTTACATTGCAAGTGTGGATATATCTGAAATTATGAGTGAACAATAAATTATTATATATATATTTTTTTAGCCTAGTGTTAAGACACTCCATTCCCCACTTTCCGCCGAATTCGGAGGCATTGCGTATTAAGTGGCGGAACTTAACGCCGCGCTTTACCTCGGCACCAGAGCGAAGAAAATGGAAATATTAAATATTTCCACTCCTCGAGTGGGAATCGAACCCACAACCCGTCATTTACAGTCAAACGCTTGTGCCACTGGGCCACGACTGGCCACATTGGGTCTTGAAATTACTTAGATAAAATTAATTAACACATATACATAAGAACTATAACTTGAGGCTAATCGTGGCTTGTGAGCACTAAGTGTGATTGTAAACGCGACGGGTTGTATGGACGATTCCCACACGAGGAGTTATATTTAATATTTTCATTTTCTTCGTTCTGGTGACGATCCTAAACGAGGCGTTAAGCTCCGCCACTTAACACACAAAGCCTCCCAATTCAGGGGAAATTGGGGAACGGAGTGTCTTAACACTAGGTTCCCTTTGCCTACGCTGCTGTGTGCGGGATACAACGTGAAGCTAAAAAATATATATAAAAACTAATCTAAGTAATTTCAAGACTGGTAGTTGTGGGAATATAAGTGTGAGAATACTAAATCAAAATCATATAGTAATTAGGTCTTAATAAACTAAATTAAGTACTAGTAAGTAAAACCTCTCTCTTCTACAAAAGTCTTTGTATATATACCATACTTACCCTTGAAGCAGTTCTATTGCTAGGATGAAATATGAAGAAGATGCGAAGCAAAAACAAACAAATACAAAGACACAATTGACGGATGCTATGATTTGTGGTATTCTTCTTCCATAACGTTCAGAGAAGTACGGTAGCGCCACCCATGGTATACCGCCAAAAAAGAAGCCTGCATCTGAAAATTTATAATTTATTTATTATTTATTTATTTAATGTGGCCAGTCGTGGCCCAGTGGCACAAGCGTATGACTTTTTTTTTTTTTTATGGAATAAAGGAGGCAAACGAGCAGAAGGCCCACCTGGTGTTAAGTGGTTACATCCACAACATTAGAGTTATGGGTGCGTTGCCAGCCTTGGGGATGTAGGACAGAAAGAGGGAGGAAGGATGGGGATGGTGGGAATAGGGAGAGCTGGCTTACGTGCCATCGAACCGGAACACATCGTCAAATGTTTGGCGGTTCGTCTTTGACACGATAGTGGTCGCGAGCCAGTCGGAGAATGAATCTCCTACCACCAAACTACTGGGTTACCCGCCTTTTACGGGACGCTACCCAGCGGCGGGGGGGAATTGTATTCTTAACCCGTCCCCCCACGGGAAACTGACTGTAAACGACTGGTTGTGGGTTCGATTCCCACTCGAGGAATGGAAATTATATTTCCATTTTCTTCGCTCTGGTGCCGAGATAAAGCGCGGCTTTAAGTTCAGCCACTTAACACGCAATGTCTCCAGAATCTTGAAAGTTGCATAAGATAAAAGCCCAATAATACTTACAAATCCAAGAGGCTAGCTCGTCGTCCAAATAATATGATTTATCTTTCCTTAGTTGTGGAATCATCACAGTAGGAAGCCCAAAACATAGTCCCGATACGAAGAATTGAGTCCATACTGTGCTGCAAATAAAGAGCTGAAAAGTTTTTTGCCATTAGAAAGTAATAATCTTTGCTTTATATTCCAGATATAAAGAATTGGGGTCAGTCGTGGCACAGTGGCACAAGCGTGTGACTGAATAGCGACTGGTTATGGGTTCGATTACGAGGAGTGGAAATATTTAATATATCCATTTTATTCGCTCTGGTGCCGAGGCAAAGCGCGGCGTTAAGTTCCGCCACTTAACACGCAATGCCTCCGAATTCGGCTGAAAGTGAGGAACGGAGTATCTTAACACTAGGTTCCCTCTGCCTACCCGAATGTGTGCGGGATACAGCGTGAAACCAAAAAAAAGCTACGTTAAGTATCGTTACTTGAATTTGATGCGGTGCGTGGGGAACGGAGTGTCTTAACACTAGGTTCCCTCTGCTTACCCTGCTGTGTGCGGGATACAGCGTGAATTTAAAAAAACAAACGAAACAAAAATAATGAGGTGTGTCAAAATAAATACTAAAAAAAAAAATAGCTTCACGCTATATCCCGCACACAGCAGGGTAGGCAGAGGGAACCTAGTGTTAAGACACTCCGTTCCCCACTTTCCGCCGAATTAGGAGGCTTGCGTGTTAAGTGGCGGAACTTAACGCCGCGCTTTACCTCGACACCAGAGCGAAGAAAATGGAAATATAATTTCCACTCCTCGAGTGGGAATCGAACCCACAACCAGTCGTTTACAGTCACACTCTTGTGCCACTGCGCCACGACTGGCCACGATACGAAATAAATACTTGTTTTAAAATTGATCTCGTTGACGGCCTATCCTCACACAACACTTCCTCAGTTACAACTTCTTGATACACTGTGTTCATTTTTCAGATACTATACTGATTGTTAATGTTAGTAAGTAGTTAAAATAGATAATAAAATTAGATTTAATATAATAAAATTAAATATGCCAGTCGTGGCGCAGTGGCACAAGCGTGTGACTGTAAACGACTGGTTGTGGGTTCGATTCCCACTCGACGAGTGGAAATATTTAATATTTCCATTAACATTTTCTTCGCTCTGGTGTCGAGGTAAAGCGCGGCGTTAAGTTCCGCCACTTAACACGCAATGCCTCCGAATTCGGCGGAAAGTGGGGAACGGAGTATCTTAATACTAGGTTCCCTCTGCCTACCCTGCTGTGTGCGGGATACAGCGTGAAGCTAAAAAAAAAAAAAAAAAAAAATTAAATATTATATATATAATTGAATCTAAATAATAAATATAAAGTTCTTAGTCATTTTAAATTGTTCGTTGTTAAAACTTCTTCCTTTATATATTATTTAGATTCTTCAATTATATATAATATCTAATTTTATTATATATTACATATAATTCTAATTTTATTATCTATTTTAACTACTTACTAACCTTCACAATTAGGGAAGAAGTTTTAACAACGAACACTTTAAAATGACTAAGAACTTTCTACTACTGTATGTTTGTTAACATCTTGAATACACGATGAAATAATCTATGTAAAGAAAACACTTGTTAAAAATTATATTTACATATAATTATAATTTTTTATTATTTTATCATCTTTTACGTCGATTAACACAATTTTGTTAATTTTTTATCATCCAAGTGCACACATGCGATACATACATCTACGAGTATACTTATATTATACTTATATTTATAATCCATACTTATATTAGTAATTCAGGGTCAAACATAGGCAACTTATTTTTACAAAAATCTATCTTTAAAGGGTTGAAATAGGGGATGAAATTTTATATGATAAATCTAAGCCGTTTAACCGATTGTAATGAATTTTGGCATAAATATTGTTGATAATCCAAGGTTAAACGAAGATTACTTTATTTTTTCAAAAATCCACCACCGAGGGTTGCAATATAACAAACCAGTGCAACACAACAGTGCCGCTTGTACACAATATATGCGTTACGAACAAGACTGGCCTGCGCTGTAACGTCACTACTATTGTAGTGATATTATATAGACGATAGAATTGAGTTTAGTGGCCAGTCGTGGCCCAGTGGCACAAGCGTGTGACTGTAAACGACTGGTTGTGGGTTCGATTCCCACTCGAGGAGTGGAAATTATATTTCCATTTTCTTCGCTCTGGTGTCGAGGTAAAGCGCGGCGTTAAGTTCCGCCACTTAACACGCAAGCCTCCGAATTCGGCGGAAAGTGGGGAACGGAGTGACTTAACACTAGGTTCCCTCTGCCTACCCTGCTGTGTGCGGGATATAGCGTGAAGCTAAAAAAATAAAAAAAAATAGAATTGAGTTTATTAAAATGTCGTAATAAACAGTCATAATTCTATTTTATTTTATTTCGCACAAAATTAATGTCAAATAAAAAGCGTGGCAAGGCGTGCGAGCAGCGACCTGTTCCGAGTGGTCCACTAACCCACTACGCGTGGACGGCTCACTGTATGGCTGATGGAGTGAGCGCATGCCCATACAACATTCATATAAAGCATACCAACCGCGTGAGGCGAGGCGGTGCTGAGTGGATGCCGGGTGGCTCTAGTGAGCTGTGACCCTAAGTCAAAAACTCGGTGTTAAGAAAATTGTAACAAATCTCTTTATTGAAAAAGACATTTAGAAAACGTATAAAAATTTGAACGCACCGGGAATCGAACCCGCGCCTCCTGAACACCGTTCAGGCGCTCTCACCACTGAGCACGCGTGTTAAGTGGCGGAACTTAACGCCGCGCTTTACCTCGACACCAGAGCGAAGAAAATGGAAATATTAAATATTTCCACTCCTCGAGTGGGAATCGAACCCACAACCAGTCATTTACAGTCACACGCTTGTGCCACTGGGCCACGACTGGCCACTTTTATATATATACAAGAATTGCTCGTTTAAATATAAGATATATGGTATATACGCTATATAAAACTAGCTGCACTATGCAGACGTCGCTACGCCTCTCATTATAGTAAAAAGGAAAGACATTTGACATTTACTACTAGCGATCGCGTAATCTGCAATTCTTATCCCCAATTCGAGCTCCTTTAGAATTCACTAAACTTAAAAATGCTTGTCTGCAATAAAATTCCACAACCTGTCTTAAACTATCACTGTACGAAAATGAATTCCTCAATTCGAATTCAAAGAAATAATCAAAAATTGGAGAACGGTGTGTCTTAACACTGGCTTCCCTCTGCCTAATCTGCTGTGTGCGGGATACAGCGTGAAGCTGAAAAAATAATTCATTGGAAGGGCAATTTTAATAAGTAAGGCTTAAACTCCGCAGAATTATATAGAAGCTTAATATCGATAGAATAAAGGGGAACAGAGTGTTCTACAACAAGGTTCTCTCTGCCTGTCCTGCTGTGTGCGGAATACAGCGTGAAGTTAAGAAAATAAATAAAAAATGATATTGAAAGAGGCATTTAGAAAACGTATAAAAATTTATAAAAAATTGAACACAGCGGGATTCGAACCCGCGCCTCCTGAATACCGTCCAGGTATTCTCACCACTGAGCCATGGCGTTCTACTACACGCTGCGTCGAAATTCTTATACGCTTTATTACAACTTATTTTTGTTGTTAGCATGGTAGTTGATATAGAAAGGATAAAAATGCATAGAAGTAATCTGATTAGAGTTTAATAATAAATAAATAAATAGCTTCACGCTGTATCCCGCACACAGCAGGGTAGGCAGAGGGAACCTAGTGTTAAGACACTCCGTTCCCCACTTTCCGCCGAATTCGGAGGCATTGCGTGTTAAGTGGCGGAACTTAACGCCGCGCTTTACCTCGACACCAGAGCGAAGAAAATGGAAATATTAAATATTTCCACTCCTAGTGGGAGTCGAACCCACAACCAGTCGTTTACAGTCACACGCTTGTGCCACTGGGCCACGACTGGCCCTTAGAGTTTAATCTAGGTATTGGTATGATACCACTATTGTATAAAATTATAACTTATTTTTAAACTGTTGAGGTTTTCGATGGCTCTTCTAAGCGGAACTTCCGGGAGTAAAAAATGAAGCATGTAACATCTTATTTTGAATAAAATTATTTAACTTTGACTTTGATAGTAGTAGCTTTATATTCATTCAATAATTCAAAAGTGCTTGATTTTTTTTTTATCTTCACGCTGTATCCCGCACACAGCAGGGTAGGCAGAGGGAACCTAGAGTTAAGACATTCCGTTCCCCACTTTCCACCGAATTCGGAGGCTCTCACCACTGAGCCATGTTTAAAAGTATTTAATAAATAGCATTCTCTCTTGCCAAATGATTGTTCGTAGAATAATCTTTGGGTAGCAGAAATTTGTAAAAATCTCTCTACAGAGATGCTAACAACATAAATAAGTTGTAATAAAGCGTATAAGAATTTCGACGCAGCGGATAGTAGAACGCATGGCTCAGTGGTGAGAGCGCCTGGACGGTATTCAGGAGGCGCGGGTTCGAATCCCGCTGCGTTCAAATTTTTATACGTTTTCTTTAAATGTCTTTTTCAATTTTCCTAAGTGTGGAATAACACTTTAAAAAAATGTTTAAAAGTATTTAATAAATAGCATTCTCTCTTGCCAAATGATTGTTCGTAGAATAATCTTTGGGTAGCAGAAAGTACTTAGAATATTTTCTAAAAATATAATATAATTTATGTATATTTAAATTGAAATTATATATATAAATATTGTTCCATCTTTCTTTTTTATAAGTAGTTATAACTTTTTATATGTATATACGTTTTTTTTTTGTGTAAGTATGTTATTTTTTATATTTTTTTACATAAATAAATTCTTTTTCTTACTCATTTTATAATTGCAGTTTTCTATCTCGCTATTTGCTACTCATCCACATTCACGGGTTGACTGGAAGAGATTTCTTCAAGAGAAAAGTCCACCTTTGTACTAATGTTCTTTTGTTTCCCTTTTTTTTTAGCTTCACGCTGTATCCCGCACACAGCAGGTTAGGCAGAGGAAGCTTAGTATTAAGATAGTCCGTTCCCAACTTTCCGCCGAATTCGGAGGCATTGCGTGTTAAGTGGCGGAACTTAACGCCGCGCTTTACCTCGATACCAGAGCGAAAAAAATGGAAATATTAAATATTTCCACTCCTCGAGTGGGAATCGAACCCACAACCAGTCGTTTACAGTCACATACTTGTGCCACTGCGCTACGACTGGCCACTACACTCTTTTTTTGTTCTCTCCCATGTATTTTCTTTTTTATTTTATGTGCAATAAACAGTATATATAAAATAGTTATAATGAAGAACAATAACAATAGATAGTTATTGATACTTTGCATTTAAATTTTAATCAAGATTAAATTTAATTACTAATACGATACATTTGTGGCCAGTCGTGGCCCAGTGGCACAAGCGTGTGACTGTAAACGACTGGTTGTGGGGTCGATTCCCACTCGAGGAGTGGAAATTATATTTCCATTTTCTTCGCTCTGGTGTCGAGGTAAAGCGCAGCGTTAAGTTCCGCCACTTAACACGCAAGCCTCTGAATTCGGCGGAAAGTGGGGAACGGAGTGTCTTAACACTAGGTTCCCTCTGCCTACCCTGCTGTGTGCGGGATATAGCGTGAAGCTAAAAAAAAAAACGAAAGATTAAATTTAATATTTAATAAGGCAACGCAAAAACACAAAAAAACTGAACTCTCTTAGGGTATATTTTATAAGCCAAATTTATTCGCTTGCGCAGCTAGGTGAAGTGATGTCAAGTGGGCTCGCGTGCGATTTGAAAACGTTGCACAGTCTAAGTCTATGGGCACTTTTTGTCCATTTAATTACCATTTATTAGAAAACTACAATTACAATTGTCACCAAAAAACTTCACAGCACACAAGACACTGTGCTCGATATCCCTCACTGTGACAAGTTTCAGAGGTCTACTACAAATAGCCCAGGAAGAGATAACCACAACGAAACACACTTTTGACCAGTAAGAGCTACGCTCAGCTCAATAATATATATTTAATTTGTGTCTGTTTGTTTCGGCTAATCTCTGAAATTGCTGGACCGATTATGATGGGACTTCTAATAGTAGACAGATGATTAAATAAGTAGTAACTTGATACTTTCACGAGGACATAATCGCGGGCAAAGCTCGTTTCTATATAGAATTGTAATACTAAGTGAAAAATACGTGCTTATCATTAATTACTTATTTACTTACGTCATCACTACCACGTAATCATTACTATCTTTATAATTTAAAGAAAAGTGTCATGAATAACTATAATTATAGTTTCTTTAAAAAAAATGAAATCACTTTAAATGAAACTATAATTACATATATTTTGGTATTCCAAATTCACTTTAGAAAAAATAACATTTCGGACACTATACTATGTAACTGTTTGTTTGTTAACTTTGTTGAGTCGAAACTGAAAATCAAAAAAATTCTTGAGATCATATCAAAAAATTAGGAAATACTCGGTACATTCACATTCGCCACCATCACCACCAATCGAGACTATAGAAGCTCTTCCACCGCCCACCTAAGCATAGGCAATTGTTACTCCGCCCCCATATAAAAAAAATAAATCCCGACCAGCCCGTGAAGTTTAAGCCTGTTTAGCCCGTGGGGGGACGGGTTAAGAATACAATTCCCCTCCGCCGCTGGGTAGCGTCCCGTAAAAGGCGGGTAACCCAGTAGTTTGGTGGTAGGAGATTCGTTCTCCGACTGGCTCGCGACCACTATCGTGTCAAAGACGAACCGCCAAGTATCTGATGATGTGTTCCGGTTCGATGGCATGTAAGCCAGCTCTCCCTATTCCCACCATTCCCATCCTTCCTCCCTCCTTCTGTCCTACATCCCCGAGGCTGGCAACGCATCCATAGCTAATGTTGTGGATGTCTATGGGCGAAGGTAACCACATAACACCGGGTGGGTCTTCTGCTCGTTTGCCTCCTTCATTCCATAAAAAAAAGCCATTATTGTAACGTACAAAGCCCGCGTCACATCCAAAACTAAATTCATAGATAAATGGCGGAAGAACGTATCGTTTAAAAATAATAACTACGCCCTCAATAAGATTATCCCAATTTCTAATAATTGCTGATAGACTTTGACACACCACACAGGGATGAAACCGCCAAAATACTTGACAAACCGAACCCATCTATTTGCCATTATTTCCTGTTAACTTTAACCTATGTTGATACTTAAGAGCAACAGCAAATATATTAGCAAATCCGAACTCCCTGAAAAAATACACACTCATAACAGAGAATTTTCAGACGCCGGTTGTATTTAGGACATTACAGTCAAGTACGTGTACAATGTATCTGCCTAAGGTTACCTGGTAGAGATCACTCATAGTGATAAGGTCGCCTTTGCATACTGCAATCATGTACTTATGTGTCTGTGCTAATTATTGTGTTTTGTTTTGTGTGCAATAAAGAATTTATCTATCTATCTATCTACGTGGTTGATAACAAGAACCCGGGCCTATAAAATGTTGGACTAATGGTAATTTAAAATGTATATATATAAATATATATATTTCACGTATATTTAAATGAAAATAGATTTAATATGAATCATCAGAAAGTCAATGTTTCTGAACAATAACCGTTGCTGCAGTGCTTCAACTGCCTCCAGTTCAGACACATTACAAAGCACTGTAATAACGAGGATCAAAAGTTGCTCCCATTGCGCCCACAGTGGACATATGTTCCGTACCTGCCCGAAATGGTGTATTTTTTGTTTTATTAACAGATAGATGGTGAGATTTGTGAAGTATAACAGGACACCTTTAATAAATCAAAAAATAAAACATCTATCTCAAACATCAACCATGTGGGACTTGCAAATAACCTTAAAATTTTACAACACAACGTTGACTGATCCAGTAGGTTAGATCAGGCTCGCCCAGGTCCGCGGACGATTGGGGCAGTGCCCGAGACCTGGGCTAGTGGCGGGTAAGGAGCACCGTCAGGTTTTTAGTGGGTAAACGGAAGAACGATCCGGAGTCCCACATAACCGCGTCCGGGTCCCCACCCCGGGCGGGTATCCGTAACGGATTTTCCTGACGATAAAAAAAAAAAAAAAAAAAAGAAAAAAAAAGGTTAGATGAGGCTCAGCATGACTTCACATCGATCAGATACAATGTGGGGTTGATCGCTGAGCCTTACATTGGCAGAGATGGATGCACTCCTGGCATCCGCGAATGCCAATTCAAAACGTAAGACAGAATCTAAGTGGCGGTGGTGGTAAGAGCTACCGTAGGAGTCAGTGTCTATCCAACATCCAATGCAGCATTTTATTTATGAAAGTGACACACGTTGTGACTGCGGAGCCAACCCACAAACCATGCCACACCAGCTCGCCTGCCCCAATTGTCCGTCCACTTGTTCAATTGACGACCTGATTGAGGGAACGGAGCAAGCCGTTGACGTGGCCAAACACTGGCAAAATATCATCTAATCTGGTTCATTGACACATTGAAGAAGAAGACTTCGCCAATGTCACGTAGTATGGAGTATACAAGAAGGATGATTGCTCGGTAAAACAGAGATAAAGTTATACTATTATAGATTATAAGTTGAAAAGAGATCCAGTAGCAATACAACAACCTACACCTATAACAAAACAAACATATAACAGATATTTGCATAAAAAAAATAAGTTATTTTTTTTTTAGCTTCACGCTGTATCCCGCACACAGCAGGGTAGGCAGAGGGAACCTAGTGTTAAGACACTCCGTTCCCCACTTTCCGCCGAATTTGGAGGCATTGCGTGCTAAGTGGCGGAACTTAACGCCGCGCTTCACCTCGACACCAGAGCGAAGAAAATGGACATATAATTTCCACTCCTCGAATGGGAATCGAACCCACAACCAGTCGTTTACAGTCACACGCTTGTGCCACTGGGCCACGACTGGCCACATCTGCTATCAGGGTTTTAATATAATTTTTCAATTAAAACAGCAAAATATGAGAACACTTGTAATTCAATAAGATTTTAGAACAATTTTTTTTACCAATCTACAACGGGTAGGCTTAAAAAAATAATATAGTGTAAATGTGACATTGTTATAAAATTACATCAGGCGTCCGAACGATGGTGTTACCATCTTGCCTCACCGGAGTCCCACATAACCGCGTCCCGTGTCCCCACTCGGGCTGGTATCCGTAAAGGATGTCTTGACGTTAAAAAAAAAAAAAAAAAACAGTAGCAGTCGTGGGACTGCCGATAGAAGTGAAAACGGAACTATTAAGTTGAGTGTAATTAAAACTATATGCAAAAATTATATGATTTTTTTTATGTTTTATTTATTAGTTACATATGATGGGTTAAACAAATCATGAACAAAATATAAATACAAAGTGGTTGAAAAAATAATTAATATACAATTATCTTAATTATACATAGTATTTATATTTACACGAATTTCAATGAATTCAAACTTGAACATTATTTTCATTATCGTGCGCGCGTCCCGAGTCCCCACTCGGGCTGGTATCCGTAAAGGATTTCCTGACGTTAAAAAAAAAAAAATACAAAAAAAAAAGATTGATCATGTTTTAAGAGTTAGTAGATCTATTAATATAAGGTTGCTATATTTTTTTAATATCACGATATATCCCACACGCAGCAGGGTAGACAGAGGGAACCTAGTGTAAAGACACTCCGTTCCTAACGCACCGCTGAGTTCAGGAGGCATTGCGTGTTAAGTGGCGGAACTTAACGCCGCGCTTAGCGTCGACACCGAAGCGAAGGAAATGGAAATATTAAATATTTCTTTGAATGTCTTTTTCAATTTTCCTAAGTGTGGGATAACACTTTAAAAATGTTTAAAAATAGTTATATACACATAATAAAATAGGTTAGTTGCATTAAATATTCAAGAAGTTGTATTAATATATAGAAAAAACATAATGTTAGTAGATCGAGCCAAGAAAGATGACAAATACCATCACCAACATTCCTGGCATAGATAGCTTCGATCACGATTAAGTTCAAGGGGCCAGTCGTAGAGCAGTGGTATAAAGTGTGACTGTAAAGACTGGTTGTGGGTTCGATTCCCACTCGAGAAGTGAAAATATTTCATAATTTCCATTTTCTTCGCTCTGGTGTCGGCGTAAAGCGCAGCGCTAAGTTCCGCCTCTCAACACGCTCTGCCTACCCTGGTGTGTGCGGGATACAGCGTGAAGCTAAAAGAAAGTTAGGTAAACTAACATAACTACAAATATATACATTAAAAATCTTTAAGACCCAGCAAAGTAATGTATTTTTTGTAGATATAATGTAATATAGTATAAAGTACGTAATTACAATTTTAGTATTAGACGACAAAACGCCTAAAAATAAATTATGGCAAAAATACATTTCTGAGAAACTAAGACTTACAAAATAATAATCCTTATAATATTTTGTAGTATTATCCATATTTTTTTTATGTTCACGCTGTATCCAGTATACAGAAGGGTAGGCAGAGGAAGCCTAGTGTTAAGATACACCGTTCCCCACGCGCCGCCGAAGTCTGGAGGCATTGCGTGTTACGTGGCGGAACTTAACGCCTCCAGTGGGTCCAAATAGTATACTTTAATACACAAATTGATAGTCTTATTGGATTTTGAACGATGACTATGAACTCGTTTTGTGTTGGTTTTTGAGACTCATTCAAACTAATATTATAAATTTGAAAGTCTGTTGTCTGACGGTTACTTCTTCGTAGGGAGTGCAGTTAACTTAGCTAATTAAATCTTTTTAACATTTTTAAAGTGTTTTTCCACACTTAGGAAAATTGAAAAAGACCTTTAGAAAAAACGTATAAAAATGTATAAGTTGTTTTTAATGTTATTTCGAATTCTTGGTTGTAGAACGCATGGCTCAGCGGCTCGAATTCCGCTGCGTTCAAAATTTTTATACGTTTTCTAAATGTGTCTTTTAATTAAATCTGCTAAGAATATATACGCAGAACGGCAGGTGTGAGAGATTTTATAGCAAGAATGTTTAGTTAGTACATTTAGTATTAGGTATTATCTGATGAGCCCCACAGTACCGTCCGTCCTTTGGGTACGGGCGGTCTGCGTAAAAGCATTTCCCAGCGTCATAAAAAAAGGGCGCCGTTGCTTGGCGCCTAAATCTGCTCGTTCATTGAATGTTAGTCAGAATGAATTGCGCTGGAGTAGATATTAATTAATTAAATATAATTGTGGCCAGTCGTGGCCCAGTGGCACAAGAGTGTGACTGTAAACGACTGGTTGTGGGTTCGATTCCCACTCGAGGAGTGGAAATTATATTTCCATTTTCTTCGCTCTGGTGTCGAGGTAAAGCGCGGCGTTAAGTTCCGCCACTTAACACGCAAGCCTCCGAATTCGGCGGAAAGTGGGGAACGGAGTGTCTTAACACTAGGTTCCCTCTGCCTACCCTGCTGTGTGCGGGATATAGCGTGAAGCTATATAAATATAATTGCAGGATAAAATATAATGATTTGTATTCATATTACACTTTTCCTCAAAGTATGAAATAAAGCAGTAAATGAATACGTGGTAGTGGCAAAGTAAGTGAACAATTATTATTAAGCATTTTCCGCTTACGTCTATAAAAAATAATTAAAATAAGCAGAACTGCCTTTCTCACCAGTGGTAGGTTGTTGTTGGACTGACAATACTAATACCCCGTTTTACCCGTGGGAGGACGGGTTAGAATTCCCCTCCGTCGCTGGGCAGCGTCCCGTAAAAGGCGAGTAACCCAGTAGCTTGGTGGTAGGAGATTCGATCTCCGACTGGCTCTCCGAGAGAGAATGCTATTTATTAAATACTTTTTAAACATTATTTTAAAGTGTTATTCCACACTTAGGAAAATTGAAAAAGACATTTAAAGAAAACGTATAAAAATTTGAACGCAGCGGGATTCGAACCCGCGCCTCCTGAATACCGTCCAGGCGCTCTCACCACTGAGCCATGCGTTCTACTACACGCTGCGTCGAAATTCTTATACGCTTTATTACAACTTATTTATTCTCTCTTGCCAAACGATTATTTGTAGAATAATCTTTGGGTAGCAGAAATTTGTAAAGATCTCTCTACAGAGATGCTAACAACATAAATAAGTCCAGCTTCACGCTGTATCCCGCACACAGCAGGGTAGGCAGAGGGAACCTAGAGTTAAGACATTCCGTTCCCCACTTTCCACCGAATTCGGAGGCATTGCGTGTTAAGTGGCGGAACTTAAGGCCACGCTTTACCGATACCAGAACGAAGTAAATGGAAATATGAAATATTTCCACTCCTTGAGTGGGAATCGAACCCACAGCTAGTCGTTTACAGTCACACGCACTGCGCCACGACTGGCCACATAAATACTTACTATATTGTATATACATTACCTAAAACAATCTTTTTCAATTTTCTAAGTGAACAATCATCACTTTAAATGCAAAAAAACATAATAAACAAAGATAGGTAACTTTACCAGTTTTATTATCAAACTTAATGTTGCAGATTATTACTAGTTTTTACTATTTATATATTACTAGCGGCCCGCTCGCGGCTTTGCCGCGTGAACTACATAACTGTGTTGTTGTATTACAACCCTAGGGGGTGGATTTTAAAAAAGAAAGTAGGCTATATTTAAGCTTAGATTATCAACTATATTTATGCCAAAAATCATTACAATCGGTCAAGCGGTTTAGATTTTTCATATAAACTTTCATACCTTATTTCAATCCTTTAGAGGTTGATTTTTGATAAAATAAGTAGCCTATGTTAGACCCAGTCACTTTTACTACTTTCATTCTAAATTTCATCCAAATCGGTCCGGTAGATTAGCCGTGAAAGCGTGACAGACAAACACACAGACTTTCGCATTTATAATAAATATAAGTATGGATTTTTGTCCCCATTCAGTAAAGTACCTTTAAAAGTGTGTTCCTTCATTGCCTTAGTACAGTTGTATACAGTACGCGGTAAAGTGTAGTGTTTAAGAGTGATTCGAGTGGAATTATTATTGGTGCACGTAATTTGAAAGAGAAAATAGTGAATTAACTCTCCTTTCTCCGTTTCTCGTTAGTTTTTCTTTCAATATTTTTAAGTAAAAGCTTGTAAAAGCTTTTTGGTTAATATAAGTATAAGTTGAACACTTGAGCTTTGCGTCAAAATTTTAAAAGGAGCTTTAAAGGACTTAAGGTGTTAAATATAATTATGAATTTTTAGTATTTTATCACATAAAACGACTGTGGCCAGTCGTGGCCCAGTGGCACAAGAGTGTGACTGTAAACGACTGGTTGTGGGTTAGATTCCCACTCGAGGAGTGGAAATTATATTTCCATTTTCTTCGCTCTGGTGTCGAGGTAAAGCGCGGCGTTAAGTTCCCCCACTTAACACGCAAGCCTCCGAATTCGGCGGAAAGTGGGGAACGGAGTGTGTTAACACTAGGTTCCCTCTGCCTACCCTGCTGTGTGCGGGATACAGCGTGAAGCTAAAAAAAACAAAATAAAAAATTACATAAAAAGTTAATATAACTTGTTCCTTCTCAATTAACATTTGTATCTTATCTTTTTTAAAGTGTGAAGTGTTAAGACACTCCGTCCTTCATTTTCCACTCATAATGGAGACATTGTGTTCTGAGTGGCGTAACTAAACGCCGGACCTTTTTAAAGATAGTAAAAAATTAAAGCCGTCATTGCATCGTGCGTTAGCGTTTACTGTAAACGCGATGGTTGCCAGTTCAATACACACTCGAAAAAATGATCATAATTTATTTCTTTTAATCTCTCCGCTCTGGTCAAGAATATAAAGCCCGGTGTTGAGTTCCGCCTCTTAAAGAACATTGTCTCGGACGGAAAGTTGTCTTAAAAGAAAAGGAATAATAGAATCATGTTAGTTTATAGCCTGTGATTTCCTTCGTGTAATAATATATTTTTTTTAGCTTCACGCTGTATCCCGCACACATCAGGGTAGGCAGAGGGAAACTAGTATTAAGATACTCCGTTCCCCACTTTCCGCCGAATTCGGAGGCATTGTGTGTTAAATGGCGGAACTTATCGCCGCGCTTTACCTAGACACCAGAGCGAATAAAATGGAAATATTAAATATTTTCTCTCCTCGAATGGGAATCGAACCCACAACAAGTCCCTTTACAGTTACACTTTGTGCCTACAAGCGACGAATGGCCCTAATAATAATCTTTATACCAAATAACAACATTGTAGTGTGTAACAACAAGTGTTTTTTCTCGTACTTGCTTTCTTCTCGCGTATTTAAAGAGAATCCAGTGTCGGAACACTCCGTCCTCCACTCTCTGCCCGAAACCAAGATATTGCGTATTGAGTGGCGGAACTCAACGCCGCTCTTTGGACTTGGTACCAAGCGAAGAAATGAAAATGTTAATACAATCATTCCCCGAGTGGGAATCGAACCCGTAATCATCGCTTTACAGTCAAACGTAACCAGTCTCATTACATATAATTAAGACATTAGAATATGAAGTTGTTAAGAAAACATGTTTAATAATTACCTTCATTTGAAAAATCTATTAAAATATTTGTTAATAATACCAATCTACACATACAATTAAATAAAACTGCAATGTCTGTTTGTAATCCATACTTATATTATAAATGCGAAAGTCTGTGTGTTTGTCTGTCACGCTTTCACGTCTAATCTACCGGTCCGATTTGGATGAAATTTAGAATGAAAGTAGTAAATAGTCCAGGGTCAAACATAGGCTACTTATATTTTCAAAAATCAACCTCTAAATGGTTGAAATAG
The DNA here is from genome assembly GCA_019049465.1 of Dryas iulia moderata. Taxonomy (NCBI): domain Eukaryota; kingdom Metazoa; phylum Arthropoda; class Insecta; order Lepidoptera; family Nymphalidae; genus Dryas; species Dryas iulia. The sequence continues at coordinate 3,709,858 of CM032445.1, forward strand.
GGGATGAAAGTTTATATGAAAATTCTAAACCGCTTGACCGCTTGTAATGAGTTTTGGAATATTTAGTTGATAATCCAGGGTTAACCATAGGTTACTTTATTTTTCATAAATCCACCCCCTCGGGGGGGTTGCAATATAACGAAATAGTTATGTAGTTCCGCGAGCGGGCCGCTAATATTAAAAAAAATCTTTTTTCACTAAATGCAATACGTCTGTATGTATACACAGTGTTCATATATATATATAAAAAAAAATATTTGTCTATTTGTCTGTTTCTTTGTTCCAGCTAATCTCTGGAAATTGATGGGACTTTCACTAACATATAAATCTTATTAATATTATAAATGCGAAAGTTTGTTCCTCTTTCACGTAGAGACTACTGAATGGATTTTAATGAAATTTAACAATAATATAGCTTATACATCAGAATAAAACATAGGCTACAATTTATAAAGATTGAGACATATTCTAAGAAAATGTATAAAATTATTGAACGCAGCGGAATTCGAACCCGGCGCGGGTTCGAATTCCTGAATGCCGTCCAGGCGCTCTCACGACGGAGCCATGCGTTCTACTACCAGCTGCGTCGAAAGTATTATACGTTTTATTACAACTTATACAGATACTTTGTGAATTGTTCAAAATATGAAGTAAATAGAGAGATTATAACTGCTTTCGTAAATTCTGCGCGAGCAAAGTCGCGGGCACAGTTAGTGACAAAATAAATAGTGACTTATACTATTTTTATTTTAGAATTATAAAATTTTTGGAGTGGGGAATGCAGTGTCTTAACACTAGGTTCCCTCTGCCTACCCTGATGTGTGCGGGATACAGCGTGTAGCTAAAAAAAATAATAAATTAAATATATATATTTTAAAATTCTAAACATGATTTATTGTAAGTAGTTTAATATAACAAGCCGTTAGTATCAAGTTACTGGTTCAAAGAAAAATATTTTTAGAAAACGTATAAAAACTTGAAAATAACGGGACTCGTTGCAAAAAATATATATTATATATGTTGTACATGAATTTCAAAATAGATAGAACGTATGGCTTAGTGGTTAGAGTGCTAGATGACTTCCAAAAGGTGCGGGTTTGAATCACGCTACGTGCAATTTTTTTTAGCTTCACGCTGTGTCCCTCACAGCAGAATAGGCAGAGGGAACCTAATGTTAAAACACTCCGCTCCCCACGCACCGCTGAATTCTGGAGGCATTGCGTGTTAAGTGGCGGAACTTAACGCCGCGCTTTACCTCGGCACCAGAGCGAAGAAAATGGAAATATTAAATATTTCCACTCCTCGAGTGGGAATCGAACCCACAACCAGTCGTTTACAGTCACACGCTTGTGCCACTGGGCCACGACTGGCCACATATTCTTTGAAGTTGAAATAAATAAAATTGGAGTCTGTTTCTAATATCAAAATACACCGCTTTTCCTAAATGCGTATCTATACATTGTACATATAATAAAATATCATTTTTACAATTGTATGTCTGTTCGTCTGTCTGCTTGTTTGTTCCGGCTAATCTCTGAAACGGCTAAACCGATTTCGACGCAATTTTCACTTGCATATACCTGATATAATAAGGATAAACTAAGGTTACTTTAATTTTAAAATACCAAGTCGCAAGCTGGTTTATAAACAAAAAAATGATTTTATCATTTTATAAAGTCAAGTCTGTTATAGTGATGTGACGGCGCATGCCGGTCGTGTTCGTAATACGTACGAGTATATTCTATATGTACTTATATATCGATAAAAAAATCAACTAAATTGTGTCAATTGGCCTATAGGTTGATAAAATAAAATAAAATAATAATAATTTAATGTTAATATAATTCTTAACAAGTGTTTTTTTTACATAGAATATTCATAGAAGGCTCATCGTGTATTCAAGATCTAATGATGAAAAATATCTTAATGCAAATATTTTATTTTTTTTAAGTGTAAATTGCAAAAAATAGTGTATTTCAAGATAATATTAAAAACATATTCGGAAAATGGACGCACAGTACCAAGAAGTTCGATCTGAGGAAGAAGGGGTGTATGAGAATAAGCCGTCGAGGAGATCCATCTTAAAACAGGTATGTATTGAAAAATACATTTTTAGAAAAAGTGTTAAAAAATCTGTGGCCGGTCGTGGCCCAGTGGCACAAGTGTGTGACTGTAAAACGAATGGTTGTGGGTTCGATTCCCACTCGAGTGGAAATTATATTTCCATTTTCTTCGCTCAGGTGTAGAGGTAAAGCGCGGCGTTAAGTTCCGCCACTTAACACGCAAGCCTCCGAATACGGCGGAAAGTGGGGAACGGAGTGTCTAAACACTAGGTTCCCTCTGCCTACCCTGCTATGTGCGGGATACAGCGTGAAGCTAAAAAAAAAATGTTAAAAAAAAAGAACGCAGCGGAATTCGAACCCGTGCTACTTGGCAACCATGCAAGCGGCGTGACCGCTAAGCTATACGTTCTATTACCAGCTGCGTCGAAATTCTTATACGTTTATTACAAGTTATTTTTGTTGTTAGCATCTCTGTAGAGAGATATGTACGTAGATAAATTTCTGCTACACAAAGATTATTATTATACGATTAATCGTTTGGTAAGAGAGAATGCTATTTATTAAATACTTTTTGGATTTCATAAGTGTTAATAAAAAACTTAAAATATTCCTTTAATAATATAAGTATGCCTTATCAAGTAATAATGACTCAAAGCTTATTTTCTGTATTCAGCAAAGATAAGTAAGTTCCTAATTCAGCGGAAAGTAGGGAACGGAGTGTTTTAACACTAGGTTCCCTCTGCCTACGCGAATGTGTGCAGGATACAGAGTTATTTTGTTTTTTTTCTTTCTTTTTTTTTATCTTCACGCTGTATCCTGCACACAGCAGGGTAGGCAGAGGGAACCTAGTGTTAAGACACTCCGTTCCCCACTTTCCGCCGAATTCGGAGGCATTGCATGTTAAGTGGCGGAACTTAACGCCGCGCTTTACCTCGACACCAGAGCGAAGAAAATGGAAATATTAAATATTTCCACTCCTGGAGTGGGAATCGAACCCACGACCAGTCGTTTACAGTCACACACTTGTGTCACTGGGCCACGACTGGCCACAACTGGATACAGAGTGAAGATAAAAAAAAAAAGAAAAAATATTTTTATTGTGTGAATAACACTTTAAAATGTTAAAAGTAAACCGGAAGCTGATCAATTATTTTTTATTTGTTTTAGGTGCTAATATGCAGCTGCATATGGATCCAGTTTTTCGTCGCGGGACTTTGTTCTGGATCACCAACAGTCATTATCCCCCAACTGAATAAGGAAGCCAACGCAACTATTATAGATGACAACTTAACCTCTTGGATATGTAAGTATTAAATAGTTATGCATCGTATCCCAAAGTGGACGGAGTGTGTTGACAAGAGTGTTCCATATCACAATTCAAAAAAATTGCGAAAAGACGTTTGTGTGTTAAGGGTTATTACCTAATTAATGATTTTTTGAACGATAACACGCCTTGGGAATGAAATGCTCGCTCCAGGCTATTCCAATGGTATCATTGTCAATATATAATTATATAATATCTGTAAATGATTGACTTAAAAAAAATTAAAAAAAATCGTCCCGCTGAGTTTCTTGCGCCGGTTCTTCTCAGGTCTGAGGCATTAACTTGTAAACCGGTGGTAAATTATTTGACGTTCAAAAAATGAAGCTTGTAACTTCTTAATTTGAATAAAAATTATTTGACTTTGACTTTGAAAATGGACGCTAAAATAAAAAAATATATATGTTGTCACTTTTATATTTTTTGGAATTGTCAAAAGTAATGGAATTCGACGTCGTCACTTTTGATATTGGCATATAAATGTAAAAGGACTGTAAACCAATACTTCCAATTGAAACACGGTCGTTAAAATATATCTTATAAATTACAATACATTACACAAATAAATAAAAACAGTATGTCTGGTTGTAATACTAGGAACCGCCTCTTTGCTCTGTATGGCGGGAAGAGCTGAGCGAAGTACATATTTAATGTTATTACATGTTAAAAAACGTTTGAAAAGCAAACACTTAACACTAACATAACACTTAACGTTCCACAGCCTAAGTCTATGGGCACTTTTTGACCATTTAATTACCATTTATTCAAAAACTACAATTACAATTGTCACCAAAAAACTTCACAGCACACAAGACACTGTGCTCGATATCCCTCACTGTGTCAAATGTCAGAGGTCTACTACAAATAGCCCAGGAAGAGTTAAACCACAACGAAACACACTTTTGACCAGTAAGACCAATAAAAAATGCTTTACACTAAATGCACACATTATATATAAAAAATAATATTTTTCTAATTTTTGTCTGTCTACTTGTTTGTTACGTCTAATCTTTGGAACGGCTGAAAAGATTTTGACGAGACTTTCACTGGCATATATCTGATGTAATAGGGACAACTTAGGCTACTTTTCTTTCCGTTCTTCTTAACTTCCACGCAGACAAAGTCGCGAGGACAACTAGTATCTAATATAAGTATTACCTCGCGACTTTAACATACGAGTTATTTATTTAAATTATCTAATAAATATTAATGAAAATTTTATACAGGACTCGTTGTAATTTTAAAAATAAATATTTCTATGTAAATAATAGGTTTTCGGACTATGAATATTAAAAAAAACAACAAATGAAACGTACAGATTATATCTGTGACACTTCTGATAAGAATGTCAATTTATTTGTCAAACTGACAGTTTAATTATGAATTTGACACATCGTCTAAATTTATATTACACTAGCGGCATGCTCGTGGCTTCGCCATATTGTACGCCATTGGGAGGATTTTTGAAAAATAATGTAGCCTTAAGTAGCCGGTGTTAAGTTCCGCCTCCGAATTCGGCGGTGCGTGGGGAACGGAGTGTCTTAACACTAGGTTCCCTCTGCCTACCCGAATGTGTGCGAACAGCGTGAAGCTAAAAAACAAGATAAACAAAATAAAATTTTCAATTATTTCACAGATTCCACACAAGCTTTAGCCAATATTCCGTGGGTGGTAATAGTGCCGCTACTCACGAAGCGATTCGGAAGGAAAATACCACAGATTATGACGTCCATAGACTGCATATTAATATTTGCCGGACTGTACTTCAGCTATTCTCCATACCACATTATATTGGCAGAATTGCTACAAGGGTATGTATTTTTATCAACTTCATGCCTTTTACCACATAATGGGGGTAGTCAGAGAGAACTCAGTGTCAAGGCACTCTGTCCGAAATCAGACATTATTTGTTGAGTGGCAGAACTCGAACGAAGAAATGAACATAATTAATGACCATTCCCCGAGTGGGAATCGAATCCACAACGCGTTTACAGTCACGATTACGTTATTCAACTGACCCACGACGGCCTTTATGACCTTTTGTGTTCTGCTTGTATTTTTTTGTCTTTTAGGCGTCGGCGTTAAGTTCCGCCAATTAACGCGAAATTACTTAAATTCAGGTGTAAAATGAAACTCGGCCTACTCAACTTGCGCTTCTATATTGTCTTTTACAAAAAAAGCAGCTGCGCGCCATTTCTGTCAGATTTTAGCAAAATCCACTCTTAATGCTCCCGTACCAGATGAGGCCAATCGTGGTTTGTGTGTGACAGTAAATGCTACTAGTTGTGACTTCGATTCCCACTTGAAAAACTCACATGTTAATCTTTCACCACCCAGTAGATTTAGCTGTCTGTCAGTCACTCTGTTTAGCAAACATTTTATATATACAGCTTCACGCTTTCCCCAACATAGCAGGGTATGCAGAGAGGACCTAGTGTTAGAACACCACGTTCTCCACTTCCCACTTTAATCTATTGCATTTTGAATGGTGGACCTTAACGCGCTTTCTCTAATTACCAGATAGATGGAGTATAATAAAATAAAAAAATAAAATAGTTTTACGCTGTATCCCGCACACAGCAGGGTAGGCAGAAGGAACCTAGTGTTAAGACACTCCGTTCCCACGCACCGCCGAATTCGGAGGCTTGCGTGTTAAGTGGCGGAACTTAACGCCGCGCTTTACCTCGATACCAGAGCGAAGAAAATGGAAATATAATTTCCACTCCTCGAGTGGGAATCGAACCCACAACCAGTCGTTTACAGTCACACTCTTGTGCCACTGGGCCACGACTGGCCACAGTATAATGAATATTATTAAACTATTATCATTCCTCCAAACGAGAATCGAACCTACAACCGTCGCGTTTACGATTCACGATGAATATATCTTATTGATTATGTATTTTTCAAGCACCACGGTGTAGGCAGAGGGAACTTAATTTTAAGACATTAGACATTTTCCTCCAAATTTTGAAGGTATGGCGTGTTAAGTGGTTGAACTTAACGCCGCGCTTTGCCTCGACACTAGAGCGATGAAAATTAAATTTACAATATTTCCACTCCTCGAGTGGGAATCGAACCCACAACCAGTCGCCTTTACAGTCACACTTCATGCCTCCAAGTCACGGTGACCTCATATATCTTTTTTTTTAGCTTCACGCTGTATCCCGCACACATTCGGGTAGACAGAGGGAACCTAGCGTAAAGAGACTCCGTTCCCCACTTTCCGCTGAACTCGGAGGCATTGTGCGTTAAATGGCGGAACTTAACGCCGCGCTTTACCTCTGATACCAGAGCGATGAAAATGATATATTAAATATTTCCACTCCTCGAGTGGGAATCGAACCCACAACCAGTCGTTTACACTCTGAGCCTCCATAACAATAACTCACATATATAATATATTGATTATGTATTTTATACTGTTATATTCACACTTTAAAAACATATATATTGTAATTTAATTAATTTAACACGTAAAAATAACTATTAAAGCGGAGTTTGAACCCACGTCCTTGTGTTAATGGTTATTAGAAGTAACAATAAATAATGTTTACAAATGTTAAATTAGCATTCGATAGCGCCTATAGTATAAATTTTTGTTTGTTAAACAACATTGAAGCCAGTCGTGTAGTCGTGTGAATCTCCTACCACCAAACTACTGGGTTACCCGCCTTTTACGGGACGCTACCCAGCGGCGGGGGGAGAATTGTATTCTTAACCCGCCCCCCACGGGAGGACCCGTCCCCCCACGGGAGTCAACTGGTTGTGGGTTCGATTGCCACTCGAGGAGTGGAAATATTTAATATTTGCATTTTCTTCGCGATGGTGGATGGTAAGTTCCGCCACTTAACACGCAATGCCTTCAGAACTTGGCGGTGCGTGGGGAACGGAGTGTCTTAACACTAGGTTCCCTCTGCCTACCCGAATGTGTGCGGGATACAGCGTGAAGCTAAAAAAAAATATAACAACCTTATATCAATGGAAATTGATGTAACGTTGTTGATAATACATTGAATTCGGGGGAATGATTGTATTTAAATCTTCATTTCTTCGCTCTGTTGAGTATCTCCACTCCACTTAATGTCCCGATTTTGGGATTTTGGAATATGGAGAGCGGAGTGTCTTGACACTAGGTCCTCTCTGACTAAACCGCTATGAGGAAAAAAAGCGTAAAACTAAAAAAAAATGCTATAAACACGGTGGTTGTAGGTTCGATTCTATTCGAAGATGTAATTATATCTTATTATCTTCCTTTTTTGTCCATTATAATTAGGGTAAGTAGAGAAAGAAAGAAAGAAAGAAAGAAAAGTTTTATTTGTAAACATCTTCGTTAGACAGCACTTAATTAAACAGTAATTAAAAAAAAATACGGAAACATAAGTAGAGAGATCCTAGTGTCAAAACACTACATTCTCCACTGGATGTTGAGTGACGTAACTTATTATTTTTTTTTTTATTAGCTTCACGCAGTATCCCGCCCGCATTCGGGTAGGCAAAGGAAACCTAGTATTAAGACACTCCGTTCCCCACGCACCGCCGAATTCGGAGGCATTGCGTGTTAAGTGGCGGAACTTAACGCCGCGCTTTACCTCTGATACCAGAGCGAAGGAAGTGGAAATATTAAATAACTCCACTCCTCGAGTGGGAATCGAACCCACAACCAGTCGTTTACAGTCACACATTTGTGCCATTGCGCAATGACTGGCCACAATTTAACACCCCGATATTTGTATTTTAGCTGGGAAATAAGTCTTTACTTTTTTTTTCTATAAAATGAGTTTTCCTTCTCTACGGACACAGCTCCGTGCCTCTGTTGTTCTTGAGCTGAATTGTATTTCCTTTTCCTTTATTTTTTTCTTTTTTTTTCTTACACGTCTTTTGTTGCAAATCATTATTTAAAATATATTTTATTAAAATATAGAATCTCCTGAGCAACTGAACGCACAAAAATCGCGCTTATAGTCAACCGTTGTCTTATTTTGCAACGATAGCCGTTTTCATGTTTAAATTATGTTCATTTCTCAGATTTAGTTGAGATATTTTTTATTTGGATCACTGAAAACTTATGGTCTGTGTGGCCTTACAATATTTAGTACTGTCTCTATACATCATTGTCTTTGGATTTCAAATTCGACTAAAGACTAACTAACTAACTATATAAATTGTACCTATAGCTTTCTTAAAGAGTCCAGTATTTTATCATATATATCTCTCCCTCACTCTCTCTCTCTCTCTATCTCTCTTGATTCCACCACTCACGATATAATATCTTACATAAGATTTTATTTACAGGTATTTGAACGCAACTAACTTATCTATTGCGATTCTGATCGTAACCGAGTATTCGACACCAAGGTTTCGTGGGATGTTCCTAACTGGATCTGCTGCTGCTTACTTCTGGGGGATGTGGATATCAAACGTTATTGGCACATTCTTCAGCTGGAGATATATAGCAGTGTGTGGTTTCTTCTGCTCACTTTACACACTGACAGTATTTTTATGGCCAGAATCTCCCTTTTGGTTGGCGAGCAAAGGGAGATTTGAAGAGTGCAAGGCAGCTTTCAGAGAAATCCATGGGAATTCAGCTGAAAAGGCACTCCAAGAACTGATTTCAGCAAACGAAGAACACATAAAGTTGGCGAAATCGGAAGTTAAGATGAGTTTAGTCGATATTATAAGATGTCCTGAATTTTACAAACCCATGATACTAGCATTAATGGCTGTCTGCCAGTACCAGTTTTCTGGTAAAATGGTTTGTAGTATGTTTATTCTAGATATATTTAAGAACATTACGCCGTCTGAATTCATGGCATACATGGCCATGTTGATTTTGAATGGTGTAACAGTAATCAGTATGTACGTTGGGTCATATTTGTCAAAGGTCTTGCTGCGACGGACTTTGTATATGTCGTCCTCGTTTATAGGAGTGACATTCTTGTTATTTACATCCCTGTACATATATTTGAGTAAAACGAAAGTAATTGAAGAAAACAATTATATTTTGATATTTTTATTAACAGTTTACACTATAGCAATCAGTTGTGGTCCCATGATATTGTCCATGTCAATATATGGGGAACTGTTCTCAACAAAATTTCAGTCGGGAAGCTACATAATAATCTCTTTAGTTGTGTCTTTAATTTATAGTATACTATTTTTCATGACACCAACAATTTTTGCAGATTTAGGTATTCACGGTTCATTTTTACTGTACGGTATAGTTTGTGGTCTTTGCACGTTGTATTTATATATATTTTTGCCGGAAACTAAGAATAAGAGTCAGTGGGAAATCGAAGAGTTCTTCAAAGATAAAAAAGTTAAGATTGATCCGCTTATATATCGTTGATTTTTTAATACTATTATAACGTCTTTATTTGAATAATAGTATAGTACCCGGCAATAAATAATGCACATCGATGCTTAGAATGAAATAATCGGTTAGCTTCGACTTCGTAGAGCGTTGTCTCCGTCGCTTAAAATAATAACAGACCGATATCTATTAAAAGCTGTTACAACGACAATAGTAGTTGTCAACTTTAATGATGTGGATTTCTTTTTTTAATAATTAAATTTGACACCTAAAAATGAAAAAAATGAAAATAAAACTAAACGAATGAACAACCTCCACCTTTTTGAAGTTACTTAATTAATAAAAAGAAATTGGAACTAATCGGGACCATATTTATTTTATGTGTAAATGGATCTCGATTAATCCTGTTTTTTGTAGGCTTAATAGCTTGTTTTTTTGCATTGTACATAATCTCACAATCACGTACAAGAGTTTTCCTCTTTTTGTTAAAGATGTAATTGTAAAAATAAAAATTTGGGGACAGTAACAACTCTGTATATATATTTGGAGATGAAACCGACCGTACTCTACCGTATCTGTACAAAGACTGACAAACCAGAGAGAAACGTCACATATCAACTGAGTGACAAAGACAGCGCTCTACGAAACCGAAACTGACCGACTGTTTCATTCTAAGCACGATGTGCATTATTTGTTGCCGGGTACTATATATTATATCGGTATCTATGTATTCATTATTTTTAGAAACAGATTTTCAATTCTTTTCTACAGTACCTAGTAAAATAACTATAAGTTCATATTTAAAGATACTTCATCTATAAATATAATGCACTATCCATAGGTCAGTTTTGGCGCAGTGGCACGAACGTGTGACTGTAAACGACTGGTTGTGGGTTCCATTCCCACTCGAGGAGTGGTAATATTTAATATTTCCATTTCCTTCGCTCTGGTGTACGAGGCAAAGCGCGGCCTTAAGTTCCGCCACTTAACACGCAATGCCTCCGAATTCGGCGGTGCGTGGGGAACGGAGTGTCTTAACACTAGGTTCCCTCTGCCTATCCTGCTGTGTGCGGGATACAGCGTGAAGCTATAAAAAATAACCATAAGTTATCTAAAACAATATTATTATAGAAATGAAGAATAGAAACTACTTTATGTAGAAGTAGAAAGATGTCAATTGCTGTCAATACACGAAACTGCCTAATTAATTATAAAATGTAAATACTTATAATAAACTTATGTTTTGAGGCAAAAGCACGGCGTTAAGTTACGTCACTTAACACGCAATGCCTCCAGAATTCGACGGAAAGTGGAGAACGGAGTGTCTAACACTAGGTTCCCTTAGCCTAAAAAAAACTTATTTTTAGTATATTTCAATTCAATTAATATAGATAGTTATAAATTCAATTCAATTCAATTGGATGGTATAAATTGTGTATTGTATCCGCGAGATATGGTAATGGATGGGAAATTTAGTGCAGGTCACAATATTGTTTTGTTATTGATTATAATTAGAGTTAATATTAATTAAGATTTAATTTAAATTAATTTGTTAAATTATGTTGTAAGTAAAAATATTAAATATATATAAAAATATCCTAATATAAATATATATATATAAAAAATAAAAGTATATGTCAATATCAATGTCATAAATGACGTTTCAACAATACGTAAGTCTACAGATAATAAATTGTGAACTGTTTTTTTTAAAACATTCTTATACTGCCACAGCTCCTTCTGAACTTTATTAAATCATGTTAATAGTGAATAAAAAAAGAATTTAAACAATGTTTATATTGTTATTTTGTTTGCTCCAACATTTTTCCTTCTTCAGTATGACTTAGCGGTTTTGACCGTTAAACGATTTCCGATTGGCGCGGGTTCGAGCCCTGTTATGTTAATTTTTTTTATATTGATCGATTTATACAATAATTATTGATAAACATTTTAAAAGTTATATATATTTAGAGATAAATAGTATTGTCGAGGCAAAGCGCCGCGTTAAGTTCCGCCACACAATGCCTCTGAATTCGGCGGAAAGTGGGGAACGGAGTGTCTTAACACTAGGTTCCCTCTGCCTACCCGAATGTGTGCGGGATACAGCGTGAAGCTAAAAAAAATAAAAAATAAATAGAATTACCAAATGATTCTCTTGCCAATTTATTGTTCGCAGCCTAATCTTTGTGTTGTAGAAATCTGTAAAAATGTCCCTTGTAACCAACACAACAAAAATAAGTTGTAATAAGAATATAAGAATTCAGGTGTAATTTTTAAACTATCTTTTACAATAAATCTTTTAATATAAGCATTATCATTCTCCAAAGTAAGAATCAAAACCCATTACCATCGTGCTTGTTGCCAGACTTCTACGTTTATTTAATACTAGCACCCCACCCCTATTCACCGCGTGATCTGCAACTTTTATCCCCTATTTGAGCCCCTTTAGGATTATCTGAACTTTCTGTTCAATCATAATATAACATATCCTATAGCACTCCTGAATAGTGTAGCTTTATAATTGTGAAAGAGTTTTCATGATCGGTTCAGTATTTCTGCAGATTACCCCTTACATACAAACTTACAAACTTTACCTCTTTATTATATTAGTATAGATATTTATTTAATTGTACGTAACAAATAATTTAATGAACTGTCAATAATATTTGCGTCATTTTGTATAATGTAATAATGACGTAATTAATATAAAAGGTTGTTTTGATGTTATCAACATATCTATATTTTGTGACCAGTCGTGGCCCAGTGGCACAAGTTTGTGACTGTAAACGACTGGTTGTGGGTTCGATTCCCACTCGAGGAGTGGAAATTATATTTTTCCATTTTCTTCGCTCTGGTGTCGAGGTAAAGCGCGGCGTTAAGTTCCGCCACTTAACACGTAAGCCTCCAAATTCGGCGGAAAGTGGGGAACGGAGTGTTTTAACACTAGGTTCCCTCTGCCTACCCTGCTGTGTGCGGGATACAGCGTGAAGCTAAAAAAATATATATTTTGCCACGTAACATAATTTATTTTTTTACTTCACGCTGTATCCCGCACACAGCAGGGTAAGCAGAGGGAACTTAGTGTTAGGAACGATCGTGGTAGACCGAAATCTGAAGGCGTTGCGTGTTAAGCGGCGGAAATGGCGGAAATTAACGCCGCGCTTTGCCTAGACATCAGAGCGAAGAAAATGGAAATATATTTCAAAATCTCGAGTGGGAATCGAACCCACAACCAGTCGTATTTACAGCCACAGTTTGTGTCCACAAACCACGACTGGCCTCAATTTATACGCAATATCTTGAATTCGGGCGGTGTACGTGTAAAGTGGAGAACGGAGTGTCTTAACACTTGGTCCTCTTTGATAACTGAACTGGACTGGACTGAAAAATCGTGGAGACAAATATAGCAATCGCTAATATAATTCTAAGGAAATCTTTAGTGGGGAGTGAAAAAGGTACTAAATATAAAGAGGTTTCATTATATTAAACAAGCGCATATATTTTTCTTACAGCTTCGCGCGTTCCTCCCCACAACAGTCAGTAGTCAAAGAAGACCTAGAGTCAAATCACTCCGTTCTCCACTTTCTGACCGAAACTGAAACGTTGCGTGCTACATGGCGGACTTTAACGCCGCGCTTTGCCTCTACATCAGAGCGAAGAAAATGGAAATATTCTATATTACCACTCCTCGAATGGGAATCGAACCTACAACCAGTCGTTTACAGTCTCATGCTTGTGCCTCTGCGTTACGACTGGCCCCAAGGTTGATATTTATTATTTTAGCGGTTATTCCCATACAGCATACCAGTCAGAGAAAATATAGTGTGAAGACACTGTTCTCCACATTCTGTTTGAAATTGAGACACTATGTGTTGAGTGACCGGACTTTAACACCGGTTTTTGTTATGTACCAGAGCCAAGACTTAAATTATTATAATAGTTAAATTAATCGATTTAAAACAACTTTTAATAATAATTTGTAAAGTGTTCAGATTTTATCATAAAGCCAATGGAAAAATAATAATAAAAAGTAGTGACATTTTTTTTTATGGAACAAAGGAGGCAAACGAGCTGAAGGCCCACCTGGTGTTAAGTGGTTACCTTCGCCCATAGACATCCACAACACTAATGTTATGGATGCGTTGCCAGCCTTGGGAATGTAGGACAGAAGAAGGAGGGAGGAGGGATGGGAATGGTGGGAATAGGGAGAGCTGGCTTACATGCCATCGAACCGGAACACATCATAAGATATTTGGCGGTTCGTCTTTGACATGATAGCGATCGCGAGCCAGTCGCAGAACGAATCTCCTACCACCAAACTACTGGGTTACCCGCCTTTTACGGGACGCTACCCAGCGGCGGGGTGAATTGAATTCTTAACCCATCCCCCCACGGGAAGACTCTTTCGACATATCATCTCATCTCGGTTCATCTCCGAGTGGGAATCGAACCGACGACTACTGCGTTTGCAGTTAGACGCTGCTACTGCCGCACGATGACCTCGATATTTTCCTGTAACATAAATATTATGATAACATATTGTTTTTATATGCACAGGTGATTCTTGACGTAATTGAATATTACACAAGACAGACTTTATGAATCAAAATCTATGTTATAGCTAATTGAGGATAAATATTTAATCTACATTAATATTATTAAACCTAACGTTTGTTACCGCACATCTTCGGAATAACTGAACGGATTATAATGAAACTATTTCTGTTGTATAGTTTTTAAGCTTAACTTTATTTAGACTTAGACGGAAGCTAATATAAAGATATTCCGTTCCGTCGTACCATCTAATTTTGGAGGCATTGCGTGTTAAGTGGCGGAACTCAACGCCGCGCTTCGCCTCGACACAAGAGCGAAAAAAATGAAAATATCAAATACATAAATTCATTTGTCGAGTAGGAATGGAACTCACACCCAGTCGATTCCCACTCGAGGACTGGAAATATTAAATATTTCCATATTAATCACTCTGTTGTCGAGGCAAAGCGCGTCGTTAAGTACCGCCACTTAACACGCAATGCCTCCGAGTTCGGCGGAAAGTCGGGAACGGAGTGTCTTAACACTAGCTTCCCTCTGCCTACCCTGCTGTGTGTGGGATATAGCGTGAAGTAAAAAAAAAACAAAAAAAAAGAAATTACAAGCAGTAAAGTCGTTTATGGGAAACCAATAACAGATTTAAAGCTGGTTATTGTCCTATTCACCAAATTTAATTAAATTGTGATCATTTTTATTGATTACATTTAAGTTTACATTTCTTCGCTCTGATATCTAAACAAAGTGCGATGTTTAGTTCCGCCACTCAACGTGGCAAACGGAATATCTTGACACTGGGCTCTCTCTGAACATCCCGTTATACTGGGCATCGAACCCACAACCAATCGCGTTTACAATTTACTATTCGATTGAAAAAGACATTTAAAGAAAACATATAAAAATTTGAACGCAATGGGATTCGAACCCGCGCCTCCTGAATACCGTTCTCGCGCTCTTACCACTGAGCATGCGTTCAAACGGCGCTCAGTTAAAGGCGCTGCGTTCAAATTTTTATACGTTTTCTAAATGTCTTTATCAATTTTCCTAAGTGTGGAATAACACTTTAAAAATGTTTAAAAGTACTATTCCAGGCGCTCTCACCACTGAGCCATGCGTTCTACTATCCGCTGCGTCGAAATTCTTATACGCTTTATTACAACTTATTTATGTTGTTAGCATCTCTGTAGAGAGATATTTACAAATTTCTGCTACCCAAAGATTATTCAAGGACAATCGTTTGGCAAGAGAAAATGCTATTTATTAAATACTTTTTAAACATTTTTAGAGTGTAGTAGAACGCATGGCTCAGTGGTGATAGCGCCTGAACAGTATTCAGGAGGCGCGGGTTCGAATCCCGCTGCGTTCAAATTTTTATACGTTTTCTTTAAATGTCTTTATCAATTTTCCTAAGTGTGGAATAACACTTTAAAAACGTTTTAAAGTACTATTCGGTTCTTTACTCAGCGTGACGCAAGTAACACGTGCAGTTCAATTAAATGATAATCAACATGAGGAAGTTAAGGGAGACTAAACAATTTAAATCACGAGATTTATGAAATATATTTATTTATTGCAAGTAATAACACTGGGGACCGCCCATGTGTGAATATTCATATATATATGATTTATAGAAGCTTCGTGCTTTGTTCGATTCCTGCACAAGGAATGGAAATCCATACTTATATTATAAATGCGAATGTCTGTGTGTTTGTCTGTCACGCTTTCACGGCTAATCTACTGGTCCGATTTGGATGAAATTTAGAATGAAAGTAGTAAAAATGACTGGGTCTAACATAGGTTACTTAGTTTTTCAAAAATCAACCTCTAAAGGGTTGAAATAGGGGATAAAAATCTATATTAAAAATCTTCACCGCTTGACCGATTGAAATGAATTTTGGCATAAATGTAGTTGATAATCCAAGGTTAAACGTAGGCTACTTTATTTTTCAAAAATCCACCACCGAGGGTTGCAATATACCGAAACAGCTACGTAGATCACGCGGCGACGCCGCGAGCGGGCCGCTAGTATTTAATATTTTTGTTTTCTTTGTTCTTCTTCTGGTGTCGAGACAAAGCGCGGCATTAGTTTCCGCCACTTAACACGCAATGCCTTTAAAATTCTACGGGAAATAGAGAAAAGAATGGCTTTACACTAGGTACCCTCTGTCTTTTCTTTAACGTTTACAGAAATCCGTTACGGATACCAGCCCGAGTGGGGACTGGTTATGTGCCCTCCGGTGTAGCAAGATGACGATGAAGAAAACATGACTGTGCTCCTTCTCAATCGCCACTAGCCCAGGCCGCGGGGACTATATCTATGTCCGTGGATCTCGATAGAGGGAGGCACGTCCCTCAGGTTGCCCCGCTGTGTGCGGGATACAGCGTGAAGCTATATAAAAATATGTAGCTTTGGTTTAAGTATCATAGTAGAGAATTTAATATAATATACATAATTTCAAAGTCAGTCAAATAATTTTATTCTAAATAAGAAGTTACAAGCAGTTGTTACAAGAAGCTAAAAAAACAAAATTAAAAATTTTGAAAAAACCCACGACGGTTTAATTGTAATTGAAAAAGGATAAAATAACTAGAAATCCCCCGCCTAAAAGAATATATGTAACGAGATGATGGGGACGACTTCGTCGGAGCTGCCATTACTTTAAGTTTGCTAACTTCTCCTAGGTTTTCATGCTGTTAAAACAGGTTTGGGAAAAAATTAAAATATTAATATGAATTTACAGTTTTGATAACTGATATTCCTTTTAAAAACTTTAAGAACGAAATCTATACTGTTAGCTTCTATATTTATAAATTAAAATAGAGGTTGCAACTGGCAGCCCCCGACGAAGTCGTCCCTATCATCTCGTTACATATATTCTTTTAGGCGGGGGATTTCTAGTTATTTTATCCTTTTTCAATTACAATTAAACCGTCGTGGGTTTTTTCAAAATTTTTAATTTTGTTTTTTATTTTAAACTTTTTAAAGTGAATAGATACATATTATATATTATTACATAATTTCGAAATACTTTATATTAATCTTCATGCAAATCCAAAAGAAAACAATTATAAGCCCAATGCTTTCTGGTTATCAAATACTTATTGCAGCGCCTGGCAGATTGTGACCGTAACATTTTCAGGAAATTTAAGTCTAACCAAATCAGTGAAAATCACAAAACCCACTAGTAGTTTTGATTTTGAACAAACTAATTTATACTGGAGCGCCCCGTGGTAGTACGTGATATGGCATATAAAAACACGCAACAACTCACCAGAACCTATCACAGAAAACTGCATCTAAATAGTTTTCACACAAAAAATACAAGTAAATGCTCACTGCAGCGCCCCCTGGTGAGGTGTCACTACGACACATTTACGAGAACACGTGGTAATTAAGCCTGATCCTATTTTTGATAACTGCATCCAAATCGGACTTATAGTGTTAACTTTGCATAATTAAATGTTTAATGCAGCGCCCCCTGGTGAGTTCTTAACGTAAAAAAGAACCTAAAAACTTACACCAAGTAAAGGTAAATCTAATACTAAAAACTCTGCCCAATCGGACTAGTAGTTGTGGTTTTGTTTTAAATATTACAAACAAATGTTTACTGCAGCGCCCCCTGGTGAGTTAACACGATTAAGCATATCCAAGAACAAGCATTAATTAAACTTGAGCTTATCATTGAAACTGCATCCAAATCGAATTCGTCATTTTAGCTTTGCACAAACAATATTTTACTGCAGCGCCCCCTGGTGACTTGTCACCGTAGTATAAATTTAAAAACATGCACTAAGCAAAGCGGAATCTAACACTGAAAACTCTTTCCAATCCTACTAGTCGTTTTGGTTCTACATAAAAAAATTGAAGCAGCTACTTACTGCAGCGCCCCCTAGAGAGTTGACACATACATGAAAATATGCAATAAGTAAACATACATGACACATATATGAAAATATGCACTAAGTAAACTTGAATCTATCATTGAAAACTGCATTCAAATCGGACTCGTAGTTTTAGTTTTGCACAAACAAATGTATTTACCGCAGCGCCCCCTGATGAGTGGTCACCGTAACACATATATGAAAAGATGCACCAATTAAACCTGAACCTATCGTTGAAAGTTTTATCTAAATCGGACTAGTAGTTTTTACTCTGCATAAACAAATGTTTACTGCAGCGCCCCCTGGTGAATTTTCACCGTAACAAAAAAACAAAAATCTTAAAATATGCAACAAGCAAAGCTGAATCTAGTTCTGAAAACTCTATTTAATCGGATTAGTAATTTCGGTTTTAGACAAATAAATACAAGAAAAATTTTGGTTTTACACAAAAAAACTCAGACAAATGCTTACTACAGCGCCCCCTGATGAGTGGTCACCATAACACATATATGAAAAGACTCACCAATTAAGCCTGAACCTATCCTTGAAAAATTCATCTAAATTGGACTAGTAGTTTTTGATTTGCATAAACAAATGTTTACTGCAGCGCCCCCTAGTGAGCTTTCCCCGTAACAAAAAAAAAAAAATCTTAAAATATGCGTCAAGAAGAGCTGAATCTTTTTCTGAAAACTCTTTTCAATCGGATCAGTAGTTTTTGGTTTTAGACAAATAAATACAAAAAAAGTACAAACAAATGCTTACTGCAGCGCCCCCTGGTGGTTTGACACGATAAAACATAGCTAAGAACATCCACCAATTAAACCTAAATCTATCACTGAAAATCTATCGAAATCAGACTACTATTTTTTGAGATAATTGAAAACATTCGTTTTCACGTAAAATGCTTACTGCAGCGCCCCCTGGTGAGTTAAGTCAATAAGACATATCTAAAAACATAGGCCAATTGAACCTAAACCTATCATAGAAAACCGTATCAAAATCGGACTTATAGTTTTGGAAATAATTGACATAGTAATTTGCACAAACACACAAACAAACAAACAAACAAACAACCTCTCACCCCAAACACATATACAGTCGCCGTTCCGTCGCGGATAAATAGCTTCATTTTTTGAACGTCAAATAGTTTACCACCGTTTCACTAAATTTAATGCCTCAGACCTGAGAAGAACCGGCGCAAGAAACTCAGCGGGACTTCTTTTTTTTTAAGTAATTGTTATATACAGATTTATTGCAGACAGTGATACTTTTGAAATAGCCTGGAGCGAGCATTTCATTCCCAAGGCGTGTTATCATTTATAAATTCTTGAATTAGGTAATAACCTTTAACACACAAACGTCTTTTCACAACTTTTTTAAATTGTGATATAGAAAAATCTTGTACGTTTTCTGGGATCCTATTGTATACACTGTCCCATGAATGAATTATTTTGGTATGCGCCAGTGGAGTTATCTCATTTTCAAAAGCAATGATTTGATGAAATCGTTGATTTGCTTATACTGGTATGTAATTATAATAATAAAAAAATTAGTAAATTGTTTACTTATATATTTTATTTCAATATTATTTTATTCTTTTTTAGTATAGTGAAACAAAAAAAAACAAAAAATAAATATAATTTTATAGCGAAAAGTTGAAAAATTAAAAAAACAATAATAAGTTGCATGTATTATAATAATTATATTTCTAAGGTTTAATAGCGAGGATTTTCAAAACATTCGTGATAAATGGGTGGTACATATGATACAAATATATGATATTTTTAAATTTTTCTTTAGTAATAAGCCTAGTAATTGCATGTAGGGATGATAATTTTATTTCTCCGAAATTACTTGGCCTGCCGCGTTTAGGTGATAACTTTTTTTTAGCTTCACGCTGTATCCCGCACACAGCAGGGCAGGCAGAACACTCCGTTCCCCACGCACCGCCGAATTTAGAGGCATTGCGTGTTAGGTGGCGGAACTTAACGCCGCGCTTTACCTCGACACCAGAGCGAAGAAAATGGAAATACTAAATATTTCCACTCCTCGAGTGGGAATCGAACCCACAACCAGTTGTTTACAGTCACACGCTTGTGCCACTGCGCCACGACTGGCCACATAATGCTGTGTACTAATTGTTCATTGGTAATAATACTGGGGAATGTTGTGTATTAATTGATATTGGAATGTTGTGTATTAATTGATATTAATACTGCGGAATATACAGTTAATTGTGTTTTCGAATAGCAAATATTAATGATCTGACAATAAAGATATATGGTCAATATTATATATAATGCTGCTAGACGGGACAGTTTTCATCCGTAGGGGGACGGGTTAGAATACAATTCCCCCCCGCCGCTGGGTAGCGTCCCGTAAAAAGTGGGTAACCCAGTAGCTTGGTGGTAGGAGATTCGTTCTCCGACTGGCTCGCGATCACTATAGTGTCAAAGGCACTATCAGCCAAACATCTGATGTGTTCCGGTTCGATGGCATGTAAGCCACCTCTCTTTCTCTACTCCCACCGTCCCTATCCTCCTTCCCTCCTTTCCTCCACCCGCAAATACCAAATAAATGTAGACCAAATAAATTTCTCATATTGGGGCCAGTCGTGGCGCAGTGGTACAAACATGTGACTGTAAACTACTAGTTGTGGATTCGATTCCCACTCGAGGAATATATTTGATATTTGAGAAGCAAATATTTAATATTTCCATTTTCTTCGCTCTGGTGTCACGGAGTATTTTAACACTAGGTTTCCTCTGCCTACCCTGTGCGGATATAACGTGAAGCTAAAAAAAAAATATTAATGTTAATTGATTAAAAACATAAAATTATGTTAATTTATAATAAGATTCAGCTTTAATAATTTTTTTTTACAAAATGGAGTTGTCTCACTCAAAATCAACGCCTCAGTTATCGAGTATACACTTTATATACAAACTAAAGGTAGATTATAATTTACTTTTTTTTTAATTTTATTTAAATGTAGAAATAAGTATAGCAAATGAAATAATAGGATAACTCGCTTAGGTAATTTAAAACGTCATTTTAGTTTTGCGTAGCATGTCAATGTAATTTCAGAATTTAAGAAAAGATTTTTTTTTTTAGCTTCAAGCTGTATCCCGCACACAACAGGGTAGGCAGAGGGAACCTAGTGTTAAGACACTCCGTTCCCCACTTTCCGCCGAATTCGGAGGAGGAACTTAACGCCTCGCCTTACCTCCACACCAGAGCGAAGAAAATCGAAATATGAAATATTTCCACTCTTCGAGTGGGAATCGAACCCACAACCCGTCCTTTACAGTCACACGCTTGTGCCACTGGGCCACTTTCTCTTTATAATTTTATAAACCACTATATATACAAATATACACTTTATATACAAACCAAAGGTAGATTATCATTTACTAGTAGTCTTGCGATTTGTGATTAAGGAAAATAAACATTATAAGGAAACAATATGAAAACCCATTTACAGCGATCACTTGATATTTAAATGATTTAGCGGAAAAATATTTGTATCGTGACACGAAAATTAATGAATATTTTAATACTAATATATCCATACTTATCCATATTTATATTATAAATGCGAATGTCTGTATGTTTGTCTGTCACGCTTTCACGGCTAATCTACTGGTTCGATTTGGATGGAATTTAGAATGAAAGTAGTAAAAATGACTGGGTCTAACACAGGCTACTTAGTTTTTTAAAAATCAAGCTTTAAAGGGTTGTGTTGAATATTTAAATTTTAACGCCTTCCATTCTGTATAGTCTGTGATATAATACATTTTGTATACTCTGTGACCTTAATATATATTCTGTTGTAGTCTGTTGTGTTATAATAAAACCCGCTATACCGTTGTGCTGCATAAGTGTATTTTATTTAAAACTAATCTGCTAATATCAATAATTAGATCACTATTTTATAATTAAAACAACAGGTTGAATTAGGGGATGAAAGTATATATGAAAATTCTATACCGCTTGACCGATTGTAATTTTGGCATATACATAGTTGATAATCCAAGGTTAAACATAGGCTACTTTATTTTTCAAAAATCCACCCCCGAAGGTTGCAATATACCGAAACAGCCACGTAGATCACGCGGCGAAGCCGCGAGCGGGCCGCTAGTAACCCTATAAACGCGAAAGTCTGTCTGTCTGTTACGTTCACACAATCTACTGTACCGATTTGGATGAAATTTTAAATGAAAATAGTCAAACAAACTTTCAACAAACTTTAGTTACTTTAGTAACCCCTATAGGGGTAAAAGTAAGGGGTCAAATGAAAAATCTAAACCGCTTGACCGATATTGATTTTTTCATAAAGTACAAAGGTACATAGGCTACTTATTTTTGTTAAAAGTTAGCCCTTGAGGGGTTGAAATAGGGGTTCAAAATTAAAGTTCCCACCAGCGGAGCCGCGAACAGGTCCTTAGTGTTGACATCACCTATACTTATAGTGGCAGTACTGGACACTTTTATACGCCACCATGTCTTTTTAATTTTTACTCGACGATTAGATAAATATACCATTAAAATTGACATACATAAAATTGACATTGTGGCCAGTCGTGGCCCAGTGGCACAAGTGTGTGACTGTAAACTGGTTGTGGGTTCGATTCCCACTCGAAGAGTGGAAATATTTAAGATTTCCACATTCTTCGCTCTGGTGCCGTGCAATGCCTCCGAATTCGTGGAAAGTGGGTAAGAACGGAGCGTCTTAACACTAGGTTCCCTCTGTCTACCCTGCTGTGTGCGGGATACAGCGTGAAGCTAAAAAAAAATGACATATGTCAATTTTAAATGGTATAGAGTCAAGACGTGATTAAATATTTGTAATTTCATATATTCTGTATGTTATAGCTAACATTAGTAATAACTAAATGTATGTGCACATCTTCAGAACTACTGGACGGAATTTAACGAAAACCTTTTTAATAACCTTAAATATTAACCTTAAATATTAATATAGCCTTAAAGCTTATACAGGACTTAGGTAGTTGGCTATTTTTAAAGAGAACACCTGATTTAACGTGGGGAACGGA
Source organism: Dryas iulia moderata (assembly GCA_019049465.1). Taxonomy (NCBI): domain Eukaryota; kingdom Metazoa; phylum Arthropoda; class Insecta; order Lepidoptera; family Nymphalidae; genus Dryas; species Dryas iulia. The sequence continues at coordinate 3,733,042 of CM032445.1, forward strand.
GTGTCTTAACACTAGGTTCCCTCTGCCTATCCTGTTGTGTGCGGGATACAGCGTGAAGCTAAAAAGAAAAAATATTTATAACCATAATTGAGCAGCTATGCTATAAGATATAAGGGACTACTATAAGATATAAGGAAATTGCGTCTTAACTAAAGTAGTTCAGCGTGATGGATACTTTGATGGGAAGCTTACTAATTTCGTAAGTTCAAAATCAATATTATTTTTTTTTACAATTTAATTTGTGGCCAGGCGTGGCCCAGTGGCACAAGCGTATGGCTGTAAACGACTGGTTTTGGATTCGATTCCCACTCGAGGAGTGGAAATTATATTTCCATTTTCTTCGCTCTGGTGTCGAGGTAAAGTGCGGCGTTAAGTTCCGCCACTTAACACGCAAGCCTCCGAATTCGGCGGAAAATGGGGAACGGAGTGTCTTAACACTAGGTTCCCTCTGCTTACCCTGTGCGGGATACATGCGTAAAGCTAAAAAAAAAAAAAAAATTATCACTACGGACATAAGGTTTGTACCTTTGTTTAAAATAATCTTTTTTCATTAACAATATCAGAGCTTAAAACTAAGTAAGTTTTAACTAAATTTATAAAATATACCATAAGAGAGTCCAGTTTTCTTTCAATATTAATCTAATCTCTAAAAAAATCAATTTTTAATGAATAAAAGTTTCTTAGAGATGTGGGTTCAAATCTCGCTTCATTCTATTTAAGTTGTATTACTTTTGAGTAACTAACTAACTAACTGTAAACATAGTAGGAGTAGATTTGATTCTCGCTCGAAGGAATGATAAAATCTTGTTTTTAAGCTTCACGCTGTATTCTGCTCAGAATAGGTTATAAAGAGCGAACCTAGTGTTAAGACACTGCGTTCCCCACTTTCCACCGAATTCGGAGGCATTGCGTGTTAAGTGGCGGAACCTGACGCCGTGCTCTGCCTCTACACCAGAGCGAAGAAAATGGAAATATTAAATATTTCCACTCCTCAAGTGGGAATCCAACCCACAACCTGTCGCTTTACGGTCACACTTCGTGCCTCTGCGCTACGACGAGCCCCAGGAATGGTCATGATTAAATAATTTTTATTTCTCTGCTATGAACAAGACAAAGGGCGGCGTTGAGCGCCGGAACTCTACAGGCATTGTCTCAATGTCAGGCGGTGCGTGAAACGGAGTGTCTTGACACTAAGTTCTCTCTGACTACCCTGCTATGCGGGAAAAAGCGTGAAACTGCAGAAAATCCTATATATATTGTTTTAGGAATTTCAAGTAAAAAGTCCCACTAAAAAGTCCAAAAGGGGCCAGTCATGGCGCAAAGGCACAAGGCGTGACTGTAAAGCGACTGGATGTGGGTTCGATTCCCGAGGAGTAGAATATTCAATATACTTCCATTTCCTTCGCTCTGGTGTCGAGACAAAAGCGCGGTGTTAAATTCCGCCACTTAACACGCAATGCCTCCGAATTTGGCGGTGCGTGAAGAACGGAATGTTTTAACACTAGGTTTCGTATGCCTACCCTGCTGTGTGCGGGATACAGCGTGAAGCCTAAAAAAGAAACATTATCTAAAGCTTGTCAGTTAGTATTAGATAAAGAAAGAAAGCGATTCTTTACTTATGTAACGAGAGTATGATGTTAATGATATGCATGTATTTAGACGTATAAATTGTTTTAGCCTTAACAGTTATTTTATTGATAAGTAGGTACTATATGTATGTGCATAACATATAAGAAGTTTTGTGGCCAGTCGTGGCCCAGTGGCACAAGCGTGTGACTGTAAACGACTGGTTGTGGGTTCGATTCCCACTCGAGGAGTGGAAATTATATTTCCATTTTCTTTGCTCTGGTGTCGAGGTAAAGCGCGGCGTTAAGTTCCGCCACTTAACACGCAAGCCTCCGAATTTGGCGGAAAGTGGGGAACGGAGTGTCTTAACACTAGGTTCCCTCTGCCTACCCTGCTGTGTGCGGGATACAGCGTGAAGCTAAAAAAAAAACATATAAGAAGTTTTGTTATAGCGATGTTCACAATGTTTTGAAATGAAACAGTTTTCAACTAACGTAGCCATTATCAACATACAGTACGTATTTTGTGTACTGTTTTTTGTTTATTTTTTTTTATTTTCACGCTGTATCCCGCACACAGCCTGCTGTGGTAGGCAAAGGAAACCTAGTGTTCAGACACTCCGTTGTCCACTTACCGCCAAATTCGTAGGCATTGCGGATTTGGTGTTAATTAACAATATATAACTTGACGCGCCAGTCAGTTTGGGGCCAGTCGTGGCGCAGTGACACGAATGTGTAACTGTAAACGACTGGTTGTGGGTTCGATTCCCACTCGAAGAGTGGAAATATTTAATAATTCCATTTCCTTCGCTCTGGTATCAGAGGCAAAGCGGGCCGTTAGGTTTCGTCACTTAACACGCAATGCGTCCGAATTTGGCGGAAAGTGGGAAACGGAGTGTCTTAACACTAGGTTCCCTCTGCCTACCCTGCCATATGCGGGATAGAGCGTGAAAAAATAATCCACCTTGAAGGGTGCAATAGGACAGCTATAATTATAGTGCATATATATTATTTAAAAGAAAACACGTTTAAATATATTTTATTATCGTCTTGCATTTTATATGTAATTTTTGAAGCAAATTAAACTACAAAAAGTATGTCAATATGTTTCTAGATTTACTAGTTTTGACATAAAACATAGACACAAAAATTCAGGCCAATTTAATCAAGTCATGTGAAAAACAGTTAGGGTCATCGTAATTTAGGACAGCGTCTAACTGTAATCGCGATTGGATGTAGGTTCGATTTCCACTCGGCGGAATTTGATGGAGTTTGATTTATATTTTTTTATTAGTTTCACGCTGTATCCCGCACACATTCGTGCATGCAGAGGGAACCTAGTGTTAAGACACTCCGTTCTCTACGCACCGCCGAATTCTGGAGGCCATGCAGTGTTAAGCTCCGCCACTTAACACTCAACCACTCGAACTCTGACTGTTGGGAAATGGAAATGTGGGAAAAGTGCTAAAGTAACATTTTTTTGCAACACTTTTAAGACATCTATCACTATTTACTCCTCAGTTTAATATTTCTGTTTTTTTTCTTTCTTTTTTAGCTTTACGCTGTAATTCGCATACAGCAGGGTAGGAAGAGGGGTACCTAGTGTCAAGACACTTTGTTTTTCACGCACCGCTGAATTCGGAGGCATTGCGTGCTAAGTGGCGGGACTTAACGCCGCGCTTTACCTCGACACCAAGCGAAGAAAATAGAAATATTAAATATTTCCACTCCTCGAGTGGGAATCGAACCCACAAACAGCTTGGCGGGCGAAAATTGTGCCTCCGCGCCACGACTGGCGCATATTTCTTTATATATGATTATATAAAAATCTTTCTCGAAAATTATTTTCTTCTAAGTCGAACCTCACTGCGTTTAAATTCTTATACGTTTTTTAAAAATGTATTTTTTAATTTCCTAAGTGTGTGATTAACACTTTTAAATGCTTAAACCATTTGATAAATAGCATTCTCTCTTGCCAAATGGTTGTTCGTAGAATAATCTCAGTGTAAAAGAAGTTTGTAAAAAATTATCTACAGATATGTTAACAAGAAGTTGTTGTAAGCAAGTGCGTTAATTTTTTTATGCTTTCATAAAAAGAAAGTGGCCAGTCGTGGCGCAGTGGCACAAGCGTGTGACTATAAACGACTGGTTGTGGGTTCGATTTCCACTCGAGGAGTGGAAATATTTAATATTTCCATTTTCTTCGCTTTGGTGTCGAGGTAAAGCGCGGCGTTAAGTTCCGCCACTTAACACGCAAGCCTCCGAATTCGGCGGAAAGTGGGGAACGGAGTATCTAAATACTAGGTTCCCTCTGCCTACCCTGCTGTGTGCGGGATACAACGTGAAGCTAAAAAAAAAATAAAAAAAAAAAAAAAAAGATGTCTTGGGAAGAAAGTTTTAAATTTAACGTGAAAGATTGCAACTACTTTACGAAAACTCTTTTAAAGAAAAGTTTGAAAAAATGAAAAACATACAAGTTTTTAAAATCATTTTTTATTATACCTTAATATTATATTCCTTAATAAATAAATTACAACATATCTTACTAATTATACATACTTAATAATTATATTTGAATAATCCTTTACATTATAATTATCGAGTTATTATTCGGTACTAGTTGAGTCCACAGACGGAGAGAACCTAGTGTCTAGACACTCCGATCTCCACGCATTCAAATCGAGATATCGCGTGGTAAGTAGCGGAGCTCGAGTGGGAATCGAACCTACAACCAGTCGCGTTTACAGTTACACATTGTGCCAACAAGCCAGGATGGCTGCAATATTATTTTTTATAAATGAATATGAAATTTTTATTTTTAATAAGAACCTTTTACAAAGTATTAGACAAATCATCAAAAATAACTACTTAAGGGAATGATTATAATGTATCTCAATTACTTTTAAACATTGTTTAAGTGTTATTCCACACTTAGGAAAATTGAAAAAGACATTTAGAAAACGTATAAAAATTTGAATGCAGCAGGATTTGAACCTGCGCCTCCTGAATACCGTCTAGGCGCTCTCACCACTGAACCATGCGTTCTACTACCAGCTGCGTCGAAATTCAAACTTTTATACGTTTTCTAAATGTCTTTTTCAATTTTCCTTAATGTGAATTAACACTTTGAAAATGTTTAAAAGTATCTTATAAATATCATTCTCTCTTGTCAAACGATTGTTCGTAGAATAATCTTTGTGAAGCAGAAATTTGTAAAAATCTCTCTACAGAGATGCTAACAACAAATATAAATTGTAATAAAGCGTATAAAAATTTCAATTTAAATTTTTATACGTCTTCGATATATCTTTTTCTATAATACATCTCAATTATTTGGATTTCTCTGCTCTCTGTGCGGCGTTGTGTTCCGCCAATCAACACGGAAGACGGAGAAAACGGAATGTCAAGAGTGCTGGTGCTCTCTTTTTATGCTTTACAGTAGAATAGCGTAAAGCATTAAGAAAAAATAACTGGGGTCCGTCGAGGCGCAGTGGCACAAGCGTGTGACTGTAAACGACCGGTTGTGTGTTCGATTCTCACTAGAGAAGTAGAAATATTTAATATTTCTATTATTCGCTCTGGTGTAGAGGCAAAGCGCGGTGTTAAGATCCACCACTTAACACGCAATGCCTCTGAATTGGCGAAAAGTAGGGAACGGAGTATCTTAATACTAGGCCTGCACTGCCTACCCGAATGTGTGCGGGATACAGCGTGAAGCTAAAAAAAAATAACTGAAATCGACTCAAAACTACATTGACTGTACTACTACAAAACTGCGTTTTATACAAACAAACATATATCATATGAATTTCATGCATATATCTTAATCTTCTTCGACTTTGTAAATAAACTATTGTAAATTAAAAATATGCGACGAAACATATTGTTCTTTTAATATTTACAATTCATTTTAATTTAGGATAAACAGACTAGCATATAAATGTTATAGTCAGTATAGTAGTAAAGAATCTGGTGTTAAAATATCCGTTCTCCACTCTCTGCCTGAAGTTGCAACTGTGTTTGTAAGTGGCGGAACTCAACGCCGTTGCTTGTCATCCATATAAATATTATATTATCACTATCCTATACTTAAAAGACTAACGATATATTAGAGGATCTATTTGCCTTCTATTGCCTCTGAAATGCTCTTCAATCTCCCACTGAGTTTTGTTTTTGGTTTCAGGTAAAAACACGTACAAATAAAACGTACACAGACCACAGATTATACCGTACAGTAAAAATGAGCCGTGTATTCCCAAATCAGCGAAAATAGTTGGTGTCATTTTGTACAAAATGGAATAAGACGCTGATATCACTAAGGATATTATTATATAGCTTCCTGATTGGAATCTAGTCGAAAACAGTTCCCCATATATGGACATGGACAAAATCATGGGTCCACAACTGATTGCTATAGTGTAAACTGTTAATAGCATTATCAAAACGTAATTGTTTTCTCCGATCACGTTTGTCTTTTCCAAATAAATGTAGAGTGATATTATGAATAAGAACGCTACTCCTATGAACGAAGACGACATATACAAAGTGCGTCGCTTCAAAATCTTTGATAAATATGACCCAACGTACATACTGATCGCTGTCACACCATTCAAAATCAACATGGCCATGTACGCCATGTATTCAGAGTCAGTGATCTTTTTGAATATATCCAAAACGAATATGCTGCAAATCATTTTACCCGAAAACTGGTATTGGAAAACTGCCATCAACGCTAAAATCATTGGCTTGTAAAACTCTGGACATTTTATGATTTCGAAAAATCCCTGTTTAACTTCAGATTTTTCTAATTTTATATATTCTTCTTTAGCTGTAATGAGACCCTGTAGTTCCTTTTCAGCTGTATATCCTCGAAGTCGTCTGAAAGCAGCTCTGCACTCTTCAAATTTTCCTTTGCTTGCCAACCAAAAGGGAGACTCTGGCCACCAAAACACTGACAACGTGTAAAGTGAGCAGAAAAATCCTAATATTGTAATTTTCCTCCAATTGAAGAAGGTTCCAATTAGATTTGAAGTCCATATGCCCCAGAAATATGCTGCTGCAGAAGCTGTCAAAAACATGCCACGCAAGTTTGGAGTTGAGTATTCAGTTAATATTAAGACCGCAACGGTTAAGTTACCACAATGTAAGTACCTGAAACAAATGAAAATAATATATAGATACGTATATATACAGTTCGAAACTTGAAAATCTTCACCACTTAACACGCAATGTGTCAATTTTGGGAGAAAAGTGCAGGATGAAATACTTTGACACTAGTTCCTCTCTGCTTACGGTAAAAAATGTGAAATTACACTCACTGACTTACCCTGCTAAGTAGGAAAAAGTATAAATTGATCAAGATGTAACAATTTAAGTAGAAATGCTGAAATATTACATACCCTTGAATCAGCTGTGCTACCAAAAGATGGTAGGGGGAAGTACTGAGGTACATCCCAGAGAATACAGCAATGCAAACTACAGATGTTATGATCTGAGGTATTTTTCTTCCACAGTGCTTGGTGAAGAGTGGTAAAATTATCACCCATGGTGTGTTCCCAATGGTGGGAGCGGCGTCTGTAACAAAACATATTTTTAACCTTCTTTGTTTTTTTATGTTTTCGCATATGTTTTCGTTTCGTGTGTCTTAACACGAGATAGCGGGAAAGTGAGTGTCTTAATATTAGACTCTCTTGAGTGAGACAGCTCCCTCTCTTGTATATTTGGAGTACAGTAAGAGAGTCCTCCCTTTCCCTACATCGCGCTTAGTCTACACTAACGAAAAAAATCAATTGTATTTCGAAATATTCCTGAATTTAAATTAAAATACGCTTTATTTTATGTTTTTTGAAGCCGTCGTGGCGCATTGCGACAGCGTCTAACTGTAAACTCGATGGTTGTGGGCTCGATTTCAACTCGGTGGAACAATTACATATTATTTTTTGATACATAAGGCAAAACGCGGCGTTAAATTCTGCCACTTAACGTGCAATGTCTCGATTTCGGGTGGAACGTGGAAGAATGGAGTGTTTTGACTCTCCTAAATTCTCTCTGACTACCCTGCTAAGGGGGAAGAAGCGTTAAGTTATTTCCCTATTCTATTCTATTCTAAGAATCTATTGAAGATTATCTCATCAAATATATTAAACAAGTAAATTATCATAATATAAAAGCTCCCTCGTCCTTCGTCTATTTCTGTTTAATATATTCCTCGAAGCAAGAATTAATTCAAAAATATTCCATTATGGAACACTGGTGTCTCGCAAGTATCTATTTTTAGTCCTATACTATTTTTACTCTTCATTAGCTATTTGCATTCTTACGTAAAAGAAATTATGCATGGAGCCTCGTTGATACTTAATGTTGATCGTAAATATAAATATTGTAGACTCTAGTATGAGGTTAATAATCTAGTATTAAATGTCAATAAACCGGCTGAAGATCAACCTACAGTACTACTTTGACTTGTTATTAGATATTTTTGCTCTTTTTACCCGCAATGTTACTAGGTATATACGAAATAATAATATGGGAGGTTGTTTGTTTGTTTGTTCGTGTGAACCAATGTTGCTATTCTCCAAAACAATCTCGAATATCTCATGGTGCATGTTCTTAGATACGGTGATGACTCACCAGGGGCCTCTACAGTAAGCATTTGTATGCAGACTAATATTGCCATTTATCGTTAAAACTACTAGTCCGATTTTATTTTATTTCAGATTTCACTGATAGATTTGGATTTGATTGGTGCATATTAAAATATATGAGGTACGGTGATAAATTATCAGCAGATGTTGCAGTAAACATTTGTTTTTGCAAAACTAACACTACAAGTCCGATTCGAATGCGGTTTTCAGTGATGTGTTGCGATTCTTTAGCTTTTTAGTAGTGATGTAATAGTCAGCAAGAACCTAGGACACTCCGATAATTAAGACTGTCGAGTGACTGTTGACTTAAGGGGCTTGAAAGGAGAAATGGGAAATTAAAATAATATATAAATGCATGCAATTTCGAGTTTAGATTCAAAATTGTGATTTTTTTAGAGATGGGGCATTTGAAATATATTTATGAAAGTCACTTCAATATTTTAATAAGAACATATAACTTACATACAATAAAAAGTTAATATACTTTATTGACGTACTGACATACATCAAAAACAGAAAATAGAAGAAATAAAGCACATATGCAAAAAAACCATTATATAAAAATTTAATACTAGGTCGCCGCTCGCAACTTCGCCTGCGTAAAATGAACATAACATTCCGTTATTTCACCTGCCCGCATTCTCATTTAAATCATAAAGTTAGCTTTGATACATAATTTAAAATATTGTAACTTGTTGTTCATGAACAAAATGTTTTTTTTTTGCTTCACGCTGTACCCCGCAAACAGTAGGGTAGGCAGAGAGAACCTAGTGTTATGACACTCCGTTAACCACGCACCGCCGATTCTATTGGAGGTATTGCGTATTAAGTGGCGGAACTAAACGCTGCGCTTTGCCTCGAAACCAGAGTGAAGATAATGGAAATATTAAATATTTCCATTCCTCGAGTGAGAGTCGAACCCAAACCCAGTCGTTTGCAGTCACACGCTCGTACCACAAGGCCACGACTGGCCACAAAATGTTAAGGAAAGCTAACTAAAACACAATAGTCAAAACTGCACTTAAATTAGTTAAGCCGTTTCACAGATTAGCATGCACAAACGCACAGACAAACAGATATATTGGGTTCCATTACTTTGATAAATGCCCCCAATAATAATATATGTTTCTCATATATCTTTCAGTCAGTGGCCAGTCGTGGCCCAGTGGCACAAGCGTGTAAACGACTGGTTGTGGGTTCGATTCCCACTCGAGGAGTGGAAATTATATTTCCATTTTCTTCGCTCTGGTGTCGAGGTAAAGCGCGGCGTTAAGTTCCGCCACTTAACACGCAAGCCTCCGAATTCGGCGGAAAGTGGGGAACGAAGTGTCTTAACACAAGGTTCCCTCTGCCTACCCAGTTGTGTGTGGGATACAGCGTGAAGCTAAAAAAAAAAAAGAGAAGAAATAAAAAAATATATTGTCCATATACAGACAGCGATCAGTTACATTTTTATTATATTTATAGATATGCAAAAGCTAAGCTACCAGAAGTAAAAAAAACTGGGGTAAGATCTAAGACAGTCAGTAATTTGAGCTATTTTTTGTTATATTTGTAAAAACAGAATCTGAAATCAGTAAAATATCAAAATTCACCTTTTTATCTCATCATAATTAATATGTTTTTGGTCCAGTCGTGGCGCAGAGGCACAGTGTGACTGTAAAGCGACTGGTTGTGGGTTCGATTCCCACACGAAGAGTGGAAATATTTATTATTTTCATTTTCTTCGCTCTGGTGTCGAGGCAAAGCGCGGCGTTAAGTTTCACCACTTAACACACAATGCCTCCAAAATTCCTCCAAAATTCGCGAACGGAGTGTCTTAACACTAGGTTCCCTCTGCCTACCCGAATGTGTGCGGGGTATAGATTACATTTATATTAGGTATATGTATCCCGCACAGCAGGGTAGGCAGAGGGAACCTAGTGTTAAGACACTCCGTTCCCCACGCACCGCCGAATTCGGAGGCTTGCGTGTTAAGTGGCGGAGCTTAACGCCGCGCTTTACCTTTTAGGTATATGTATGTATAAATATGCAAAAGCGATCTTTTTGCTTAAAAGAATCTCTTACAGAAATTTTAAAAATCTAGGGCAAAATCTAGGACAAATAGTTATTTTTTGTTAAATTTATAAATACAGAATTCAAAAACAGCAAAATATCAACATTCACGTTTTTATCTTATCATATACGAATATAATTTAATATTGCAATAAGAACATGACACATAATAAAATTTCCATACATTCTGCGAAAATGTTAATTCGAATTCAAATGCATTGAATTAAGTATTGCTGGTATTTTTGAATGCAAATATAAAATTGTTTACAAATAAACATTTATAAAGCCGCTTTTATATACAACGAAGCCGTCGTAGCTCAGTGGGAAACAACCTGACTAAACGCAATGATTGTGGATTCGATTCCTCCTCGGGGGTAAAATTTAAATTATATCTTTTTTTTTTTACTTTTTAAACATTTTTAAATTGTTATTCCACACTTAGGAAAATTGAAAAAAACATTTAAAGAAATCGTATAAAAATTTGAACGCAGCACATTGCTCAGTTTAAACGCATTGCTCAGTGGTTAGAGCGCCTGAACGGTATTCAGGAGGCGCGGGTTCGAATCCCGCTGCGTTCAAATTTTTATACGTTTTCTTTAAATGTCTTTTTTTGTATTTAAATTCTTTTTTTCTCTCTGGTACTAAAAACATAGTGCTCCGTTGAGTTCCGTCATATAACAGTTATTTTTTTATAAAATCACCCTTTAAAGGTTTAGAATAGGCGTTGAACATTTTATGAAAAATCTAAATTGCTAGACCGATTATAATGTAATTTAACATAAATATAGTTGATAACCCAGAGTTAAACATAGACTACTTTATTTTTCGAATATCCACATTAAAGAGTTGCAATATCGTACGTTATATAACATATATAAGCTCCGCGAATCTAGAGGCTTGTGGGCACAAAGTGTGACTGTAAAAGCGACTGGTTATAGGTTCGATTCCCACTCGAGGAGTGGAAATATTTAATATTTACATTTTCTTCGCTCTGGTGTCGAGGTAAAGCGTGGCGTCAAGATCCGCCACTTACCACGCAATGCCTTTAGAATTCGGCGGTGCGTCCTCACGCAACGGAGTGTCTTAACACTAGGTTCCCTTCCCTCTATTTACCCCGCTGTGTGCGGGATACAGCGCGAAGCTAAAAAATCCTACATCATACAAGCGTGAAAAGAAAGAGTGTCTAACTCTCTCTCCTTTTATAAATAGAGAAAAAAGTCACTCACAAATCCAAGAACTCAATTCGTCATCTATAATAGTCGCGTTAGCTTCTTTATTCATCTGCGGGATTATAACCGTTGGCGCTCCAGAACACAGTCCCGCTACGAAAAACTGGATCCAGATCGAGCTACATATTAAGACCTAAAACAAATAAAATTATATAGTAATAATAAATGTTGCCAGTCGTGGCGCAGTGGCAGGAACGTGTGACTGTAAACGACTGGTTGTGGGTTCTATTCCCACTCGAGGAGTGGGAATATTTAATATTTTCATTTTCTTCGCTCTGATATCAGTATCAGAGGTAAAGCGCGGCGTTAAGTTCCGCCACTTAACATGCAATGCCTCTAAATAGGGCGGAATGTAGGGAACGGAGTGTCTTAACACTAGGTTCCCTTTGCCTACCCTGCTGTGTGCGAGATACAGCGTGAAGCTAAAAAAAGTTGATTAGAACGGAGCAATTTGTTATCGTTTAGAAGTATAATAATAAAATAGAAAACAGAGAAGAATAGAAACTGATTCAGGCTTTTTTTACGGAAATCATAGAGAGAACATAGTGTTAAGACACTCCGTTCCTCATTTGCCCTAGCTTCAACACCAGAGCGAAGAAAATGGAAATATTAAATATTTCCACTCCTCGAGTGGGAATCGAACTCACAACCAGTCGTTTACAGTCACACTTTGTGCCCACAAGCCACGACTGACCTCAATGTCATAATCAATATTATTTTTCTTTCCAAGTCCTTTTTCTTTTTTTTTTCTTATAAAACTACAAGCTTGGATCAACCTTGTGAAACAGCTTTTGACGTTATCTTCACTTTTTATTCAAATATAATTTAAAATTTTATATAAAATATGAAGAATTAAATAATAATATAGGGGTCATTCGTGGCGCAGAAGCACAAAGTGTGACTGTAAGCGCGTCTGGTTGTGGGTTCGATTCCCACTCGAGGAATTGAAATATCTAATATTTTCATTTTCTTCACTCTGATGTCGATGCAAAGCGCGGCGTTGAGTTCTGCCATTTAACACGCAATGCCTCCTGAATTCGGCGGCAAATGGGGAACGGAGTGTCTCAACACTAGGTTCCCTCTGCTTACCCTGATGTGTGCGGGATACAGCGTGAAGCTATACAATTGAAGCCATCAATTAAGACCACGACCATTGTGGGTTCAATTCTCACTCAGGATATTATATATTATTAAAACTTTTTTCGTCCTAGTACCTGGGACTAAACGTCATGTCGTAATTTCCAGCGGTAAGTGGAAAACGGAGTGTCTTGACACTCGGCTCTTTTGACTACCCTGCTATATGGGAAAAGACTCATTTTCCCAAGCGGGAATCGAACCAAACACCATTGTTAACAGTCCGACACTGTCACACTGCGCCACGACGGTCTATATCCATCTATACTTATAATAATAGAGAGTTTGTAAGTTTGTATGTAAGGGGTAATCTCCGAAAATACTGAACAAACCATGAAAATTCTTTTACCATTAGAAAGCTGTAATCTTCAGGAGTGCTATAGGATATGTTTTATTATGATTGAAAAGAAAGTTAGGAGGATCCTAAAGGGGCTCAAATAGGGGATAAAAGTTGCAGATCACGCGGCGAAGGAGGGCGAGGTGCTAGTAAATAAACGTAGAAGTCTGGCAGCAAACACGATGGTTATGGGATCAATTCTTACTCAGAGAATGATAATATATATTTTTTTTTAACTTCACGCTATATCCCGCAAACAGCACCATGCTGGCAGCCAAATCGGAGCCATTGCGTGTTAAGTGGCGGAACTTAACGCCACCTCTGATACTAGAGCGAAGGAAATGGAAATATTAAATATTTCCACTCCTCGAGTGGGATCGAACCCACAACCAGTTGTTTACAGCCACACGCTTGTGCCACTGGGCCACGACTGGCCCCAACTGGATAATATTTATATTAAAATATTTATTTTAAAAGATATTTTTAAAAATACGGAATTCTTATATTCTTATTACTACTTATTTTTGTTGTGTTGGTTACACGGAGATCTACTACACAAATATTAAGCTACGAACATTCATTTGGCAAGATATACCTAATTCTATTTGTCTTTAAATATATATAACTTTTAGCATTTTTATCTTTTCTTTTTTAGAATTTTTATCTTTTCTTTTTCGTTTTTTTTAGCTTCACGCTGTATCAGGCTAGTTGGCAGAGAGAACCTAGTGTTAAGACACTCTGCTCCCCACTTTCCACCGAATTCGGAGGCTTGCGTGTTAAGTGACGGAACTTAACGCCACGCTTTACCTCGACACCAGAGCGAAGAAAATGGAAATCTAATTTCACCTCTTCGAGTGGGAATCAAACCCACAACCAGTCGTTTACAGTCACACGCTTGTGCCACTGGGCCACGACTGGTCACTTTTATAGTTTTTATTTTTATATTAAAAATATTTATAGATAGTTATATTTTTTAATTTCTTCACTCTAATACCTAAGACAAAACGTTTTAAGTTCAGGTTATGCGTGAAAGACGGAGTGTTCTGACACTACGTTTTCTCCACCTGCCCTGGTATGCAGGAAAAGCGGGAAAAAGCGTGAAGCTTTTAAAAAATCTATTAACATATCAATAATTCACTCCCAAACTGGCCAGAACCTGTACTACAATGACTGAACAAAAATATAAATACATATAATATATAAAATTTAAAATATGTACATAAATAAATAAATTAACACATGTGTATGGGGAGATGTATGTATGAGTCAGCATATTAATATAAGACTAGTTATAGCACGTGACTTCGTTCGTGTTATAAGTAATCTTTTTACGAAATTATAAGGTTTATATTAAAAATCATTATATTAACAATCAAAATCATACACACTTTTAAAATTTATAAGCGTTATTCACACACTTAGAAAATAGAAAAATACTTTAGAAAACCTATAAAAAATTGACCACAGTAGGATTCGAACCAAATATATCCCGCACACAGCAGGGTAGGCAGAGGGAACCTAGTGTGAAGACACTCCGTTCCCCACTTTCCGCCGAATTCGGAGGTTTGCGTGTTGAGTGGCGGAACTTAACGCCGCACTTTACCTCGACACCAGAGCGAAGAAAATGGAAATATAATTTCCACTCCTCGAGTGGGAATCGAACCCACAACCAGTCGTTTACAGTCACACTCTTGTGCCACTGGGCCACGACTGGCCACAACCAGCGCCACTTAAAAAAAGCGTCCAAGTGGTTTAAGCGCATGGCTAAGCTGTCAAAGTGCCTGGACGGTTTCCCTAAGGCGCAGGTTCGAATCACGCTCCGTTCATATTTTGAAACGCTTTCAAAAAATGCCTTTCACTTTCATACACACATGTGAGAAACCTTAAACCGCCTTATTGCGGCCCTGTCGTCAAACTTCATTCTTAACTGACTTGACTGACTAACGCCTGGCGGAACTTAACGCCGCGCTTTACCTCGACATCAGAGTGAAGAAAATGGAAACATTAAATATTTCCACTCCTCAAGTGGGAATCGAATCCAGAATCAGTCGCTTTACAGTCACATTTTGTGCCTCTGCACCACGTCTGGCAACGAAGGGAATCGAATCCACGATTTGATAGAAAGACAACATCAATTATTTGAACCTAATGAACCAAAAAACAAGTTTAAATAATAACGGTTACTATAATTGCATTAATAATAATATTGCAATTCATTAATCAATTAAAAAAAAACTGTTCCGTTACTTTGCGGTTTCGGCGTTAAGTTTCGCCACTTAAGATGTAATGTCTTAAGTTCGGATGGTAAGTGGAGAGTCTTGACACTAGGTTCTCTCTAACTCTGACACTGCTATGCAGGAAAAACGAGAAGACAACAATAGGCGGAGAAAAATAACACTAGTAATAATAATATAGCTAACTGGAGGAGCGTAAGAAAGTATTTTCTGAAATCCTACGAAGCTTATAAAAAAGACATTTTATTTTTTACAATATAAGTGCATTTAAAAAGAGTAAACGTTGAGTTTCTCTGTGGCTCTTCTCAACAGAACTGCCTTCCGAGTCGGTGGTAGCTTATGTACATTCGACGACTCAAAAGTGCTTGCAAAAGTCTATTTGAATAAAGATATTTTGAATTTTAGGGGCCAGTCGTGGCGCACTGGCACAAAGTGTGACTGTAAAGCGACTGGTTGTGAGTTTGATTCCCACTCGAGGAGTGAAAATATTCATTTTTTCCATTTCTTTCGCTCTGGTGTCAAGTCAAAGAGCGGAGTTAAGTTCCGCCACTTGACACGCAATGCCTCCGAAATCAGCGGAAATTGGGGAACGGAATGTCTTAACACTAGGTACCCGAATGTGTGTGGGATACAGCGTGAAGGTATGAAAAATTCAACCACCACCGCCACAGTTTGGGTAACATAAAATGCAGCGTTAAGCTCTGCCACTTGACACACAATAGCTGCAGAGAAAAATAGAGAACAGAGAGTTTATCTAACTAAGAATATATAGTCACTTACCTGTTTTAATATCGACTTCACTCTTGCCCTTCTGCCGACGTCAAACGTCTCGTTGGTATTAACCTCTTCATACTGCGTGTCCATTATAAAAAATTAAATGTATAAAAAAAACGGAAATATATTTCGTATTAAAACACACCCATATTTGAACACAATATGGAAAAAAAAGATTTTTTTTGGAAATTTATTTTTATGAAATTGAAAATTCGTTTTTCCTTACAAAAAAAAAATGGAAATTTTATACCAAAAATATGGAAAAAAAATTAAGTGATTATTTATTTTTATTTTTGTATAGAATATTTTTTAAAATTATTATTATATTTTAAAATAAATATTTTGAAAATAATATTTTAGTTATTTATAACACGACCGTGTGTGGAGCGACTAGGCTGTAGGCTGTATAGTTCATACTACGGATCCGTACATGACGCCTCGAAACCGGTATTCTAACTGATAATCATTATTTAATTAGAGGCACATATCTCCGCTCTCTGCTTTGATAACGTAGAGAGTATCTTCTATGAGGAGATACAATGATAATTAACAAATTTAGCGAAAATTTTGGCCAGTCGTGGCAAAGTGGCACAAGCGTGTGAGTGTAAACGACTGGTTGTGGGTTCGATTCCCACTCGAGGAGTGGAAATCATATTTCCATTTTCTTCGCTCTGGTGTCGAGGTAAAGCGCGGCGTTAAGTTTCGCACACGCAATGTCTCTGAATTCGGCGGAAAGTGGGGAACGGAGTGTCTTAACACTAGGTTCCCTCTGCCTACCCTGCTGTGTGCGGGATACAGCGTGAAGCTAAAAAAAGAACAAAAATTCTTTAAATTGATGTTATGTATTAAATATACATATAACTACTGTCTATTATTAAGATTTTTATAAGGAAAAATTGTGATAATATTCTTGTAGCAAAGAAAATCTTATTTTTTTATTTTTCCCTTGTACCTAAAAAGGTAGGGAACCTATTGTTAAGACACTGTTCCCCACGCACAGCCCAATTCTGTAGGCATTTTGTATTAAGTGGCGGAACTTAACGCCGCGCCGCTTAAAATGGAAATATTAAATATTTCCACTCCTCGAGTGGGAATCGAACCTACAACCAGTCGCGTTTACAGTCGTACTACGCCCAGAAACCACGAATGGCTTTATTTAATGTTTTATATAGTTATCGCAAAAGAACATTTGGACCGTCGGGTCGCAATAGTCAGAGAGAGCCTAGTGTTAAGACACTCCGCTCCCCACGCACCGACGAATTCGGAGGCATTGCGTGTTAAGTGGCGGAACTTAACGCCGCGCTTTACCTCGACACCAGAGCGAAGAAAATGGAAATATAATATCCACTCCTCGAGTGGGAATCGAACCCACAACCAGTCGTTTACAGTCACACTCTTGTGCCACTGGGCCACGACTGGCCATTTTAAAGGAATTTAAAGCGTAAATTTGATATTTTTCTTCCCAAGCTTTATATTTTCAATGTGTTTTTGTTACAGCTATACGTTTTATCGCGAGTAGTAGTGTAGTCAAAGAGAACCTAGTGATAAGACACTCTGTTTTCAATTGTTTTTTTTTAGCTTCACGCTGTATCCCGCACACATTCGGGTAGGCAGAGGGAACCTAGTGTTAAGACACTCCGTTCCCCACGCACCGCCGAATTCGAAGGCATTTTGTATTAAGTGGCGGAACTTAACGCCGCGCTTTGCGTCGACACCAGAGCGAAGACAATAGAAATATTATATATTTCCACTCCTCGATTGGGAATTGAACCCACAACCAGTCGCTTTACAGTCACACGTTCGTGCCACTGCGCCACGACTGGCCCCATTTCAATTGGTTGATCTATTAAAATAATGTTTATATTATATACACAATATATATACTTACGTAGATTCTGACGTAAGTATAAATAATTAGTCTCATGTAAATAAATGGATCATACATTTTCTTTTTACAGAATAAAGGAGGCAAACGAGCAAAAGGCCCACCTGGTGTTAAGTGGTTACCTTCGCCCATAGACATCCACAACATTAGAGTTATGGATGCGTTGCCAGCCTCGGGGATGTAGGACAGAAGGAGGGAGGAAGGATGGGAATGGTGGGAATAGGGAGATCTGGCTTACATGCCATCGAACCGGAACACATCATAAGATGTTTGGCGGTGCGTCTTTGACACGATAGTGGTCGCGAGCCAGTCGGAGAACGAATCTCCTACCACCTAGTTACTGGGTTATCCGCCTTTTACGGGACGCTACCCAGCGGCGAGGGGAATTGTATACTTAACCCGTCCCCCCACGGGTAAAAAAGTGAGAGGCTATCGTATCGCAGTGACAGCGTCTAGCTGTAAACGCAATGGTTGTCGGTTCGGTTCTCACTTGAGGTAACGATTATATTTACATATATGAGTTTAACTCATCCACTCTCTAGTAAGTACTTAAGAGAAAGAATGAAAATAAACGTAATATCAAATCGCTATCGGGCCAACGAGTATGTGTCTTAACTTACAACCATCGCGATTAAAGTTAGATACTGTCCTTCTGAGTTACGACAGCCTCAAAATTTGAGGTCTCAATCCTATAGATTGTTTTTTTTTAGCTTCACGCTGTGTCCCGCACACATTCGGGTAGACAGAGGGAACCTAGTGTTAAGACACTCCGTTCCCCACGCATCGTCAAATTCTGGAGGTATTGCGTATTAAGTGGCGTAACTTAACGACGCGCTTTGCCTTGACACTAGAACGAAGAAAATGGAAATATTAAATATTTCCACTCCACGTGTACGCGCCGCCGCACCGACATCACATTAGAAACCTCTAAAATTATCAGTGTTTCTCTACTATATTATGCATGTATTATACATTATTTTATTATATTATAAATGGGAATGTCTGTGTGTTTGTCTGTCATGCTTTCACGGCTAATCTACCAATCTGATTTCGATAAAATTTAGAATGAAAGTAGTAACAATAACTGGGTCTAACATATGCTACTTATTTATTCAAAAATCAACCTCTAAAGGGTTGAAATAGGGGATGAAAGTTTATATGAAAAATCTACACCGCTCGACCGATTGTAATGAAATTTGGCATAAATATAGTTAATAATCCAAATTTAAACATAGGCTACTTTATTTTTCAAAAATCCATCCCCGAGGGTTGTGATATACCGCAACAGTTATGTGGTAGTTATACATATGTATAAACCTTCCTTTTAAATCATTCTATCTATTAAAAGAAACCGTATCAAAATCTATTGCGTAGTTTTGAAGATCTAAGCATACATACATACATACAGACAGACGAGGGAAGTGACTTTACTTTATACTATGAAGCTTATGCAAATCAGGCTTGTAGACCTGTGGAAGCATCGCTGATAGACAGACAAGCTTTAGTACTTATAATTTTAGTAGTGGCCTGTCGTGGCCCAGTGGCACAAGCGCGTGACTGTAAACGACTGGTTGTGGGTTCGATTCCCACTCGAGGAGTGGAAATTATATTTCCATTTTCTTCTCTCTGGTGTCGAGGTAAAGCGCGGCGTTAAGTTGCACCATTGAACACGCAATCCTCCGAATTTGGCGGTGCGTGGAGAACGGAGTGTCTTAACACTAGGTTCCCTCTGCCTACCCTGCTGTGTGCGGGATACAGCGTGAAGATAAAAATAGTATGGAAATGGATGTATGACATAAAATTGAGAATACGACGCCCTTCAACGATGTCGTCTCCAAATTTTCCATATATTTAAATAATAGATATATTAAGTTACTTTTAAAACAAATAAATCTTATATTTTTAATAAAAACTTGTATCCAACATTGTAATTTTTGTAAACACTATCAATCTTTTGTGTGTTTTTAATCTATACTAATATGTTTTTAAAATTTTTAAAATTTAATATGTATTATAAATGCGAAAATTTGTCTGTCTGTTCATCTGTGACAATTTACTGGCTCGATTTGGATGGAATTCGAAATAAAAATAGTTAAAGAAGCTACTGTTCTTGAATAATCAACCCCTATTTCTAAATAGGGGATGAAGTTTTATATGTAAACTGCTTTTGCTGAATTTTCTCAAGAAGATAGTTTATGCAAGGTACTATAGGTATAGGTTATTTATTTTTAGGAAACCGGGGTTGATTTACAGGGCTGAAATAGGGGTTGAAAGTTTCGTCGTAGAAGAATGCGCAAGCGAGCCTACGACGTCTCCTGATGGTGGAGCGGGTTTCCGCTGGGTTTTAGTGGGTAGTATCGGGCTCATTGGTGAGTCCCACAGTATCATCCGTTCGCAGGGCAGATCTGCCTGTCTTGCGAACGGTTGGTCTGCGTAAAAGCATTTCCCAGCGAAAACAAAAAAGAAAAAAGGGGTTGAAAGTGAAAGTTAAAAGAAAGTCGCGAGTAGTCACTAGTCATCGTGCAGTTGTAGTCACTATTCATCGTGCAGTTGTAGAATGTCCATGTTTTTTTTTTAATTTTTTTAACGTCCCACATAACAAGGGAGACAGAGAATCTAGTATAAAGACAATCCGTTACTTTCGGCCCCAAATCGAAATATGGCGTGTTGAATGACGGAACTCCACAGCACAGCAGGAATATCAAAACAAAAAGACATTTAGAAAACGTATAAAAATTTGAACGTAGCGGGATTCGAACCCGCGCCTCCTGAATACCGTTCAGGCGCTCTCACCACTGAGCTCAGTGGTGTGCTTTTTCAGTTTTCCTAAGTGTGGAATAATACTTTAAATACGTTAAAAATATCAAAATAATTTAAAAATATCATTAATCATTCATCCGAGTTGAAAAAACGTTACGTTTATAAAATAGGGGCCAGTCGTGACCTGTGGGCACAAGCGTGTGACTGATAACGACTGGTTGTGGGTTCGATTCCCAATCGAGCAGTGGAAATATTTAATATTTCCATTTTCTTCTCTCTGGTGTCGAGGTAAAGCGCGGCGTTAAGTTCCGCCAATTAACACGCAATGCCTTCGAATTCGGCGGAAAGTGAGGAACGGAGTCTCTTAACACTAGGTTCCGTCTGTATACCCGAATGTGTGCGGGATACAGTGTAAAGCTACAAAAAAGAAAAAGTTCATAGTGTTCATAGTGTTAAGACACTCCGTAGCCTTTCTCGAGACACTTTGTTAGAAGTAACTTAAATAACCTCCACCTTCTGCCGGAAATCGGGACATTGCGCGTTCAGTAGCGGAACTCAACGCCGAGATTTGTGTTACGTGCTAGAGAAGAGTATTTAATACAATATATAATCATTCCCCGCTCATGGGCATCGAACCTATAACCATCGAGTTTATAGTAAGGGGCCGTTCAAGTATTACGTGAGCACGATAGAGGTGGGGGGTCTTAGGTTTGCCTATTTTTGGTGACATGGGGGTTAGGGGAGTCTAGATGATGATTACGTCATCTGAAACTCTTATAATGTTATAATTATAATATAAAAAACAATACATTAATTGAAAAATGTTAACGTAAGCATGGGGGAGGGGGGTAAGAGCTTTGCTTACTTTTGCTGTCAAGGGGTGTGTGGGGATAAATAATAGTAATAAATCTGCTTACGGTACGTGCTGCTTACGTAATACTTGAACGGCCCCTAAGACAACCAACTTATGACGTTATGTTGCAAAAATAAAGTTATCAAACCTGTTGAACCTTAGTTAAATAACAAAAACAAAAAAAAAAAAAAAAAAAAAATTAATTTTTTTTTTATTTTATTATTTAAAGCAATGTCCTTACAGACGTTTCTTATAAAAAATATGACAAGAATTAGGCCCTTGTGGTGCAGTGTGACAGCGTCTGATTAAAACATAATGGTTCTACATTCGATTCCCAGCTGAGCTGAATTGCAATTATTTATGTTTTTTTTATAAAGAGTTTTCCTTCCAACCAAACGGAGGACGCAGCTCCGTGTCTTTTTTGTTCTGGATCTTTCTTTTCTATCTTCACGCTGTGTCCCGCACACGCAGGGTAAGCCGAGTGTTAAGACCCTCCGTTTCCCCTTCCGATCCGCCGATTCGGAGGCATTGCGTGTTAATGGCGGAACTTAACGCCCGCTTTACTCGACCCCAGGGCGAAAAAATGGAATGTTTAAATAATTTCCCACTCCTCGAGTGGGAATCGAACCCCCCACATCCATTCGCTTACACGTTCGTGCACTTGCGTGGCCACGACTGTACCAAGTCTTTATATTGGATATATAATAATCAGTAGGTTTATCTTTATATTAATCAATTGTTCTTTAGTTTAGTTGTGAGTCCAAGTATGATATTGAATTTATTCGCAGTCAGTCGTGGCGCAGTGGCACCAGCGGTGACCACTGGCTGGGGTTCGGATTTCACTCCAGGAGTGGAAATATTTAATATTACCTCGACAACCAGAGCAAGAACATGGAATATAAATATTTCCACTCCTGCATTAAATCGAATCCACAACCAGTCGTTCACAGTCCCGCTTGTGCCACTGCGCCACGCCTGGCCACTAGAAAAGAAAGAACTTCCCTAAACGAATTTCAGTCCCAGCGAACGACGTTACGGGATCGCCCTCAGTTTTATTATATTTTGTTGTCCTCGTACTTTACCTTATTCACTTAACGAACATCAATGACTTGTTTATTTAAATTATCGTTTAAAAATGGTGACACACAATAAAAAATAATCGAGTACACAAAAATCGCTTTCAACTTTTGCCCTTTTTTATGTGTCAAATTGGCGCCAATCATAATTTATAATAAAAAATCGTGTGTTTTCAAAGTCCTAAATAATGTAATAAGAATCAAATTATAAAAATCGATTAATTTATACATTTTATGTCACATTTTATAGCATAGCGGGTGCGAGAGACCTATACCTTGTACAAACAAGTCAAAGTCAATATTTATTCAAAGTAAGAAGTTAATGACAATGCTTCATTTTTTGAATGTCAAACAATTTACCTCGAGTCCGTCGTGTGGTCACAAACCGCCACCCACTTGTGCCACTGCACAAGCGTGTGACTGGTAAACGACTGGTTGTGGTTCGATTCCCACTCGAGGCGTGGAAATATTTAATATTTCCACTTTCTTCCCCCCGCTCTGGTGTCGAGGTAAAAGCGCGGCGTAGTTCCGCCCACAAAACACTTAACACGCAATGCCTCCGAATTCGGCGGAAAGTGGGTACGGAGTATCTAATAACTGGGTTTCCCTACCCTGCTGTGGTGCGGGATACCCAGCGTGGAGCAAAAAAAAAAAAAACATTTTTTAACATTAACCACCGGTTCGCTAAGTTATGCTCAAACCTTAGAAGAACCGGCGCATAGAACTCCGCGGGACGATTTTTTGTGTTTATTTTTTTTTTAAGTCCAAACATTTACATACAGATATTATAAATTATATTGCACAACGCTACCATTGAATAGACTGGAGGCGATACTAAGATAGCTTGACTTCTTTTTTGGTAGAGGTGAAATTTTCTGGATCGACATATCTTTGAATGACGACCTACATATTATAATTATATTTAATTTTAAAAAATTGTAATAATATTAAAAAAAAATACATATAAATAAAAGTCACTAAATATAGAAGAGTTATATCCGAAAATTGTAAAAAACTTTTCTATTTCAGACCCCCTTCTTTTTGCACCACAACCATTTCAACGCTTGCAATCAGTTATTTGTAACAAGTGATGAAGTTCATATATTGTAAACTTTTTTTTTTTAGCTTTGACTCTGTATCCCGCCTCATTGGGGTAGCAGAGGAAACCTAGTGTTTTACGACACTCTGTTACCCATTCATTAATAACGTAGATCTAGTTCAGAGATTGCAAAATTTTTTTTAACTTAAGTCTAATAGCCCGCACATCCCCAGTACGCAGGGAGCCTAGTCTATCGTTCGTCGTCATCTATCTACCGCCGAGTACTGAATGCGTTGTGTGTTAAGTGGCGAACTTACTTTACCACCCTTTTACTCGACAAAGAACACAACCTCGTAAGAAAAAGGAAATTTAAAATATCTCCCCGAGTCAGTGGGAATCGAACCCACAACCAGTCGTTTTTTTTGCAGTCACACTTTGTGCCAAAAGCCACGACTGGCCTCAAAACATATGGAACTGGTAAAATAAATAAAATATGTACCTTGTCTCACCAAATTACTATGCTAAATAGTATCCTTCATCGTTACTTATTTACCATTTTGGGGGTTTTAGAGTGAACAACCGAAATATATAAACCTACAGTTCCTATTATGTAGTCAATGTCAACATTGGGTTATAAATACTAAATAAAAATAGCTTCACGCTATATCCCCCCCAACCAGCAGGTAGGCAGAGGGAACCTAGTGTTAAGACACTCCGTTCCCCACTTTCCGCCTTTCCGCTGGCGAACTTAACGCCGCTCGTTACCTCGACCACCAGAGCGAATAAAATGGAAATATAATTTCCGCTCCTCGAGTGGGAATCGAACCCACAACAGTCGTTTAACAGTCACAACACTCTTCCCCTGTGCCACTGGGCCACGACGGCCACAACATTGGGTTATCATATCTATATTTAGGCCAAAATTCATTACAATCGGTCGAACCATTCAGATTTTATATATAAAACTTCATCTCCTATTTCAATCCTTAAAAGTGATTTAAGATTAAAACATGCTTATTTATTTGAAACTGGTTTTTTTATTTTCCGAATTTTCATTCATCTAATCCGTTAGATTACGGTAAAAGCGTAATAGACAGACATACAAACTGTATACATAAATACGTATTTGGTTCCTTCTGCAAAATCATTTAGAAAGAAAAGTAATTAATTTACCGCTGGTCATTTACCGTATTCTATTTTTCGTCGGTCTGGTGTCTAGGCAAGCGCGCGTTAAGTTCCGCCAGCTTAACAGTAACACGCAACTGCCTAATCGTCCGAATCTCAGCGGAGCGTGTGGACGAGAGTGTCCTTAATACATACTAGCGTGAAACTACAGAACAAAAAAGAAAGGCCCTATATCTCGAAAGCAGCAGGTGAGAATGGAGAGTTTGACACTAAGGTTTCTTTCTGGTTACCACCCTGATATTTGAGAAGAAGCGGTGAGCTGATCTTTTACTCTATGTTTTTTGAAACATATATCAGTTAGAAATTAAGGTAACGGGTACATGATAAGGATAATATCTAGTTAATACAACCATTTAGGGTAATTTGACCTCACTCGAAGTAATTTAACTATTAATTTTTTCATTAAAGTATCGTTAAAAAAATTTTTAATCAAACCGTTATACTTAATCAGTAGAAATGGAGTTCGTTTTTTAAATGCATATGTTTTAATACTAGGTCTACGAAAAATTAAGTAGGATTTTTTTATGGAATATAGGAGGCAAACGAGCAGAAGCCCACCTGGTGTTAAGTGGTTACCCTTCACCCAAGACATCCACAACAATTAGAGTTATGGATGCGTTGCCCAGCCTCGAGGTGTAGGACAAAATGATGACAGGAAGGATTGGAATAGTGGGAATAGGAGAGCTTGCTTACCTGCCATCAACCGGAACACATCATGATATGTTTCGTCCCTTTGACAAGATAGTGGTCGCAGCCCAGTCGGAAGAACGAATCTCCTAACCACCCAAGCTACTGGGTTACCCGCCTTTTACGGGACCTATCCCACTGCGGGGGGGATTGGTATTCTTAAACAACGTCCCCCCCACGGGCTACAAAATTATAATTTATAAAAAAAATTATTAATTTTTTTTTTCATCTTAAGAATCACAAAGCTAGACACTTTAAGCTGTAAAATGTTTGTTTTTTTTTTTAATTTCACTGGCGACCTCCATTTTTTGATTAAAATACGCACTTGCAAAACCTCAAAAAATTCATTTATTTTAGATCCTTAATTTTTTTTTTTTTTTTCCGCTAGTGTTATACTAGAGGCTTCGCCTGAACTGCACAACTAGCCGTTTCGTTAAATTAAATTGCAACCCTCCGGGGGTAGATTTTTCAAAAATATATTGCCCTTGTTTCCCTGGATTATCAACATAATTATTCCAAAATTCATAACATCGGTCCAGCAGTTTAGATTTTCACAACAATCTTTTATCTCCTATACCAATCAATCTCTAGATAATGACTTTTGAATCTCTCAATTTTTTTCAAATTGAAATTCTTAAGATTGAATAAATTACCTTGTTTGAGCATACATCTTCACTAATTTGATTTTGAATCGCGGCCTCCCAATCGGTCTGTTAGATTAACGTCAAGTGTAACCCACAACAAACTCTCTTTGAATATAAGCCTGATATGGACTTCATCAACCTTTTTTTACTTTATTCTTGGAAGCTAAACACGCTCTCATCTCCTCATCTCTCCTGTCTCTCTGCAACACGATGGACATCCGCACGGTGAACACATGTAATTCTAAGGTTTTTCAAATATATTTCTTGCTTCTTTTAATATCTGAGTCATTACAGACAACGCAAAATCAAAATTACTGGTCCTAAAACATGAAAGACATTAAAGTTATTTTGGATTTCGAGGAGTGTTTTGTAAGGGAACCGTAAGAAATCATCTTTTTTTTTTAGTTTCACGCTGTATCCCGCATACAGCAGGGTAGGCAGAGGGAAGCCGCCCAGGTCCACGGACGATTGGGACCAGTGCCCGAGACCTGGGCTAGTGGCGGGAGAGGAGCACCGTCAGGTTTTAGTGGGTAAACGGAGGCGTTACCATCTTGCCAATCCGGAGTCCCACATAACCGCGCCCAGGATCCCACCCCGGGCGGGTATCCGTAACGGATTTCCTGACGTTAAAAAAAAAGGGTAGGCAGAGGGAATCTACTATTAAGACACTCCGTTCCCCACGCACCACCGAATTCGGAGGCATTGCGTGTTAAGTGGCGTAACTTAACGCCGCGCTTAACCTCTGATACCAGAGCGAAAGAAATGGAAATATTAAATATTCGTTTAAAATAGTCGTTTACAGCCACACGTTCATGCCACTGTGCCACAACTGGCCCCATTATATAATTATCTTTTCATTTGACAATAGAAAATCTAAATATAAATTAAATAGCTTCACGCTATATCCCGCACACAGCAGGATAGGCAGAGGGAACCTAGTGTTAAGACACTCCGTTCCCCACTTTCCGCCGAATTCGGAGGCATTGCGTGTTAAGTGGCGGAACTTAACGCCGCGTTTTGCCTCGACACCAGAGCGAAGAAAATGGAAATATAATTTCCACTCCTCGAGTGGGAATCGAACCCACAACCAGTCGTTTACAGTCACACTCTTGTGCCACTGGGCCACGACTGGCCGTTAATTATTAATTAATTATTAATATAAATTATTAATTTAAAATAAATTTAAATATAATTTATTAATATAAACACATGTATATAAAAATAATTAATGAGGTGATAGTATAGCATAAAATATTTAAAAATTGTTAATTTCAAAAATATATTCATTCATATTCATATAAATATCTGTAATATATATGTATGAAATGCAAAAAATATTAATTAATAATATATATCTTACTTTTAAACATTTTTAAAGTGTTATTCCACAATTAGGAAAATTGAAAAAGACGAGTGAGACCACTCGAGGAGTGGAAATATTTAACATTTCCATTTTCATCGCTCTGGTGTCGAAGCAAAGGGCGGCGTTAAATTCCACCACTTAACACGCAATGCCTCCGAATTCGGCGGTGCGTGGGGAACGGAGTGTCTTAACACTAGGTTCCCTCTGCCTACCCGAATGTGTGCGGGATACAGCGTGAATATAAAAAAAGTCATCCCCGCTCGTGAGTATCGAACCTACAACCATCGCGTTCACAGGCAGACGTTATCACTGCGATGCAACATTGAGATAACATTTTCCTAAGCAATAAATACTAAACACACTAAAAAAAAACATATAAAATTATATTGTCAATGATATGCAAATACGAAAAAAATTTTGTACAGTCATCGTCATAAATCGATAACAACGGTTTGGATTATAATAAAATTTGTTTTAAAATATTCAATATATACACATGTGACACCAATACCAGTTTTATTATAAAAATAAATAAAATTGGATTGTTTGTTTGTAATATAAAAAAAGGCTCTTAACTAAATACTTGTTTATTATAGCTTCACGCTATATCCCGCACATAGCGTGGTAGGCAGAGGGAACCTAGTGTTAACACACTCTGTTCACTATTTTCCGCCGAATTCGGAGGCATTGCGTGTTAAGTGGCGGAACTTAACACCGCTCTTTGCCTCGGATACCAGAGCGAAGAAAATGGAAATATTAAATATATCCACTCCTCGAGTGAGAATCGAACCCACAACCAGTCAATTTACAGTCTTACATTATTTATTATTTAGCTTCACCCTGTGCCCCGCACACAACAGGGTAGGCAGAGGGAACCTAGTGTTAAGACACTCCGTTCCCCACTGTCCGCCGAATTCGGAGGCATTGCGTGTTAATTGGCGGAACTTAACGCCGCGCTTTGCCTCGGATAATAGAGCGAAGAAAATGGAAATATTAAATTGTTCCTCTCCTGGGGAATCGAACCCACAACCAGTCAATTTACAGTCTTACATTATTTATTATGCATGTATAAAGTTTCACGCTTTTTCTCGCAGAGTTTTCAGAGAAAACCTAGTAACAAATATTTAATTTTTCCATTTTCTTCGCTCTTGTGTCGAAGTAAAGCGCGGCGTTAAGTTCCGCCACTTAACACGCAATGCTCCGAATTCGGCGGAAAGTGGGGAACGGAGTGTCTTAACACTAGGTTCCCTCTGTCTACCCTGCTGTGTGCGGGATACAGCGTGAGGCTAAAAAAAATGTATCTAATTATTCCCCGCTCGTATGTATCGAACCAACAACCATCGCGGTTACAGTCAGATGCTGTCCCACTGCCCAACAACAAAAGAACGGAAAGGGGAAAACGTATACAACGACGCTATAAATTATAAAAACAGTAAACCTAGTTATTATGAAAACATAATTATATGGTGATATTGTTTTTCACTTAATCATTGTATATTAATTAGATACTTTGAGAAATTATTGTTTTAATTCGTAAATTATATTTTACAATGTCATTTTACAGTATAGTTGACCGTCATTAAAATCTATTAAGCAATTAAAAGAGGAATTTAGAAAACTTATAAAACTTTAAACGCAGCGGGATGCGAAACCCACGCCTCCTGAATACCGTCCAAGCGCCATGCGTTCTACTACCAGCTGAGTTGAAATTGGTTATATGCTTTTACTATTACTTATTTAAATTGTTAGCATCTCTGTAGAGATGTAAATGTATTTTTCAATTTTCCTAAGTGTGGAATAACACTTTAAAAATGTTTTAAAAACTATTCAGTAGCTTTTACGTGAAAGGGTAAGAAACATTCAAATAAACTTTTGCAATTACAGTATTAGTAAGATTGTATCAATATTTACATCCAAAACAATGTTTAAGCCAGGAAACAACAGAATCGTGGCGCAGAGGCACAAAGTGTAACTGCAAAACGACTGGTTGTGGGTTCGATTCCCACTCAAGGAGTGAAAATATTTGATAGTTCCATTTTCTTCGCTCTGGTGTCGAGGCAAAGTGCGGCGTTAAGTTCCGCTACTTAACACGCAATGCCTCCGGATTCGCGGATAGGGGGAAACGGAGTGTCTTAACACTAGGTTCCCTCTGCCTGTGTGCGGGATACAGCGTGAAGCTAAAAAAAACAATAAAAAAGAACATTATACCATACATATTCAAGTAAATATATCATAAAAACACCTTTATATTTAATAAAAATTCAATTTTATCATAAAAACTAACACAAATTGCGTCGAAACAACATTTCAAATTAAATTTTATCAACACTATATATTAAAAGTAAAAAGTAATTTATAACGTTATGCAAATGGGAACAACTGTATAATATATGACTACGAGTATACTCGCATGTCATTACTAGCAACCTACTCGCGGCTACGCCTGCGTTAATTTACACAAACGTTTCAACCCCTATTTTTGCCCTGTAGGGGATGATTTTGAAAAAATAATTAGCCTATGTTCGACCTTGCGTGTTAAACTGTCTTCCTGCGAAAATTTATCGAAATCGGTCTAGCGGTTTAGATTTTTCTTACAATCTTACGTGCCCCATTTCAACTGTTTAGGAGTTGATTTTTGTTTTTTTATAGCTTCACGCTGTATCCCGCACACAACAGGGTAGGCAGAAGTAACCTAGTGTTAAGACACTCCGTTCCCCACTTACCGCCGAATTCGGAGGCAATGTGTGTTAAGTGGCGGAACTTAACACCGCTCTTTGCCTCGGATACCACCATAGTGAATAAAATGGAAATATTACATATTTCCTCTCCTCGGGAATCGAACCCACAACCAGTCGATTTAGAGACTCACATTATTTTTTTTATAGCTTCACACTGCATCCCGCACACAACAGGGTAGGCAGAGGGAGCCTAGTGTTAAGACATCGCGTTCCCCACTTAGCGCCGAATTCGGAGGCATTGCGTGTTAAGTGGCGGAACTTAACGCTGCGCTTTGCCTCGACACGTGACACAGAAAATGGAAACACTTTGCAATTTATAATGTTGTAATTTGTCATTCTGAATTTCATATAACAAGCGTAAGGAACAGACAGACAAACAAACAGACAGACTTTTTCATAATATTAGTATGTATATATAAAATTATATTATTCAAACAAAAATTACAATAAATTTCAACCCAATTTGTCCTTATTTAATGTTTCGAATCAATAAAAACTATAAAAGTGTTAATTTCAAACGATTTATGAGCGATAACTTTTATATGGTAAAGTGTTTACACGTGACTTCACTTGTGTCGTGATATGTCACTGTCAATGTCAGATTTCTTTTTTTTTTAGCTTCACGCTGTATCCCGCACACATTCGGGTAGGCAGAGGGAATCTAGTGTCAAGACACTCCGTTCCTCACGCACCGCCGAATTCTGGACTTAAGTGGCGGAATTTAACGCCGCGCTTTGTCTTACCTTAGCTTCACGCTGTATCCCGTCACACAGCAGTGTAGGCAGAGGGAGTCTAGTGTTAGAACACTCCGTTCCCCACTATCCGCTGAATCCAGAGGCATTGCGTGTTAAGTGGCGGAATTTAACGCCGCGCTTTGTCTTAACACTAAGCTAAGAAAACAATTAAATTAAATATTTCCACTCCTCGAGTGGGAATCCAACCTACAACCATCACGTTTACAGTCAGAAGACATGACCCTGCGTAATGATGGCTTCTATATTTTTGTTCATATAAAGTATACCTACTACATTATGAAAAGTTTATACTTTTGAGTTTAACTCTTATACTTGAGAGTTTAACTCTTACCCGTGGGGGGACGGGTTAAGAATACAATTCCCCCCGCCGCTGGGTAGCGTCCCGTAAAAGGCGGGTAACCCAGTAGTTTGGTGGTAGGAGATTCGTTCTCCGACTGGCTCGCGACCACTATCATGTCAAAGACGAACCGCCAAATATCTTATGATGATGTTCCGGTTCGATGGCATGTAAGCCAGCTCTCCCTATTCCCACCATTCCCATCCTTCCTCCCTCCTTCTGTCCTACATTCCCAAGGCTGGCAACGCATCCATAACTTGAATGTTGTGGATGTCTATGGGCGAAGGTTACCACTTAACACCAGGTTGGGCCTTAAGCTCGTTTGCCTCCTTCATTCCATAAAAAAAAAATACTTTTCCCCATGCAGTAGGATAGTCAGAGAGAAGAAAATTGGAAATTACGAGTAACTGAACGCCGCCCTTTGTCTCGTAGCTAGAGCGAAGAAATAAAATTAATTTTATATAAAGTCCCTCAAGTGGGAATCGAACCTTTAACCAACTGCGTTTAGTTAAAGAGTTGTTTATCAACAATTCGCTGTAACCTCGTTGGATGATATTTTTTAAGTTTAAAAATAACTATTACAGGTTCAATGTGGTTTAAGAATGCTGTTAGGTCACTTCGTCACATATGTACGTTTTATTTTTTTATTATTATAATAACAATATTCTTTTAGCTTCACGCCTTATCCCGCACACAGCAAGATAGACAGAGGGAACACTCCGAATTCGGAGGCATTGCGTGTTAAAGTGGCGGAACTTAACGCCCCGCTTTGTCTACCAGAGCGAAAAATATTCAATATTTCCACTCCTCGAGTGGGAATCGAACCCACAAGCAGTCGTTCACAGTCACATTTTGTACCTACAAGCCACGACTGGCCCCAAACGATATAATAACAAATTGTTAAACTATTCCACCAGTGTGGCCAGTCGTGGCGCTGTAAACGACTGGTTGTGGGTTCGACTCCCACTCGAGGAGTGGAATTATTTAATATTTCCATTTTCGTCGCTCTGGTGTCGAAGTAAAGCGCGGCGTTGAGTTCCCCCCACTTAACACGCAATGCCTCTAAAATTCGGCGGAAAGTGGATAGTGTCTTAACACCATGTTCTCTCTGACTACCCGGAAAAATATGCGGGAAAAAACGTGAAGGTGTAACACCTGATATAATAAATCGATTATTTAATTATTGATGACCTTAATTGTTATTTGATTACCATATTAATATAATATACTTATGTAAATACTATCCGACTTTATATCTACATATAAATAAAATTGGAGTGTCTGTTTGTTGTTAAAATAAGTTTTTTTTACTAAAATATATTTTTTAGCTTCACGCTGTAACCCGCACACATTCGTGTAGGCAGATGGAACCTAGTGTTAAGACACTCCGTTCCCCACGCACCGCCAAATTTTGAAAGCATTGCTTGTTAAATAGTAGAGCTCAAAGCCGCGCTTTGCCTCGATACCAGAGCGAAGAAAATGGAAATATACATATTTTCACTCCTCGAGTGGGAATCGAACCCACAACCAGTCACACTTTGTGCCTTTAAGCCACGACTGGCCTTACCTTTTTTATTTTTACCTAGAACAAATTCTAGTTAAAAAAATAACAAAAAAAGCTATCAATATATAAATAGTTACTCGTTTACTTTGTTGGTTTATAATGTTCTGTGGTTTTCAAACAGTTAGGGACATTTTGTTTAATAGAAAACCTAGTGTGGCCAGTCGTGGCCCAGTGGCACAAGCGTGTGACTGTAAACGACTGGTTGTGGGTTCGATTCCCACTCGAGGAGTGGAAATATTTAATATTTCCATTTTCTTCGCTCTGGTGCCGAGGTAAAGCGCGGCGTTAAGTTCCGCCACTTAACACGCAATGCCTCCGAATTCGGCGGGAAATGGGGAACGGAGTGTCTTAACACTAGGTTCCCTCTGCCTACCCGAATGTGTGCGGGATATAGCGTGAAGCTAAATAAAAGCATTTTGAAGTGTTATTCGCGCACTTAAGAAATAGAAACAGAAGATATTTTAGAAAATGTATAAACGAACGTGGCTATCCATTTACTTTCCACTCGATAACGAGACATTGTATTTTAAGTGGCGGAACTTAACATTATAGTGTTAGAAGTTAAATATTATCTCATTTAAGTTTTTCATTTAGAGTAGTCAGAAACGACCTAGTGTCACTATCCCCACTCCTCGAGCGGGAATCGAACCCACAACCAGCCGCGTTTACAGTCAGACTTTGCGCTGACAAGAGACGACTTGCCTAAAATTATAATATTCTTTTAATAAACAAATCTTTTGTATCTATATGCTTATTATATATCAACCCACTGACACCTTTTTTAAAAAAAATGGACCCTCCGATTGAGAAACAATGCTTTAAAGTAATAAATAGGCAGAAACTAAAGAAAAGAAGACACTGACACTAACATTGAATTCTCCATTTTTTTAGATAAAAAAGTGCCAAAAAGTGACACTTACAAGAATTTATTACACTTGTTCAAATATAGGAAAATAAGCTTAAAAATATATATATCTATGTATCATATTATATTATATTAAATGTACAGGGAAAAAACCCAAATTGAAAATTGATATCCACTAAACGAGTTTAAACTTTACCTTAAACATATTTAAAATAAATTTATTACTTATAATAAAATAATATTGGGGCCAGTCGTGGCGCAGTGGCACAAGCGTGTAAGCGACTGGTTGTGAGTTCGATTCCCACTCGGGGAATGATTATATTTAAATTGAAATTGAGCAATGCAGAAACTGAGCTCAGTGGTGAGAGCGCCTGAACGGTATACAGGAGGCGCGGGTTCGAATCCCGCTGCGTTCAAATTTCTATACGTTTTTTAAATGTCCTAAGTGTGGAATAACACTTAAAAATGTTTAAAAATATATTAAAATTTTCATTTCTCCTACCAAAGATAAAGTGCGGCGTTAAGTTCCGCCACTCAACTTAATGTCTTAACGTCGGGCGAAGAGGATAATGAAATGTGTTGACATAAATGGAAAAATAAAGCCATCATACTTATCCTAAATATCAGTGGCGCCAAAACTTTTTAATTTAATAAAACCTATTAGGCAAATAAAAAAAATCAGTTATAACCTAAAATTATTTATCAAACTGGATAAAACTAGTATTAATATAATCATAGACCTACTAATATATACATAAATATATTTAAATACTTGAGTTGACAAATGACTAGAAGAAATATATGGAAATTACCTTCGACATAACATTTTTGCTTGCGGCTTCGTCGCGTGAACTACACAACTGTAGCTGGTTCCTTATATTGTATAGGGGTTAAGGGGTTGATTTTCATATCGAAAATGATCCAATGATCCGAATACATTAGCCGTGAAAGCGTAACAGACAGACAAACAGACAGACTTTCGCATTTAAAATATTGGTATGAACTTAGTGCCAAATCTGAGTTAACATGATGATTTTAGATTGACACACTTAAATTAATATACATACATAAATATACATACATTTTTTTTTTTTTTTTTTTTTAGCTTCACGCTATATCCCGCACACAGCAGGGTAGGCAGAGGGAACCTAGTATTAAGACACTCCGTTCCCCACTTTCCGCCGAATTCGGAGGCTTGCGTGTTAAGTGGCGGAACTTAACGCCGCGCTTTACCTCGACACCAGAGCGAAGAAAATGGAAATATAATTTCCACTCCTCGAGTGGGAATCGAACCCACAACCAGTCGTTTACAGTCACACTCTTGTGCCACTGGGCCACGACTGGCCCCAACTACATACATACTTACACATATTAAATTAATTAATTTGGGGACAATCGTGGTGCAGTGACACGAACGTGTGACTATAAACGACTGGTTGTGGGTTCGATTCCCACTCTGGGATTGGCACTATTTAATATTTCCATTTTACTTCGCTCTGGTACCAGAGGTTTACCAGAGCTTTACCTCTGATACAAAATCGCGAGAGTTAAGTTCCGCCACCTATCACGCAAAGCCGAATTCGGCGGTGCGTGGGGAACGAAATGTTACACTAGGTTCCCTCTGTCTACCCGAATGTGTGCGGGATAGAGCGTGAACTAAAAAAAAATATTAAATTATTTATTATTTGTTGACTTCAACCAGACATGATGCGGCGTTGAATTCTGTAACTCAACATGTAACATCGCTTATCGCTAAAAAAAATTAAAAAACGTTTTTTCATGTATGTAGACTTATGTCTTGCCGATTGTTGTAGGTTCGATTCCCACTCGAAAGGATATCAAATTATTTTTCTTCCCCGCCCTTCTAACAAGACAAAGCGTAACATTGAAGTCCGCTAGCCAACACACAACGTGACGAATACTAGCGGGGAACTGAGTAATTTAACACTACGTTCAATCTACCTGTTACAAGAAAAAGCGTGAGTGTGTGTAAATGTTAAAAATTTATATTTTTTTTTTAGCTTCACGCTGTATCCCGCACACAGCAGGGTAGGCAGAGGGAACCTAGTGTTAAGACACTCCGTTCCCCATTTTCTGCCAAATTCGGAGGCATTGCGTGTTAAGTGGCGGAACTGAACGCCGCAATTTCGTATTCGTATATTTATATAAATACGAATTCGTATATTTATATAAATATACGAATAAAATAAAAATCGCAGTTTGAAAACCACTTGCCCAAAGAACTCTGTAAGTGATGACATTAAAAAATAACTTGTCCCGTTAAAACCTGAACCAGCAATAACCTGGGAACTATTTCGAGATTCCTTTTGCATAAAATTATATTTACGCTTGTAATTTTATAATAACGGCTAAGTGTGAGCCGTTTTATTGAAATTTTTCGTTTATTTACTTGATATTTTGTATTTTTTTTAGCTTCACGCTGTATCCCGCACACATTCGGGTAGGCAGAGGGAACCTAGTGTTAAGACACTCCGTTCCCCATTTTCTGCCAAATTCGGAGCCATTGCGTGTTAAGTGGCGGAACTGAACGCCGTATTTCGTATTCGTATATTTATATAAATACGAATTCGTATATTTATATAAATATACGAATAAAATAAAAATCGCAGTTTGAAAACCACTTGTCAAAAGTACTCCATAAGTGATGACATTAAAAAATAACTTGTCCCGTTAAAATCTGAACCAGCAATAACCTGGGAACTATTTCGAGATTCATTTTGCATAAAATTATATTTACGCTTGTAATTTCATAATAATGGCTAAGTGTGATCCGTTTTATTGAAAGTACAGATTCTGTATATAAGTATACTAGATGTAGCTGCATCGGAATAACTTGCGGACGGTAGATTTTTCGTTTATTTACTTGATATTTTTTTTAGCTTCACGCTGTATCCCGCACACATTCGGGTAGGCAGAGGGAACCTAGTGTTAAGACACTCCGTTCCCCATTTTCTGCCAAATTCGGAGCCATTGCGTGTTAAGTGGCGAAACTTAACGCCGCGCTTTACCTCGACACCAGAGCGAAGAAAATGGAAATATTAATTTCCACTCCTCGAGTGGGAATCGAACCCACAACTTGTCGTTTAAAGTCACACACTTGTGCCACTACGCCACGACTGGCCCCACTTAGGTATTTACTTGATATTTTAAACAATTCACACAATATATTTATAAATTGTAGCCTATATTCTGATGTATAAGCTATATTATTGTAAAGTTTCATTAAACTCCATTCAGTAGTTTTTACGTAAAAGAGCAGGTATCCAGATCATGATATCAGCAGGAGAGAACCTAATGTTAAGACACACCGTTCCCCATTTTCAGCCGAATTCTGAAGGCATTGTGCGTTAATTAACGGAACTCAACGCCGCACTTTGCCTCGACACCAGGGCGAAGAAAATGGAAATATTAATTTCCACTCCTCGAGTGGGAATCGAACCCACAACTTGTCGTTTAAAGTCACACACTTGTGCCACTACGCCACGACTGGCCCCACTTAGGTATTTACTTGATATTTTAAACAATTCACACAATATATTTATAAATTGTAGCCTATATTCTTTTACGTAAAAGAGTAGGTATCAAGATCAGAATATCAGCAGGAGAGAACCTAATGTTAAGACATTCCTTTCCCCAGTATCCGTCGAATTCTGGAGGCATTGTCCGTTAGTTGGCGAAACTCAACGCCGTGCTTTTTGTTTTATATCAGAGTGGAGTATTAAGTGGCCGCTCAAGTATTACGTAGATTATTACAATTATTCACCCTCCATCCCCCTTGTCAGCAAAAGTAAGCAAAGCTCTTACCCCCCCAATGCTCACGTAAACATTTTTCAATTAATGCATTTTTATATTATAATTATTATAATTATAGACTTTCAGATGACATAATCATCATTTAGACTACCCTAACCCCCATGTCATCCAAAATAAGCAAAGCAAAGACCCCCCGCCCCTTTATACTGCTCACGTAATACTTGAACGGCCCCTAAGTGTCAAGACACTCTGTTCACCACTTTGTATTATGTATTAACAGATAATATGTATCTGTATTAGAGACTATCGTATCGCAGTAACGGCGTCTGACAGTAAACACGATGAATCTCGGTTCAATACACAATCGAAGGATTACATGTTCCTCCACTCTACAAGCAATCGAATTCAGGCGGAGAGATTTGACTAGACGCCAGAGCGAAGAAAATGAAAATATTAAATATTCCAAATTCTCAAGTGGGAATCGAACTCACAACCAGTCGCGTTTACAGTCACAATTAGTGCCCATAAGCCACGACTGTTACCTCATTGACTCTTCGGAACCCTAAAAATGGAACCCAAAGATCGTGAGGGGTCAAGCACATTATATATCGTTTATTACTTGTTCCGATGTGGTAAGAAATTTGAATAATGCATTAAAAAACACTAGGAACGGGTTATACTAAGTAGAATTTAACTTTTACTTATTGTAAATAGCTATACTTAACTGTTAAAATAACTTTTATAAAACCTAGTGTTAAGACACTCTGTTCTTCACTCCTTCCTTCCTTTCTCTCTTCTCCTTCGGAAATCGACAATGGAACTAAACCAACACATTTTACAGGAGAGGCTCCGAAAGTTTTTTTTTTTAGCTTCACGCTATATCCCGCATATAGCAGGGTAGGCAGAGGGAACCTAGTGTTAAGACACTCCGTTCCCCACTTTCCGCCGAATTCGGAGGCATTGCGTGTTAAGTGGCGGAACTTAACGCCGCGCTTTGCCTCGACACCAGAGCGGAGAAAATGGAAATATATTTCCACTCCTCGAGTGGGAATCGAACCCACCAACCAGTCGTTTACAGTCACACGCTTGTGCCACTGGGCCACGACTGGCCACTAATATAACTTTTACTTATTGTAAATAGCCATACTTAACTGTTAAAATAATTGTTAAAGACACTCTCTCCGTTCTTCACTCTCCGCCGGAAATCAACACTGGAACTAAAGCAGCAATGTCTCCATTTTCCATTTTCGGAACTCAGCGCCGTTTTTTGTCTAACATAGTATATATTCTTTATTGCACTTAAAAAATAACAAATAGTAAATACAAAATCAGAGATAAAAGTTTACAAAAGGTGGGCTTATCCCAAAGAGAGATCTCTTCCAGCCAACCTGTGATAGTGGATAAAGAACGTATAGCGTACCAACTAGATTGGAAAAATGAAAATAAATTAAGTGGGAATCGAACCCACAACCATTGCCGTTACAATCAGACACTGTTTAACGCCACAATTGCATTTTTTGAAG
Organism: Dryas iulia moderata; assembly: GCA_019049465.1. NCBI lineage: Eukaryota > Metazoa > Arthropoda > Insecta > Lepidoptera > Nymphalidae > Dryas > Dryas iulia. Next base: position 3,772,062 of record CM032445.1, read on the forward strand.
TGAAAACTTGTTTAGGCGCGTTGAGCGTTTTGGTAGAGGGTAAAATCCTCGGTTCGCGTCACCGACATGCGACATGATAATAGTATTGAAATTGAAATTCGTGTAAATATATATACTATGTATAATTAAGATAATTGTATATTAATTATTTTTTCAACCACTTTGTATTTATATTTTGTTCATGATTTGTTTAACCCATCATATGTAACTAATAAATAAAACAAAAAATTTCATATAATTTTTGCATATAGTTTTAATTACACTCAACTTAATAGTTCCGTTTTCACT